>BPLQ01010949.1:0-169180 GCA_021605075.1 Caerostris darwini | reverse complement strand
TTTTTGTCCATCATCACGTCAAAAACCTCTTCACATGAATAACTTGAACAGAAATGAAAGCTCTGCGAAAGCACTGCGCATTTATACCTGTTCTACGCGATGCTACTGCCATCTGAAAATTTGCATATTGGTATTACATGACTTTTGTGACTTCAGTGTATATAAATATATTAACTTATATTTTTATATTTATTTATTCTGTTTTCTAAATTTGTTTAACTATTTTACCTAAAGCAATATTTTTTTCTTTTTAGGTAAGTGACTCTTCCTTGGATTGTTTTTAATGGAAAAAAAACGTTGTTTACAGCAATCATGACAGATATGTAAGTAAAAGCTTCTTATGGAAAATATATACTAATATATATTATACCGTATGAATACTTTAAATAAATTTTATACCGTATGAATAATAAATACATATTATACCGTATGAGTACTTTAAACAAAAATACTTGGCTTTTTTATAAAATTTGAAATAAAACATAACAGGTGGGCTGAAACGTTCGTTGGCTGACACATAGATGGCGCTACTAGTATTAAATCCATATGATTTTTAGTTAACCCTAACTTTCAAAAGACACGTGTATAAATTTGACAGATGTTGCACTATTAGTATGTGAGTTATAGCATTTTTAGTGTTCATCACATGTAGTCCACTCAGCTGACTGTCGATTGGCCTTCGGTGAGAAATGATGGAGCCATGTTTCATCCATTGTCACATATCGACTCAAAAGTTCGGGTTTATTACGATTGAACAGTTCCAAACACTGCTTAGAATCATCCATTCGTTGTTGTTTTTGGGTCGATTGTGAGCTCGCGCGGCACCCAATTTGAACAGAGCTTTCGCATATCCAAATATTCCTTCACGATATGTCCAACACGTTCCTTTGATATCTTTAGGGTCTCAGCTACCTCAATCAACTTCACTTTACGGTTATTAGAAATTATTTTGTGGACTTTTTTTATGTTTTCGTCGGTAACAGAATTTTTAGGACGTCCACTGCGTGCATCGTCTTCATTTAAATTTAGCAAACCACTTCTCTACGGTTGATTTTCCTGGTGCAAAGTCCAAATAATGTTTATCAAGCCAAGCCTTGGCTTCAATAGTATTTTTTTTCGACAAAAAGCAATGCTTTATTAACACACGAAATTCCTTTTTATCCATTTTTTCAAACTAACAAAAGTTGCTTCACTAAAAATGCTATAACTCACATACTAATAGTGCAGTAGCCGTCAAATTTATACACGTGTCTTTTGAAGGTTAGGGCTAACTACAAATTATATGGATTTAATACTAGTAGCGCCATCTATGTGTCAGCCTACGCACTTTTCAGCCCATACAATTTCCAGCTCATGCTAATATGTCGAGCCAGCCAGGATTCGAACAGAGAATCTCCTGATCCATAGTCTGGCGCGTTATCCGTTGTGCTATTGTCCTACATAGGTTTGAATGTCTTTACTGAATACTTTCATTCTACATGGGTTAAGCTGCTCTCTATAAATTAAAATAAAATCCCTCCTCCTGGCGATCCTAATCATGATGAGATAATAAACTTATCAAAATATTTTAGTGTCGTCGGTCCTTGATAAGTCTCCAACGTTTAAATGAAATCTGATCGCTTTAAAGTAGGGCAAAATCGAGCCCAAAGAGACAGTTACAAACAAACATGCAGGTGGATTCCAGCAATAGCAAAATCAATATACCGAATAAAAGAAAACTCCGAGCATTTTAATTCTCTAACCCATTCCAAGAGCGAACGAGAAATAATTAAAGCAAATAATGGAATTTAATCTGAAATATAAGAAAGAATAAAAAAAAATTAAAAATAAAATATAAGAAAGAATAAAAAAAAAAAATTAAAAGTGAAATATAAGAAAAATGGATTGTGTTAAGAATTATTCGTATTCGAAATATTTTAAAGTGATTAAAAAAATAATTATTAAAAAAAAATATTCACGATTTGAAAACGCCAACAAGAACGAAAAACGGAAAAATATTTCACCAATTCTATTTTGTGCATCAATTATGTATTCTTCTTTTTTTCTTAAAAAAGAATTCGAAATTTTCGTGTTTTTATCTGAGAGCAGACGATTTTGTAATCAAACGTTCGAAAAAAGAATAAAGCGATTTACATAGAGCAAAGTTCGAATGAATTCTCAAAGCCTCACGAACAATTTCTTTTTTTTTCTTGATATTACGTGTTCGTAACCGTAACTGTTGAACACGTGTTGCTTTATTTTTTGTTCTAATCGCACTTTTCCAAGAGTTTAATTGCAATCGAATATTTTTTTTGTTGATGAGTTGTTTAAATAAAATTTATAAATAAGTTTATTATTATTGTATTGTTTAATAGAATAGTAAAAAATAATAATAATAATTTTAAATTAAAATAGTTCTGAATTAAAAGTTTTACTGTAAGAAATTCTATTTAATAAGCAATTCTTATTAACAAACGTATGTTTAAAATGATTAAAATTTATCTAACTACTAAGACCAATTTGAATAAAAAAATTAATATTGCTTTAATTATATTTAATTATTAATATTCTTTTATAGTTTATGATTTTCACTGATAGAACTAGATTACATTAAAACAAATTTAAAAAAAATGTGCATGAATAAAACATTTCTCAATGAAATTTTCAAACGAAATTAAAATAAATGAATCGATATACTCACTATATTATCGATATTGATTATTTGCTATCGCCAATGATGACGAATATGCAAATGCTGTAATGTCCCCTTTAACTGTCCAGCATTGTTCTGCGCAACGACAATTCTAACCAAATTACGAAATGAAACCTCGTCTGGTGGATGACATCGTAGGGCAATTCACATTAACGCCAACATGTGACCATCAGTGGAGTAATCTCATGGCAATTTAAATTCTCCGCGACACTCATCAGGTTATAATTCTAATCTCCCTGCCCTTAGGAAACGACCATAAGTCTCAACGCATTAAGAGTTCGATTCTCTGGTTTCGAACCGGAAGTGCTAGATATCTAGGGCAATACTAGGGTTCCGTTTACTTTCTGGAACCAGTAGGTTGGAATGTGGTTGTGTATTTATGTGAAAACTGATAGGAAATTATTCAAAGAGCAATTTAAATTCCACAATTAAAATGTATCGGGTTAGGGTGAATCGACTGTTGATTTACCTACAATTCATGGCATCGCCAGTGATTAAATGAAATAAGTAATACCTAATATTTAAGAAATTTAAAGTCAAATAGCATAATTTCCGACCGAGAGTCTGGATCAAGGGTGACCAAACCAGATGACCTTGCGGGTAAATTTTGAAATGCATCCTGACACCGTGGGCCGCAATCTATCTAACTCTGCAGATAGTTGCAACTTTTCCAAATGAGTTGGAGTTCTGAAAATTAACATTTAACTTTTGGCAGTGAGTGTATGTCAGGCATTTAATATCAAATTAAACCTTATTGCTTTATTACTTTAAAAAAAACTACAATAAGTTCTTATGAATGTAGAAAAAAATATCGACATTTATCATTTTCCCTTAAATTATATAAAATATATAAAAATCTTTTCTTCATATATATATATATATATATATATATATATATTAAATTTCTGTATTATATATAAATTAATATTAAAGGCCAACTGTACGCCTCGAATCAAATTCAATAGTTTAGTCCAAAAAGTAATTATGAACAAATACAAAAATTCTAGCATTATTAATATTATCTTTGAAGGATCTTGTTTATTTTATCTGATAATAATGCATGAAATCGCATTCACAATATTATCATCTGTGACGCAAGTAACCTAACGTCATTATCTTAAAAGTAATCTAACTCGATACAGCTCTAATGTAAGAGAGGAATTCTAGTTCTTCTACTACGGGCATAAAAATGTCACCATAATTCAGAGAGCATGCATTATTTTAATACCTTCTCTCTGTCATCAACCCCCTCCTTATATAAACTGAGGAACGGCGACACAGAAGAGAGAGCGAGTTGGACTTTGTACTACTGTGTCCAGAAAGTAGGACCCATTTGCAATTTAAAATAGTATCAGCAGTAATAGCGTAGCTGAATTGAGGTGCATCAATAATAATCGAAAGAGGCTAACATTGTGTCCGGAGGGGATGACTTTGAAGGCGATAAAATAAATGTGGAAGAATGAATAAAGAGGTTTTGAAAAAAGAAATAATTAGTATTAGTTTTTGGGTACAGTAGTATATTCAAATATATTACTTAATATAAAACTTTTCTTATTACATTGAATTTAATATTAAAGGTAATAAGCAACTTTACTTCTCGAATAAAAAATAAATAATTTAGTCCAAAAAGTAATTATGAATGCATAGAAAAATTCCAGCATTATTCTTATCATTCAAAGATCTTGTTTGCTCTATCTAATAACAATACAGGAAATTGCGTTCACAATAGTACCGTCAGTGACGCTAGCCTCGAAACGTCATTATCATAAAAGTCATCTAACTCGATACAGCTCTAACGTAGGAGAGAAATCGAGTTCTCCTACTCCACACTAAAAATGACTCCATAATTCCGAGAGCCTGCATTATTTTAATGCCCTTCTCCCTGTCTTCAACCTCTCCTTATAAAAATTGAGGAAAAGATCGAGTTGGGCTTTGTATTGCAAATTTCCTCTTTCTCTTTGAGAGATTGAGCGCTGCATAATTCGAGTCCAAATCTTTAACATGGAGCCATCCGAATCGGTATACGCTTTTAATCTCGAATCATGACGTTGGAAAGTGAGGGTGGAGAGCGGTAAAGATGAAAGGGCGAGGGGGTGGGGCAGAAGATTAATAGTCCTCGAACGAAGCTCTCACGAACCATTTCAATTGCTGCGAGTGCTTCAATCAAAGAGGACTTTTAAGGGATCTTGCTGGGACCCTCCAGGAATATGGGGAATGGGGAAGAATACTTTAAAGGCTCGTGCTCACCAAGGCGAGAAGATGCAAGCGAAAAAATTTGACCAATCACTAGCCTCACCGCGATCGCCTGAAACCGGTTTGCAGTCCGCCGTTTGGAGTTGCCCAACTTTCAACTCGAAGCGTTTTTTCACTAGGCGTAATGCTATTTTTGACTTTTCGCTGTAAAGGGGTCGAAATAATTTTGTCTCCTGCCTCTTGAATCTTCACGTCTCTCGCCTCGCTGGGAACGAGCCTTAAAAGATAAAGTTTGCCCAGACGCTTCCATTACAGGGCCGGCCTGTTATCGTTTGGAAGATGAGTTGCTGATGCAACCCTGGTGCTGTTGTTAATGCTCCCTCCTCCTTTTAATGGGAGGGAAAGGGGATGGGGGATGTCTTATCTGTTCTGTTTTGAGATGGGAGGCGGCGAGCATGATCGACTTCAGCAGACCTTCTTTGAAGCGAGTTTTGTTTTGGATTAGAAGAGTGTTTGTTTTCGACGTGTTTGCTCAGGAAAGAGTTTGTAGGAGGAGTATTGTGTTTATTTGTGTGCCATTGTGTCTCTGTTTGTTGTTTGATGTGGTAAATTTTTGAAAGATTTTAGTATCCTTCTTTATAAGACATGATTTAATTAAGTTAATCAGTCACTATCAGAATTAAAATTTTTAAATTGCGTTTTATGGAATATTTTTTTATGCTGTAGTTATATATATATTGTTCTAATGAAAATGGCAAACAACACCATGGTTTTCGATGCCTTAAGGCAAGCTTTGCACAAACGTTACTTACATTGCACTACCCAGGAGGGGCGTGTAACTTGAAGATGGGCTAGAGACTCGAGCCATTCAACCTCCGCAAAATTCTACGCAATATCCTATTATACAGGGATCTGAGGTTTGAAGTGGATTCAGAACCCCTACAAGCATCCACGGCAACGCCGGGTCTCGAACCCGAAACTTGTGATTGCTGGCCACTCGGCCATCAGGCTCCACAGTAAATAATTATAAATGTAGAGAAAAAAAATCAACTTTTATTGCATTTTTCACTTAAATTATACAAAATATACTATATAAAATCTTTATTTCCTATATATATTCAAAAATTAAATTCTTGAATTATATATCCACTTAATATTAAAAGTAACAAACCAACTGTATGTCTCGAAAAAAACTAAATAAGTTAGTCCAAAATGTAACAATGAATGCATTGAAAAATTCTAGCATTATTATTCTTATCATTCAAGGATCTTGTTTACTTTGTCTGATACTACTGCAAGAAATCGAGTTCGTACTATTATCATCAGTGACGTTAGCATCATAAAGCCGTTATCTTAAAAGTAATCTAACTCGATACAGCTTTAATGTACGAGCGAAATTGAGTTCTTCTACTACAGTGAAAATGACTCCATAATTTACAGAGCATGTATTATTTTAATACCTTCTCTCTGTCAACAACCTCTACCTTATACAAATTGAGGAAAATATCGAGTTGGGCTTTGTATTGCAAATTTCTCCTTTCTCTTTGTGAGATTCAGCGCTGCATAATTCGAGTCCAAATCTTTAAAATGGAGCCATCCGAATCGGTCCCCGCTTTTAATCTCGAATCACGTCGTTGGAAAGTGACGGAAGAGAGAGGCAAAAATGAAAGGGATGAGGGGGTGGGGGATGAGATCAATAGCCCTCGAACGAAGGCTCACGAACCATTTCAATTGCTACTGCGAGTGCTTCCATCAAAGGGGACTTTTAAGGGATCTGGCTGGGGCACCCCCCAGGGATATCACGGGGAGTATGGGGGAGGAATACTTTAAAAGGTAAAGTTTGACAAAAGGCACTTTCATTACAAGGCCGGCTTCTTATCGTTTGGAAGATGAGTTGCTTCTGCAGCCCCCCTTGGTGCTGTTAATGCTCCTCCCTCCTTTTAATGGGGGTTATGGCTTGTTCTGTTCTGTTTCGGGAGGCGTGGCGGCGGGCATGAGCGACTTCAGAAGACCTTCTTTGAAGCGAATTTTGTTTTGGATTAGAAAAGTGTTTGTTTTCGACGTATTTGCTCAGGAAAGAGTTTGTAGGAGGAAAACTGAGGAAATGAGGCCCAGAGCGGTAGCAACTCGGCCATTCAGGTTCCACAAGAAGTAATTAGGAATGTAGAGGAAAATATCGACATTTACTGCATTTTTCATTTAAATTATACAAAATATATTATATAAAACTCTTTATTTCATATATATATTCAAAAATAAAATTCTTGAAATATATCCACTTAATATTAAAGGTAACAAGCCAATTGCACCAACTGTACCTCTTGAATAAAAATAAATAATTTAGTCCAAATAATAATAACGAATACATATAAAAATTCCAGCATTATTCTTATCTTTGAATGATCTTGTTTACTTTATCTTATGCAAATTCAAGAAATCGCGTTCATATTATTATCATCAGTGACGCTAGTATCCTAACTTCATTATCTTAAAAGTAATCTTAACTCGATACAGCTCTAATGTACGAGAGAAATCAAGTTCTTCTACTCCACGCTAAAAATGTCTTCCATAATTTACAGACCATGCTTTATTTTAATACCTTCTCTCTGTTCAACAACCTCTTCCTTATAAAAATTTGGGAAAAGATCGAGTTGGGCTTTGTATTGCAAATTTCCTCTTCTCTTTGTGAGATTCAGCGCTGCATAATTCGTGTCCCAATCTTTAACATGGAGCCATCCGTATCGCTCCACGCTTTTAATCTCGAATCACGACGTTGGAAAGTGAGGGAAGAGAGCGGCAAAGATGAAAGGGGTGGGGGCGAGATCAATAGTTGCCGGCGAACTCACGAAGCATTTCAATTGCTGTGAGTGCTTCAATCAAACGGGACTTTTAAGGGACCTGGCTGGGAACCCCCCAGGGACAGCACGTGGGGGGAATACTTTAAAAGATAAAGTTTGCCCAGACTCATTCATTACAAGGCTGCCCTGCTATCGTTTGGAAGATGAGTTGATGCTGCAACCCTGGTGCTGCTGTTAATCCTCCCTCCTCCTTTTAATGGGTGGGAAGGGGGGAATTGTTTGTCTTCTTTCGATACGAGTTTTGTTTTGGATTAGAAGAGTTGTTCCACGTGTTTCGACGTGTTTGCTCAGGAAAGAGTTTGTTCGTGTTTATAGTTGAGTGTGTTTATTTGGTGCCGTTGCGTCTCTGTTTGTTGTTTGGTGTGTTAAATTTTTGAAAGATTTCAGCCTCTTTCTTTGTAGATTGATTTAATGACGTTCTTTTCTAATGCAGCTGCAAACACTTAGAAAATTGTCTTTGATGCCTTAAGGCAAGCGCTGCACAGAAGTTACTCACCTAGGGGAGCACATGTAGTTTGAAGTTAGTCTACGGACGCGAGTCACTCTATCGCCCACAGCGCTATACTTTCCTATTAGACCGATGCCTACGGTTTAAAGTAGATTACGAAACACTCCGAACATCCATGCCACTGCCGGGACTGGAACCCGATACCTGAGAAAAAGAGCACCAGTCACTCGGCCCTCAGGCACCACAAATAAATCAGGCATTATAAATGTAGAGGGAAAAAAAAGCAACATTTATTGCGTTTTTCCCTTAAAATTTATTATATGGACTATAAATAAATAAATATATTATACTTAAAATAAATACATTTTCCGCGTAGGTCCCGGGCTCATATGACTGTTGAGCTAACAACCCTACCTCCTAAAAAAAGAAAAACATCTCTCGACTCGAAATCAACCAGTAGGTAAACGGCCTTGGCACACAAAGGAACCTTCATTACAAGGGGGCCTATTATCGTTTGGAAGATGAGTTGCTGTTCTTCAAGCCCCCTGGTGCTGTTGTTAATCCTCCTTCCTAATTTTAATTTGAGGGAAGGGGGGGATTGTTCTGTTCTGTTTTGAGAAGTGCGGCGGCGGGCATGAGCGCCTTCTACGGACCTTCTTTAAAGCGAGTTTTGTTTTTGATTAGAAGAGTGTTTGTTTTCGACGTGTTTGCTCAGAAAAGAGTTTGTAGGAGGAGTTGTGTTTTTTGGGTGCCATTGCGTCTCTGTTTGTTGTTTGATGTGTTAAATTTCTTAAAGATTTTAGCCTCTGTCTTTATATGGGCTGATTCAATAAAGTTAATCAGCCACTATCGGAATTTAAATTTTTAAATTATTTTTACGGAATTTTTTTTGACGCTATCGTTATATTAGATTATAAAATATTAACAAATCGGATTTACATATGTACATAATATTGTTTTGTTAAAATTTTGAATTTTTTTTTTCTTCTTTACTTTATTGAAACACTCTCAGTTAAAAGATTATGTAAAACATATTTCATATATTTCTGTTGGTGGCCAAGTGGCTGACACTCTGGCCTTTGGTAGACTAGTCTTCAGGTTCGAATACTTTCGACGTCATATGTCTTAGTGAGGGTTTCGGAATCCACTTTAAACCGTAGGTCCCGGTCTAAAAGGATCGTAGAGCATTGTGAGTGCATTGTTACTCCGCGTCCGTAGATTATCTTCAAGCTACACGCACCTCCCGGGTAGTGTTAAGCGAGTGAGGTCGGTGCAGCACTTGCTGTAAGGCATCAAAGACAATTGTTTAAGTATTTGCGCCAGCTGCATTAGAACAAAAAAAATTTTTTGAATTATACATACACTTAATAGTAAAGGTAACAAGCCAACTGTACCAACTTTTGCGTCATGAATAAAATTAAATAATTTAATCCAAAAAGTAATTAGGAATACGTAGAAAAATTCCATTATTATTATTATCATTCTTTTTTACTTTATCTAATAATAATGCAGGAAGTCAGTGACGCTGGTATCATAAGATCACTATCTCAAAAGTAATCTAACTCGATACAATTCTAATGTACTACAAGAGAAACTGAGTTCTTCTACGGTTACAGTGAAAATGTCTTGCATAATTCACAAAGCATGCATTATTTTAATACCTTCTCTCTGTCAACAATGCTCTCCTTCTATACAAATTGAGGAAATAATTGACTTGGGCTTTGTATTACAAATTTCCCCTTCTCTTTGTGAGATTCAGCGATAAATAATTCCGAGTCTAATCTTTAACATGGAGCCATCCGAATCGGTCCACGCTTTTAATCTCGAATCTCGAAGTTGGAAAGTGAGGGAGGAGCGGCAAAGATGAAAGGGGTGGGGGTGGCCAAGGTCAATAGCCCTCGAACGTAGGCTCACGAGCCGTTTCAATTGCTACTGCGAGTGCTTCAATCAAAGGGGGCTTTTAAGGCTACAATTTAAAGTGGATTCCAAACCACCACACAGACATCCACGGCACAGCCGGGACACGAACCCGAACCTGAGGAAAAGAGCGCTATCGACTCGCCCATCAGGCTCCGCAATAAATAATTATAAATGTAGAGAAAAATAACGACATTTATTACATTTTTCACTTAAATTATACAAAATATATTATTCAAATTCAAATTAAATTCTGGAATTATACATCCACTTAATATTAAAGATAGTGCACCAACTGTACGTCTCAAATAAAACTAATTTAGTCCAAAAAGTAACTATGAATAAATAGAAAAATTCTATCATGATTCTTATCATTGAAGGATCTTGTTTACTTTATCTAATACTAGTGCAGGAACTCAGTGACACTAGCATCCTAACGTCATTATCTTAAAAGTAATCTGAACCCGATATAGCTCTAATGTACTAAAAGCAAAATCGAGTTCTACTTTTCACACTAAAAATATCTTCCATAATTCAGTGAGCATGCATTATTTTAATACCCATCTCTGTCAAAGAACCTCTCCTTATACAAATTGAGGAAAAGTTCGAGTTGGGCTTTGTGTTGCAAATTTCCTCTTCTCTTTGTGAGATTCAGCGCTGCATAATTCGTGTCCAATCTTTAACATGGAGCCATCCGAATCAGTTCCCGCTTTTAATTTCGAATCACGACGTTGGAAAGTGAGGGAGGAGAGCGGCAAAGATAATAGAGGTGGGGGCTGGGGATGGAAGATCAATAGTCCTCGAACGAAGCTCTCACGAACCATTTCAATTGCTGCGAGTGCTTCAATCAAAGGGGACTTTTAAGGCTCGTGCTCACCAAGGCGACAAGATGCAAGCGACCAAAATTTGACCTCACCGCGGTTGCCTGAAACCGGTTTGCAGTCCTTCGCTTGGAGTTGCTCAACTTTCAACTCGAAGCGGTTTTTCACTAGGCGTAATGCTATTTCTGACGTTTCGCTGGGAAGGGGTCGAAAAAATTTTGTCGCTTGCCTCTTGGATCTTCACGTCTCTCGCCTTGGTGGGAACGAGCCTTTTGGGATCTTGCTGGGCAACCCCCCAAGGGCAGCACGTGGGGTGTGGGGGAGGAATACTTTAAAAGATAAAGTTTGAACCAGACTCTTTCATGACAAGGCTGGCTTGTTATCGTTTGGAGGATGGGTTGGTGCTGCACTCCCCCTCCCCTGGTGCTGTTGTTAATCATCCACCTCCTTTTAATGGGAGGGAAGGGGTGGGGATGGTTGTTCTGTTCTGTTGTAGGAAGTGAGGTGGTGGGCATGAGCGACTTCTGCAGACGATTCTGCCTTTGATGCCAGTTTCGTTTTGGATTAGAAGAGTGTTTGTTTTCAACGTGTTTGCTCAGGAAAGGGTTTGTAGTTGATTGTGTTTGTTTGCGTGACATTGCTTCTCTATTTTTTGTTTGGTGCGGTAAATTTTTGAAGATTTTTAGCCTCTTTCTTTATAATAGTTGATTCAATAAAGTAATCAGCCACTATCAGAATTAAAATGTTTAAATTATGTTTTATGGTATAGAGTTATTTTAGATCATAAAGTATTAGATGAGATTAAAATATGTACATAATATTGTTTTGTTAAAAGTTGGCAAAAAAAAAATAATAAATACGTAAATAAAAATCACTGAAACACTCTCAGTTAAAAGAATATGTGAAACATATCTCGTATATTCCCATCGGTGACCAAATGGTTAGCGCTTTGACTTTTCGTATCCCAGGCTTCACGTTCGAATCCTAGCGATGGCATGGATTTGTGTGGGTGGTTCGGAATCCACTTTAAACTGTAAGTGTTGAATGTGCAACTCATGCCAAATACGTTGTCATTTCGATTTAAACTATCACTGTCAGCCGAATTCACTTTCTTTAGGCTGCTTACAGCGCCCTCTATAAATATACTTTGGAACTTTTTTTTTTGATAATCACCTTGTATATATATTTTTTTACACAGCGTTGTTAGGGTTATTTAATTTCTGTATATTCTGTATACAGAGTTGTAAATTCGCTTTTCATTGGAGGCAATGAAAAAGGATACACTTATAGAATTAATAAAAAAAAGTTAGGTGTATATATATATATATATATATATGTGTGTGTATTTATTTATTAGCTGAAATATTTTATATGTGACGCTAATATATATTTTTTCATACGACGGCATAATAATAATAATTGTTCAGTTATTCACAAATAATTTTAGACCTGTATTTTCGTAAGTGAAACTGATGAATTCGCGGACGAATTTCCTTTTCGAAAACAGTAACTGCTACGAATTTCTTGAATGAATATATAGAGATAATATATATTTTCTTTAATGGTTACATCATAATTTTAATTGGTTGGAGGCTACTTAACTTTAATGCTGGGAGAAGAGATATGCAGTCGTGGAAAATAAATTTAAACTCTATTTTGTGAATCTCGTATCTAATAAAAAAATATAAAAAAATGAAACAATCTTTGGAATGAAATACAACGTACCTATCAATAAACTTCGGTTAATAGCCCTACAAAATGACAAAAAGAATAATAAGGTTAACGTTTTCATACAAAAAATAAGTAATATAAAAAATATTTTTTTAAAGTCAATTTCTACTTTTTTTTTCACTCTATCGCACAAAGGCCTTTATAAACAATTTTCATTCATTTTTTTAATAATATCTGGCGCCATCTATGGGTAGATTCATGCAAACTAAAATTAATGAATTAAATTTAATGACTGAATTAATATTTGAAAAAACTGTATTCACATCCAGTGTCCTCCACTACAAGCTCAAAAAAAAAATTTTTATTTGAACTCGAGTGGAGGAATACAAAGTATTTTATTAAGGTTTCAAACTTTGAACAAGATATATATAGGGAGAGTGTGAGCTAACAGAAGGTATTGAATAAAATTTAACTTTACTTCTGAATCTCAAATCTACTAAGGAAATAAAATCCCCCCCCCATCACTTTAAATAAACTCAGGTTGAAAGCCCTATAAAAGGAAAAAAGGAATAATAAGAATAAATAACTAAAAATAATAACAAGTTTAACGTTTTCATACAAAAAATAACAACTCTATTACATTTTGTGATCTTCTAACTTATATCTTTTTTATAGCGGTGAAACTTCAAAAGATATTTGAAGATTCCTTTAGAGAATATTTCCGCGATATTACACAATTTCTCAAAATAAAAAAATGGAGTCATTTCCTTTATTTCCTATAAAATCTAAACAATGGCAACAAGAGTTTTTTCCCTCGTGTCCCTACATGTCGATCAACAAGGGGATAAATCGCGTCATCTCTCCCTCCTCCTCCTCAACCCTCCCCCTTGGAAACGTAAACGGTTTACCATTGATGTCGCATAATGGTACGCCCCAACTGCAACAGTGGCCTTGTCATGGGGGAAATCACTTATTCCTGCATTAGGTAGAAAGATGTCGGAGGAATCTTTTCGGAATAGATTCATGTCTCAACACGTCCTTGCTGTTCGGTTGAAGAAAATGGTATTTTGCAGTGGTTTTTTTTTTTTCTTTTGGGATTTGCGGTGGCAACACCTGGTTGGGTTTGTCTTTTTTTTTTTTTCTCTGTGGTGTGATGCCATCAAAAAAGGATTCACTCTGCAAGTCTTGTTTCGCAAGGGACTCGCAAGATTTAATCCCTTTCTTTATTTTTTCATGAAATGAAAAAATGTTCCTGATGTTACACTGTTTTTCGACCGATTTCTTCCAAATGCACTTTTTTGACACAAGAGAAAAATTATTCCGGGATATTTTATGTGAATTAACTTTGAAATATCTGAAGTTAAGACACTCGACTTCTTTTTTTTTTGCTGCGCTGTTGTATTGAATCTTTTTCAAATAAGGGATTACGATTTTTATTTGTGATATTTCTATTTTGCTGCTGAAACTGGGCCATTTTTGAATTTTTTTTCAGCAGGAAATAGTTTTTAAAATTGCATCTATATTTACAGTTTCTTGACATATAAAGATGCAAAAAAAAAATCACTTTTTTTTTCACTGGGTATATCAACTTTTTCGCGATAAGAAAGTGGTTTTCCAAAGTGGAGCTGAGTTGTTCTTTTTATAAAAAGTGTGGCGACAGGTAGAATAAATTCATCAGCCCCTGCACTGAGTTTGGTTTGGTTTGTCGCTCTACGGTGACCCTGTGCACACTTTACGCTAATTAGAGTGGGACTTACAGTTTAAAGTGGATTCCGAACCGCTCACAGACATCTATATTACCACCAGGAATCGAACCTGAAGCCTGCCGTAACAATGGCCAGAACACTAGCCAATTGGCCATCAAGCCGCTGTGAGTACAGGGAAGAGGTGTGCAATAAAGAAAAGTAAAAGTAAATTCTGAATCTCGAAATTTATTTCTGAATCTCGAATGTACAAAGGAAATAAAAAAAAATGAAACACTCTTTCGAATAAAACACCTTCATCACTTTAAATAAACTCAGGTTGAATGCCCTACTAAATGACAAATCGAATAACAAGAATAAATACCAAAAAAAAAAAAGTTTAACGTTCTCATACAAAAAAATAAATCTATTACTTTCCGTGATCTTTTTAGCATATCTTTTTACAGCGGTGAAACTTCAAAAGATATTTTGGAGATTCCTTTAGAGAATATTTCCGTGACAATACACAATTTCTCAAAATAAAAAATTAAAAAAACGAGTCATTTTTTATTTCCCTATAAAATATAAACAATGGCAACAAGAGTTTTCCCCTATTGTCCCTACATGTCGATCAACAAGGGAATAAATCGCGTCATCTGTCCCTCCTCCTCCTCAACCCACCCCCCTGGAAACATAAACGGTTTACCATTGATGTCGCACAATGGTATGCGCCGACTCCAACAGTGGCCCTGTCATGGGGAAATCACTTATTCCTGCATTAGGTAACAAGATGTCGGAGGAATCTTTTCGGAATAGATTCATGTCTAAACATGTCCTTGTTGCTGTTTGGTTGAAGAAAATGGTATTTTGGAGCATTTTTTCTTTGTCTTTTGGGATTTGCGGTGGCAACACCTGTTGGGTTTGTCTTTTTTCTTTTTTGTGGTGGGATGTCATCAAAAAAAGATTCACTCGAAAGTCTCGTGTCGCAAGGGACGAACAGATTTAATCCTTTCTTTTTTTTATGAGATGAAAAAATATTCCTGATATTAAACTGTTTTACGACCGATTTCCTCCAAATGCCCTGACACGAGAAAAAAAAATTATTCCCGGATATTTTATATGAATTAACTTTGAAATAGCTTGAGGTTAAAGCAGTCGACTTTTTTTTGTGCTGTTGTATTGAATCTTTTCCAAATAAGGGATTATGATTTTTGTTTGTGATACTTTTCTTTGTTGTTGAAATGGGGGCGTTTTTAATTTTTTGTCAGACTGAAATGGTTTTTAAATTTGCATCTATATTTACAATGTTTCTCAACACATAAAGATGCAGAAAAATAAATTCAATTTTTTTGTTTGCGGTATGTTTCAACTTCTTGGCTTCAAAAGGTAGATTTCCAGAGTGGAGCTGAGTTTTGTTTTTTCTGAAAAGGGGGCGACGGGTAGAATAAATGCGTCAGCCCCTGCGCTGAGATTGGTTTGGTTTGTCGCTCTACGGTCATTTTGTGCGCACTTAAGGCTAAATTGACCGCGACTTAAAGTTAAATGTGAATTTCGAACCACTCACAAACACCCAAACCACTGGTCAGAATTCGAACCTGAAGATTGTGATGATTGTGTGTGAAGAGTTTGGTGTGGTTGTTGTGATCAGGTCGCTGTGAGTGCGTAGATGAGATATGCAGCAAAAGTAAAATTAAACTTTATTTCTGAATCTTTAATCTAGTAAGGAAATAAAAAGAAACTGAACAATCTTTCGAATAAAACACCCCCATTACTTCAAATAAACTTAGGTTGAAAGCCCTATTAAATGACAAAAAGAATAAATATCAAAAAAGAAGAATAAGTCTAACGTTTCTGTACAAAAAATAATAACTCTATTACATTCCTCGATCTTCTTACTTATATCTTTTTATAGCGGTGAGATATTTGGAGATTCCTTTAGTGGGAGTTTTTTTGCATACCGTAAGTTAGATATTTGCGCGCATGCTCATAGGAAACTGACCATGCGCGCTAGGGAGAAAAATGCTAACGGACGTCCTACGGTAACTAACTTACGGTATGCAAAAACTCCCTAATATTTCGGCGATACTACACTATTTCTCAAAATAAAAAATAAAATAATCGAGTCATTTCTTTTATTTCCCCATAAAATCAAAACAATGGCAACAAGAGTTTTTCCCCTCTTGTCACTGCATGTCGATCAACAAGGGATAAATCGCGTCATCTGTCCCTCCTCCTCCTCAACCCTCCCCCTGGAAACATAAACGGTTTACCATTGATGTTGCACAATGGTATGCGCCGACTCCAACAGTGGCCCTGTCATGCAGGAAATCATTTATTCCTGCATTAGGTAGCAAGATGTCAGAGGAATCTTTCGGCATACATTCATGTCTAAACACGTCCTTGTTGTTGCTGTTTAGTTGAAGAAAATGGTATTTTGCAGCGTTTTTTTTATCTTTTAGGATTCGCGGTGGCCTGGTTGGGTTTGTCTTTTTTTTTTTTTTTTTTTTTTTTGGTGGGCTGTCATCAAAAAAGGATTCACGCCGCAAGTCTCGGGTCCCAAGACATAAACAGATTTAATCCTTTCTTTTTGTTTTATGAAATAAAAATATATTCCTTGATATTGCACTGATTTTAAACCGATTTCTTCCAAATGCTTTTTGACACAGGAGAAAAAAATGATTCCTGGATATTTTATCCGAATTAACTTTAGCTGAGGTTAAAACACTCGACTTTTTTTTTTATGTGATGTTGCGTTGAATCTTTTTCGAATAAGAGATTACAGTTTTTATTTGTGATATTTGTCTTCTGTTGCTGAAACTGGTGCATTTTTTAATTTTTCGTTGGACTAAAACGGTTTTTAAACTTGCATCTGTAAATACAGATGTTAAGAAAAAAATAAAGTCAAGTCAATTAAGTCAAAAAAAAATATTTCAAGAAACATTGTATTGACATATATATTTTTTTTATTCTACAGCAGCTAGCAAACACTTAGACAGCTTGGTCTTGGATGCCTAGGCAAGGGCTACACCGACGTTACTCACCTAGTACGACCTAGTAGGCGCGTGTAGCTTGAAGATAAGCTACGGACGCGGATTAACACTACCCCCAAAACGCTCTACCATTCTATTAGACCAGGACCTACGACATAAAGTGGATTCCGAACTACTACAAACATCCATGAATCCACCGGAATTCGAATTCGAAATCTGTGGTACTGAGTTCCTCTAGCCGCTCGGCCATCAGGCCCCTACTTCCCATTTCAACACGCGATTTAATGAATTTGTGTTTTCACCATCTATTATTAGATACATGCAACTTAAATGTAAAAAAAAACTAAAATTAATTAATTTAATTTAATTACTGAATTAATATTTGAAAAAACCGTATTAACATCACGTGCCATCCACTACATGTTAAAAAAAATGCATTTGAACTCGAGCGGATGATTAAAAAGTATTTTATGAGCGATTGAAAATTTGAACAAAATATAGATATAGGGAGAGTGTGAGTAAATAGAACGAATTGAAAAAAAAAAGTTTTTCCTGCATATTTATACGTCAAGAAGCATTGTAAATATAGATACAACTTAAAAAACCATTTCATTCTGAAAAAAAAAAAAAATTAAAAACGCCCCAGTTTCAGCTGCAAAAAAAAAATATTATAAATAAAAATTCTAATGCCTTATTTGAAAAAGATTCAACACAGCAACACAAAGAAAAAGAGATGAGTGTTTTAACCTCAGTTATTTCAAAGTTAATTCATATAAAACATCAGGGATTCATTTTTTCTCCTGTCAAAAAGGTGCCTTTGGAAGAAATCGGTTGCAAAACAATTTAATATCAGGAATATTTTTTCATCTCATAAAAAAAAGAAAGGATTAAATCTGTTTTGCCTTTTGGGACACAAGACTTTCGAGTGAATCCTTTTTTAATGACGTCCCCACAAACAAAAGAAAAAAGAAAACCCAACCAGGTGTTGCCACCACAAATCCCAAAAGACAAAAAAAAAACCTCTCCAAAATACCATTTTCTTTTAACCATACAGCAGCAACAAGGACGTGTTTAGACATGAATCTATTCCGAAAAGATTCCTCCGACATCTAATCACCTAATGCAGGAATAAGTGATTTCCCCCATGACAAGGCCACTGTTGGAGTCGGCGCATACCATTGTGGACATCAATGGTAAACCCTTTATGTTTCCAGGGGACAAGGTTGGGGAGGAGGAGGGACAGATGATGCGATTTATCCCTTGTTGATCGACATGTAGGGACAAAAGGGGAAAAACTCTTGTTGTCATTGTTTAGATTTTATAGGGAAATAAAAATATATATATTTATTTTTTATTTTGAGAAATTGTGTATTATCGTGGAAATATTCTCTAAGGAATCTTCAAAATATCTTTGAAGCTTCACCGCTGTAAAAAGATATACGTATGAAGATCAAGTAATGTAATAGATTATTATTTTTTTTGTATGAAAACGTTAAACTTATTATTCTTTTTTGGTATTCAAATTTATTATTGTTTTTGTCATTTTATAGGCCTTTCAAACCTAAGTTTATTTAAAGTGATGGGGGGTGTTTTATTCGAAAGATTATTTATTTACTTTTTATTTCTTAACTAGATACGAGATTCAGAAATAAAGTTTAATTTTGCCTTTGCTGCATATCTCTTCCCCGTACTCGCAGCGGCCTGATGCGGAATTGTCTACAGCTCTGGCCTTTGGCACCGTTGGCTTCAGGTTCGAATTCTTGCGGGTGACATGTATGTTTATGAGTGGTTCGGAATCCACGTTAAACTGTATTCCTGGTCTAATGAGCCCAAAGTGTGCACAAGATGACCGTAGAGCGACAAACCAAACCAATCTCAGTACAGGGGCTGATACATTTATTGGTTCCGTCATCCCCACTTCAGATAAAGAATAACTCAGATCCACTCAGGAAAACTACCTTCTTGAAACGAACAAAATAAGTTTTTTTATTCTGCATTTTTATATATCAAGAAGTATTGTAAATATAAATGCAAGTTCAAAAACCATTTCAATCTGACAAAAAATTAAAAATGCCCCTGTAGCACCACCAAAGAGAAATATCACAAATAAAAATTGTAATCCCTTATTTGAAAAAGATTCAACACAACAGCACAAAAAGCAAAGTGAGTGTTTTAACCTCAGCTATTTCAAAGTTAATTCATGTAAAATATCCGGGAAAATTTTTTTCTCCTGTGTCAAAAAGGTCCATTTGGAAGAAATCGGTTGCAAAACAGTTTAATATCAGGAATATATTTTCATTTTATAAATAAAAAGCAGGGATTAAATCTGTATGTCTCCTGTGACACAAGAATTTGCGAGTGGATCCTTTTTTGATGACATTCCAGCACAAATAAAGAAAAAAAGACAAACCCAACCAGGTGTTGCCACCGCAAATCCCAAAAGACAAAAAAAAAAAAAAAAAAAAAAACCGCTCCAAAATACCATTTTCTTCGACCAACCAAACAGCAGCAGCAAGGAGGTGTTTAGACATGAATCTATTCCGAAAAGATTCCTCCGACATCTTTGTTACCTAATGCAGGAATAAGTGATTTCCCCCATGACAAGCCCACTGTTGGTGTCGGCGCATACCATTGTGCGACATCAATGGTAAACCGTTTATGTTTCCGGGGGGAGGGTTGAGGAGGAGGAGGGACAGATGACGCGATTTATCCCCTTGTTGATCGACATATAGGGACACGAGGGAAAAACTCTTGTTGCCATTGTTTAGATTTTATGGGGAAATAAAAAAAAATGACTTCGATTTTTAATTTTTTTATTTTGAGAAATTGTGTAATATTGCAGAAATATTCTCTAAAGGAATCTTCAAACATCTTTTGAAGTTTCACCGCTTTAAAAAAATATATAAGAAGATCACGAAATGTAATGGAGTTATTATTTTTTTGTATGAAAATGTTAAACTTATTTTTTGTTATTTATTCTGATTATTCTTTCTCTCTTCTTATAGGGTTTTCAACCTAAGTTTATTTAAAGTGATGGGTGTTTTATTCGAAAGATTGTTTCCTTTCTTTTTATTTCCTTACTCGATATTAAGAAATAGATTTGAATTTTACTTTTATTCACTGCACAACCGGCACAATGCCAGATAACTTCAACCGTGACAAAAATATACACAATCCTTGGCGAACTTCATTTATTGGAGAAAGATCAGACATAATAAAAATAAATATATTAATTAATTCCATTGTTACTTTTTGCCATTACACCAATTTCAATACATTCGTTTCTCTAACATACTTCATTTTTCATGACTGCAAAATGTACAAGTCATGACACACCTAAAAATACTTATTTTAATGAAATTTAGCAGAAATGAAAGAAATTAAGTTAACCACCATATTCAAATAAAAATGTTCAAAAAAGTGAAAACGAATTTTTTTTTACCTGAAGTAGATCAGACCTTTATCTTTTCAGAATCGAGTGGAATTTCAAGTCTAGAGACTTGAAATTCCGTTTTGAATGATGTTTCGCAATGAAAAAAAAAGGTTTTAAATTGATTCATTGAGAGATGAGCTATTATAATAGTATCATTCACTCAGTTCAATGCATGCATCTACATGTACTGAAATATATGATATATGTTTTACATGTTCTTTAAATTGGGAATGTTTCAGTAAAGTAAAAAAAAATAACCAAGCAATAATTAATCTCATATATAAATAGTACATATTCTAATTGGATTTGTTAATGCTTTATGAACTAATACAGGGGTGACCAACCCAAATGATCTTGCTGGCCGTTTTGGAAATGCATCCTAAATCCACGGGCCTCACATAAAATTATGTATATCCCCTTATTAGAATTGAGACCCACTACAGACATTTTTTTTTTGAGTGAAAAATTGAAACATGATGAGTTATTATTATTGTGTTCACTGGTATTCTTGCATATAAACATAGATAATATAATAATAATGATACTAAACGCACAACTGCATGTATCTAGCGTCATTGCATCACTAAGCTAACTTAAAGTGAACCATAGAGCCTAATATAATAGATGTTCCAAAAAATGCTCGCATCATGAGTTCGTAGAATGTAATTTAATTATTCTGCGAACTGTAAACTCCTAATTAAAAAGGCACTATTTGTCCTATATTCTCAAGAACGTTATTTTAAAATCAAAGTTAGTTTTTTCTCTTAATTTCGACAGTTTATTTTAGAATATTTGGATGCACACCTTAGTGATATTTTTTTTAATACATTGGTTTTCACTCCATTGGCCATTGTGAAATAAATATAATGCAAAAATGTGATAAATCTCAGGGACCGGAAAAAGGTTCAAGGTGGGCCGCGGGGTGGCCACTTCTGATCTAATATAAAAGCATCATCAAAAAATAATTCCATGAAACATAATTTAAAGATTTAAAAAATTTTCAATCAACCCTTATAAAGAAAGAGGCCAAAATCTTTCAAAAATTTAAGACACCAAACAACTAACAGAGACGCAATGGCACCAAACAAACACACTCCTCCTACAAACTCTTTCGTGAACAAACACGTCGAAAACAAACACTCTTCCAATCCAAAACAAAACTCGCTTTAAAGAAGTCGCTCAGGCCCGATGCCGCACCTCCTAAAACAGAACAGAACCCCTCCCGCCCCTTTCCGCCCATTAAAATGAGGAGGGAGGATTAATAACAGCACCAGGGGGGTTGCAGCATCAACTCATCTTCCAAACGATAAACAAGCCGGCCTTGCAATGAAAGAGTCCTGGGCAAACTTTATCTTTTAAAGTATTCCTCCCTATGTCCCCACGTGCAGTCCCTGGGGGTGTCCCAGCAAGATCCCTTAAAAGTCCCCTTTGATTGAAGCACTCGCAGCAATTGAAATGGTTCGTGAGAGCTTCGTTCGAAGACTATTGATTTTCCACACCCCACCCCTTTCATCTTTGCCGCTCTCCTCCCTCACTTTCCAACGTCGTGATTCGAGATTAAAAGCGTGGAGCGATTCGGATGGCTCCATGTTAAAGATTGGACTCGGAATTATGCAGCGCTGAATCTTTCAAAGAGAAGGGAAATTTGCAATACAAAGCCCAACTCGATCTTTTCCTCAATTTGTATAAGCAGAGGTTGTTGGCAGAGAGAAGGTATTAAAATAATGCATGCTCTCTGAATTATGCAAACATTATTACTGTGAAATGTAAAATAACTCGTTTTCTCTCTTACATTAGTGCTGTATCGAGTTAGATTACTTTTAAGATAACGATGTTATGATACTAGCGTCACTGAGTTCCTGCATTAGTATTTAATACAGTAAACAAGATCCTTCAATGATAAAAATAATGATAGAATGTTTCTATCTATTCATAGTTACTTTTTGGACTAAATTAGTTCTATTTGAGACGTACAGTTGGCGCGCTATCTAAGCTTCACGCACCTCAAGCTACATGCACCTTCTGATTAGTACTAACTGCGTAACGTCTGTGCAGCGCTTGCCTTAAGGTATCAAATACAACTGTCAAAGTGTTTGCCAACTGCATTAGTACAAAAAAAAAAACTTTATTGAAACAATTTATAAAGAAAGAGGCTAAAATTTCCTTCAAAATTTATTTCGACAAACAACAAATAGAGACGCAATGGCACCAAACAAGCTGCAAACACAAACAAACTCTTTCCCGAGCAAACACGTCAAAAACAAACACTCTTCTAATCCAAAACAAAATTCGCTTTAAAGAAGATCCGCTGAAGTCACTCATGCCCGCCGCCACACCTCTCAAAACAGAACAGAAGAAGCCATTCCAACCCCCTTCCGTCAAAAGGAGGAGGGAGGATTAACAACAGCACCAGGGGGCTTGCATCAACTCATCTTCCAAACGATAAACAAGCCAGCCTTGTAGTGTCAGAGTCTGAGGGGCAAACTTTAAAGTATTCCTCCCCCATTTCTCCACGTGATGTCCCTTCATGGGGTTTTCCCAGCCAGATCCCTTAAAAGTCCCCTTTGATGGAAGCACTCGCAGGAATTGAAATGGTTCGTGAGCCTTCGTTCGAGGACTATTGATCTCTTTCCCACCCACACCCCTTTCATCTTTGCCGCTCTCTTACATCACTTTCCAACGTCGTGATTCGAGATTAAAAGCGTGGAGCTATTCGGATGGCACCATGTTAAAGATTGGGACTCGAATTATACAGCGCTGAATCCCAGAAAGAGAAAGGGAAATTTGCAATACAAAGCCCAACTCGATCTTTTCCTCAATTTGTAATGAGATGTTGTTGACAGAAGAAGGAATTAAAATAATGCATGCTCTCTTAATTATGGAAGACATTTTTACTGGAACTCAATTTCTCTCGTACATTAGAGCTGTATCGAGTACTAATCGAGTATTACTTTTAAGATAATGACGTTATGATACTAGCGTCATTGAGTTTCTGTATTGTTATCAGATAAAATAAACAAGATCCTTCCATGATAATAATAATGATAGAATGTCTCTATATATCCATAGTTACTTTTTGGACTAAATTAGTTTTATTTGAGACGTATAGTTGGCGCTCTATCGTTATTATTAAGTGGGTATATGGTAATTCAAGACTTTAATTTTTGAACATATATATATGAAATAAAGATTTTTATATAATATATATTGTTAATGATATGAATGATGCTGAAATGTTTCTATGTATTCATAGTTACTTTTTGGACTAAATTAGTTTTATTCAAGAGGTACAGTTGGTTCGCTATCCTTAATATTAAGTGGATATATAATTCAAGAATTTAATTTTTGAATATATATATATTTTTTTGTATAATTTAAGTGAAAAATGCAATAAATACTGATTTTTTTCTGTACATTTATAATTATCTACTGTGCAGCCTGATGGCCGAGTGGCTAGCTCTCTGACGGTCTTTTCCTCAGGTTTCGGCATCGAGCAACGGCGGTGCCATGGATGTTCGTAGTGGTTTATATCCACTTGAAACCGTAGGTCCCTTTCTAATAGGATCGTAGAAAGTTGGGGGGTTAGTAGTGTGACACGCGTCTGTAGCTTATCTTCAAGCTACACGGGGCCCTTGGGGCTAAATGAGTAGCAGCGGGTTAGTCATGAATTGAGATTAGAATCGTGGACCGATTCGGATGGCACCATGTTAAAATATCTGGACTCGAATTATGCAGCACTGAATCTACAAAAGAGAAAGGGAAATTTGCAATACAAAGACCAACTCGATCTTTTCCTCAATTTATGTAAGGAGTGGTTGTTGACAGAGAGAAGGTATTACAATAATGCATGCTCTGTGAATTATGGAGTAATTTTTAGTGTTGAGTAGAAGACATTAAAGCTGTATCGAGTTAAGATTACTTTAAAGATAATGATCTTATGATATCAGCGTCACTGAGTTCCTGCATTAGCATCAGATAAAGTAAACAAGATCCTTCAATGATGAGAATATTGCAGGAATTTTTCTATGTATTTATAATTACTTTTTGGACTAGATTATTTAATTTTATTTGAGACGTACAATTGGTTTGTTACCTTTAAAATTAATTGGATATATAATTCAAGAATTTATTTTTGAATATATATACATATCTCAGCATCATCATTAGCGCAGAAGCCCTATGTTTGTCAAGGCCGTCTACGGATTTCGAGACGAGAGAGGTATTTCTTATGTCTGCATGCACAGAAATATATGAGATATGTTTGCTTTACATATTCTTCTAATTGGGAGTGTTTAAGTATAGTTAAAAAAAATATATTTCGCCAAATTGTAACAAAACAATATTATGTATATATTCTAATCGGATTTGTTAATATTTTATGATCTATTATAACAACAGCATCAAAAGAAAAATTCCATAAAAAACATTAATAAAATTTTTTTATTTTGATAGTGGCTGATTATTTTATTAAATCAACGATTATAAAGAAAAAGGCTGGAATTTTTCTACGTATTCATAACTACTTTTTGGACTAAACTATTTATTCATATTCAAGAGGTACAATTCGTTTGTTACCTTTTTTATTAAGTGGATATATAATTCAAGAATTTAATTTCTGAATACATATAAATATGTGAAATAAAGATTTTTACATAATATATTTTATATAATGTAATAAATGTTGATTTTATTTCTCTACATTTATAATTACTTATTGTGGAGCCTGATTGCCGAGTGGCTATTGTTCTGGGGCTCTTTTCCTCAGGTTTCAGGTTCAAGGCAGGCGGTCCCATGGATGTTTGTAGGGGTTCGGAATCCATTTTAAACCGTAGTTCCTGGCCTAATAGGATAGTAGAACGTAACAATACCCCCGTATTGTTACTCAGTGTCCATTGTTTATCTTCAAGCTACGCTCACCTCCTGGGTAGTGCTCAGTGAGTAACGTCGTTGCAGCGTTCGTTTTACGGCAATGAAGGCAACTGTCTCAATGTTTGCCAGCTGCCTTAGAACAAAAAACTTTATTGAATCAATTTAGAAGGAAAGAGGCCAAAATCTTTCAAAAATTTAGCACACCAAACAACAAACAGAGATTCAATGACGCCCAAACAAGCACACTCCGCCAAACTCTTTCCTGAGCAAACACGTCGAAAACAAACACTCTTCTAATCCAAAACAAAGCTCGCTTTAAAGAAGGTCTCCAGAAATCGCTCATGCCCACCGCCTCACCTCTCAAAACAGAGCAGAGCATAACTCAAGCACTCCTGAATATTTTTAAGTGAAATTTATCACAGATGTCAAGTACAGTGCCAGCAACCTAAAACGCCTCAAAACTAACCTAAACCTTTCAAAAATTGGCGGAATCGGTTTCAGTGTCTCACGAAGCCAAGCGTCACTCAAACACCAATGAATATTTAGATGTCACATTTCACACAGATGTCAAGGACTGTGCGAGCAACCTAAAAAAGAAGAAAAGAAAAATTGAAATTCCATAAATCCCCGGAATTTTAAATTGAAAATGGGTTCTACTTTTTGGACACAGAAGGACGTCAGAAATCCAAGAAATTCAAATTCAAGTACTTAATTCCTCTCAAAACAGGAAGCCCAAAAGTTCAATGGGATCGCCCGTAGCCACTTTGCCATTTAAAATAATCCCCGAACAGCCCACCCGTCCGGATTTCCCCAGACCGTTTTCATCGCCGTTAAGCGGCAGAGTTCACCTGCCTCTGCCGGACTAATGTACTGAGATTAGATCTACAAATCCGGCTTAAAACGATCCTGCCTCCAAGGAAGGCAGATCACCGAAAGTAGCTTTTGATGAGCGGAGGCCGGACCTTCGGAGAAGGGGGTTTGATTAATTAAATTAAGATTAAACATCGCCCCCCCTCCCCGTCTTGTAATTGGACTTGCCTCTTCAATTTGGGCGGAGGTTTCGTTAAAGGTGCTTCATTTGAAGCTGTTCTGTCCAAATATGAAGAGAAAAATATGGATAGGTATACGAGTATCCGAGAACGAGTAACAAGCAGTATGAATATACAATTAAATGAAAGCGAATAATTTGTACTATGATTGTACGAGTAAAGTGCATAACGGGTAGTATGTGTACAGGGAAAGTCAATAATGGATAGTAGTGTATGAGTAAAGGATAGTGAATAATGGGTAGTATGAGCGTACAAATAAAGGAATGCGAATAATGAGTAGTATGAGTTTACGAGTAAAGGAAAGCGAATGCCGATTAGTATGAGTGTACGAGTAAATAAAAACGAGTCACTAGAAAGTGAATTAGTTCGCAATGGTTTAAATAATAGATGATGAATAGAATATAACGAGTAAGATTAATTAAACAATTATTTACGACAACAAGATGGGGAGGAGTTGGGGACTGGTGTCCAATTGGGTACCACAGGTTTTGTACTCAAGTTCCGGCGGTGCTATGGATGTTTGTAGTGGTTCGAAATCCATTTTAAACTATAGGTCCCGGTCTAATAGATTGTAGGGCTTTGCGGGGTTAGTGTGACTCGCGTCCGTAGCGTCTTCAAGCTACACGTGTCCCCTTGATAGTGCTAAGCGAGTAACAGCGGTGGCGTATATATAAACGAGCTGCATTAGAGCAACAAAGATAACAGATTGTGGAAATTAGATTATCGTATTACTTGTTTCTATATCTTGTTAATTTCATTTTAAAAAAAATAAGGATATTTTTTTTTTTCATTTGACCGCATGTAATCTCATCGTGCACTATACAAATATAACGCGAAGACATAAAACTCTTATATGCTCAGTAAATAGGTATTATTGGCCAGGTTCAAAACACGTAAGGACAAGCATCGCGGTCACTGCTTTGAGAAACAGGGAGACGTTTCGTATCAATAATCAGATGGGAAATTTGTAGGTTTACTCCCACTCGATATACAAATGCTAAGTAGTTGCAGATAAAACTTATAAAATCCACTTTATAAGAGATAGCATGTCCTCCCTCCTCCGTCTTCGGTAAGTTATTCGTCGCATAGATCAGTGGAACACGAGGCCCACCGATGCTTAGAAAAAATAATAAATAATAATAATAATAAATACACAAGATAAAAGACTGTTGGAGAAAAATAATCAAACAAAAAGATAGAGAGAAAAAAAATAACAATAGCATATATGAAAAAAAATGTAGATGGAAATAAAACAACATATATCTAAATAAAGAAAACAATGTCACAATTTCCGAAAAAAAAAAAGTACAGCGACGCATATAAATCATATTGTCAGAGATTTACGCGTTCAGCCATAAATAGGAAGAAGTATTTTTTTTTGCATCTACAAAAGACGTAAGTCTCTCTGTTCTTTTGAACGTCGGAGATTCTGTTTAAGAAGTTTTATATCGTTTTCAACAAGAATACACCATTAAAGTCCCACTTTCTGCTGTAAAAAAGAGCCACTCGTCACAATGAGTTCACATTTGAACTGAAGAAACTTGATGAAGGGGGAAACGGTATGGCATCCAAAAAAGAGTTCCATGGATTTTTCCCGTCCAGTTTGGTATGACCTTGCCGTAGTGGATGAGCTTTTCACTCTTTTCTGATGTCGTACCGTTTCCCCCTTCTTTCAAGTATCCTCAGTGGTTCTTTTTTTGGTTATTCAGTGGTTCTGACGAGTGTTTCTTTTTTCACAGCATCTCAAAAGTGGTATTTTAACTATAATCATACTGTATATATACATATATATATATATAAACTGAAGTGACAAAAGTCATGGGATACCCTTAATATCGTTTCGGCCCACCTTTCGCCCGGCGAAGTGCATCAACTCGACGTGGCATGGACTCAACAAGTCGTTGGAAGTCTTCTGCAGGAATATTGAGCCATGCTGTCTCGATAGACGTCCATAATTGTGAAAGCGTTGATGGTGCAGGATTTTGGGCACGAACAGACCTCTCGATGATGTCCCATAAATGCTCGATGGGATTCATGTCGGGCGATCTAGGTCGCCAGATCATTCGTTGGAATTGTCCAGAATGTTCTTCAAACCAATCGTGAACAGTTGTGGCCCGGTGACATGGCGCATTGTCATCCATAAAAGTCCCATCGTTGTTTGGGTACATGAAGTCCATGAATGGCTGCAAGTAATCTCCAAGTAGCTGAACATAAGCATTTCCAGTCAATGTTCGGTCCAGTCGCACCAGAGGATCAAGTCCATGCCATGAAAAACAGCTCACACCATTACGGAGCCACCACCAGCTTGAACAGTGCCTTGCTGACAGTTTGGGTCCATGGCTTCGTGGGGTCTGCGCCACACTCGAACCCTACCATCAGCTCTTACCAACTGAAATCGTGACTCATCGGACCAGGCCACGGTTTTCCATTCATCAAGGGACCAACCGATATGCTCACGTGCCCACGAGAGTCGCTGCAAGCGATGTCGTTCTGTCAATAAAGGCACTCGAGTCGGTCTTCTGCTGGAATAGCCCAAGAAAGCCAAATTTCTCCGCACAGTTCTAACTGACAAGTCCCTTGTACGTCCCACATTGATTTCTGCGGTTATTTGACGCAGTGTTGCTTGTCTGTTAGAATTTACGACTCTTTGCAGACGTCGCCGGTCTCGGTCGTTTAGTGCAGGCGGTCGACCACTGCGCTGTCCATGGTGGGATGTTATGCCTGAAATTTCATACTCTCGGCACACTGTTGACACAGTGGATCTGGGAATGTTGAATTCCCTAACGATTTCGGAAATGGCATGATCCATGCGTCTAGCTCCAACTAACATTTCGCGTTCAAAGTCTGTTAATTCCCGTCGTGCGGTCATCATCACGTCAAAACCTCTTCACATGAATAACTTGAACAGAAATGAAAGCTCTGCGAAAGCACTGCGCATTTATACCTGTTCTACGCGATGCTACTGCCATCGTAAAATTTGCATATTGCTATCCCATGACTTTTGTCACTTCAGTGTATATATATATATTCAATTGAAACTTTTTTCTTGGTGGCCACAGTAAAACGTTGTACTATAAACAGGAGGTTTTTTGACGGGATATGATTTTTTTCTAAAACTATTTTATTTATTTTTTTTACGAGTTTCATCCAAAACCACTTTGTCACTGAGATTCGCGCGGATGGCTCACAAAATCTTTCTGAAATATCATTTCGGAAAGCCGTTCAAATTAAACTTGACGCAGCAGACCTGTCGACAATCTTCTTCCAGATGTTCATTTTCTGAGATTATCCGGATTAAAGATAATACACATAAAATGATAAGCACATTTAAGAAAGTAGCTTTGTGGACTTTGGAAAATTAACAGAGATCCCTTTGCAAACTCAGCGACAAAAGGCATCTCTGATTTGATTCACCAAATTGAGATGCATCGCCCATTCTTTGTAAAATGAAGCTTTTAACGACTTGTTCTCTTCAATCTTGGAGGAGGTTTTATGACAGGTGTGGCGTTTGAGATAATTTTACAGTGCGCTGAGATACTACTGTGTCCAAAAAGTAAGATCCATTTTCAATTTAAATTTCCCGTGCATATGATATTTAATTCTTTTTTCTTTTTTAAGTTGTTGGCACTGTTCTTGACATTTGTGGGAAATTCGACGTCAAAATATTCATTAGTGCTTCAGTTACGCTTGGCTTTGTGAGACGTTATATCGTTCCACAACCATCGTATTCACCTGATTTATCACCGTGCTATTTCTCGCTTTTCCTTAAACTCAAAACAAGCAAGGGGGCAAGGATAGCCGAGTGACTAGCGTTCTGGCTCTCGCTGCCACCTGTTTCGGGTTCGAGTCCCTTCGGTGCCATGGATGCTTGGAGTAGTTCGGAATCCATTTTAAATCGTAGGTCCCGGTCCTAATAGGATCGTAGAGCGTTGTGGGTGTAGTGTGACTTGTGTCTACAGCCTATCTTCAAGCTACACGCACCTCCCGGGCAGTGCTGAGTGAGTAACGTGGGTGCAGCGCTTGCCTTAAGGCGTCGAAGACAATTGTCTGAGTGATTATCAGTTGCATTAGAACAAAAAAATATATATTAAGCTGTGGTCGGAAAGTTCGCTTTCAAACAGGTCATATATTAAGTTGGACATATTCCACATCTGTAATACAAAAATTAAAAGAGCATCAGTTACACATACATTAGGAAAACACTCCACCATCCATCAAGAGTCTAGGAGGAACAGATCCGATACTTTATTCCAAGCACCCTGTCAGACAGAATGAATAGAAATCCAATAAATCATCCAAAACAACTTTGTCACTGAGATTCGGACAGATATATCACAAAACGCTGAGATATCATTTCGGAAAGCCGTTCAAATTAAACTTGACGCAGCAGACCTGTCGACAATCTTCTTCCAAAGACTCATTTTCTGAGATTATCCGGATTAAAGATAATCTGCATGAAATGATAAGTAAATTTTTGAAAGTAGCTTTATGGACTTTGGAAAATGAACAAAGATCCTTTGCAAACTAAACCCAAAGGCGCTTCTGATTCGATTCCCCAAATGGTCGCCACAGGTCGCCACAGGTCACCACAGGTGTTGCGTTCAAGTCCCGGCGGTGCCCTGGATGTTTATAGGGGTTCTGAATGCACTTCAAACCGTAGGTTCGGGACTAATAGTAGCGTGTATGTTACTCGCGTTCGTAGCTATACACTCTTTCTGTGTAGTGCTAAATGAGTAACATCGGTGCAGTCCTTTCTTATAGCATTTATTTTGGTTCGGTTTGTCGCTCTACGGTCATCTTGTGCACACACCAGGCTAAACAGACCGGGACCTACAGTTTAAAGTGGATTTCGAGGTGGGTTAATACCTACAGATAATAAGATAGTAACAATGAAATCAATGAATTATTTGTTTGTATATTTTTGGGTTTGGGGCAAGGATAGCCGAGTGACTAGCGTTCTGGCTCTCGCTGCCACCTGTTTCGGGTTCGAGTCCCGGCGGTGCCAGGGATGCTTGGAGTGGTTCGGAATCCACTTTAAACCGTAGGTCTTGGTCCTACAAGGATCGTCGAGCGTTGGGGGGTTGGGACTGGCATCCGCAGCCTATCTTCAAGCTACACATGCCCTCTGGGTAGTGCTAAATGAGTAACAGCGCATGCTGCCCTTGCTAATGGCATAAAGATAATAGTTTCTGTACAGTCAGCTGCATTTGAAAAAACGGTTGGCCTTATTTTGACCTTTGAAATACTCATATTTGTCGTTTCCAAACAATGACATTAAGGATTTGTTGGGTGGGTGCATATGTTCAAACTTCGTTCCGTTCCAGTTGGCAAAGATTTTCGCGCAAGCTAGTCATATTTTAAGCGGTAGTCGCAAACCAAACATAAACATTCACCTCCAAACAGGTCGTATATTAAATTGAACTTATTTCCACAGTTGTGATACAAAAACTGTATCACTGTGATGCAAAAATTAAAAACGCATCAGTTACATATAGATCAGAAAAAACCCTACCATCCATCAAACGTCTAGAGGAACAGATCCGATACTTTATTCCAACCTCCCCGTCAGAGCGAATGAATAGAAATCCAATAAATCATCCAAAACCACTTTGTCACTGAGATTCGGTGGATGGCTCACAAAACTCTCAGATATCATTTCAAAATGCCATTTTGGTGGAAATTAAACTTGACGCAGCAGACCTGTCGAAGATCTTATTCCAGAGACTCATTTTCTGAGATTATCCGGATTAAAGATAATCTGCATGAAATGATAAGAAAATTTTCGTAAAGTAGTTTTATGGACATTGGAAAATGAACTGGTCCTTTTACAAACTGAACGACAGAGGCGTTTCTGATTTGATTCATAAATTGTGATTCATCGTCTATTCTTTTGTCACAACTGTTGAATGACTCGGTAGTCATTTTTTCCGTCCAAAAACCAAAACAATCGAGTACATTGAACACTACATTTGGTTTAATGTGCAACTTAATGTAATAATTGTCCAAATTCACTTTCTTTATCCCGCTTGCAGCGTCATCTATCCATACACTTTGGAACTTGTTTTTTAATGACGTACCGTATCCCCCTTCTTCAAGTATCTTCAGTTCAAATGTGAACTCATTTAACCAGTGGTTCTTTTTTGACAGCATTTTTGAAAGTGGGGCTTTCATTATAATCACCCTGTATTTTAAGTGGTGGTAGCAGACAAAACCAAAATATTCTCCACTAAACTAGTAAGGCCCTGATAGACGAATGGCTTGCGCTCTGGTGCTCGGTACCAGAGGCTTCGGGTTCGTATCTTAGCGGTGGCATGAATGTTCGTGAGTAGTTCAGAATCCACTTTAAATTGTAGGTTCAGGTCCGTTTAGCCCACAATGTGCACACGATTACCGTAGACCGACCAACGAAATCTCCAAACAAATCGTATATAAGGTTGAACTTATTCCACATCTGTGATACAAAAATTAAAAGCGCATCAGTTACACATACATTAGGAAAACCCTCCACCATCCATCAAGAGTCTAGGAGGAACAGATCCGATACTTTATTCCAAGCACCCTGTCAGACAGAATGAATAGAAATCCAATAAATCATCCGAAACCACTTTGTCACTGAAATTCGGACAGATATATCACAAAACCCTGAGATATCATTTCGGAAAGCCGTTCAAATTAAACTTGACGCAGCAGACCTGTCGACAATCTTCTTCCAAAGATTCATTTTCTGAGATTATCCGGATTAAAGATAATCTGCTTGAAATGATAAGTAAATTTTTGAAAGTAGCTTTATGGACTTTGGAAAATGAACAAAGATCCTTTGCAAATTAAACACAAAGGCGCTTCTGATTTGATTCTCCAAATGGTCACCACAGGTGTTGCGTTCAAGTCCCGGCGGTGCCCTGGATGTGTATAGGGGTTCTGAATGCACTTCAAACCGTAGGTTCGGGACTAATATTAGCGTGTATGTTACTCGCGTTCGTAGCTATACACTCTTTCTGTGTAGTGCTAAATGAGTAACATCGGTGCAGTCCTTCCTTATAGCATATATTTTGATTCGGTTTGTCGCTCTACGGTCATCTTGTGCACACGGTAGGCTAAACAGACCGGGACCTGCAGTTTAAAGTGGAATTCGAGGTGGGGTAATACCTACAGATAATAAGATAGTAACAATGAAATAAATGAATTATTAGTTTGTATATTTTTGGGTTTGGGGCAAGGATAGCAGAGTGACTAGCGTTATGGCTCTCGCTGCCACATATTTCGGGTTCGAGTCCCTTCAGTGCCATGGATGCTTGGAGTGGTTCGGAATCCATTTTAAACCGCAGGTCTTAGTCCTACAAGGATCGTGGAGCTGTGTGGGGGTAGTGGGACTGGCGTCCGTTGCCTATCTTCAAGTTGCACATGCCCTCTGGGTAGTGCTAAATGAGTGACAGCGCATGCTGCCCCTGCTTATGGCATAAAGATAATAGTTTCTGTACTGTCAGCTGCATTAGAAAAACGGTTGGCTTTATTTCGACCTTTGAAATACTCATATTTGTCGCTTCCAAACAATGACATTAAGGATTTGTTAGGAGAGTGCATATGTTCAAAATTCGTTCCGTTCCAGTTGGCAAAGATTTTCGCGCAAGCGAGTCATATTTTAAGCTGTAGTCGCAACCCAAACATAAACATTCACCTCCAAACAGATTGTATATTAAGTTAAACTTATTTCCTCAGCTGTGATACAAAAATTAAAAGCGCATCAGTTACACACACATCATAAAACCCACACTACCATCCATCAAAGGTCTAACAGGAACAGATCCGATACTTTATTCCGAACTCCATGTCAGACAGAATGAACAGAAATCCAATAAATCATCCGAAACCACTTTGTCACTGTGATTCGGGCGAAGGGCTCACAGAACCCTCAGATATCATTTCAGAAAGACGGAATTAAATTTCACGCAGGCAGAGCTGTCGACAATCTTCTTCCAGAGACTCATTTTCTGAGATTATCTGGATTAAAAATATTCTGCATGAAATGATAAGCAAATTTTGGAAAGTAGCTTTATGGACTTTGGAAAATGAACAGATCCCTTTGCAAAGTCGATGATGATCTTTCAACAATAAGGCGTTTCACTAAATTGAGATTAATCGCCCATTCTTTGTAAAAGGAATCTTTTAACACTTCTTACTTCTCCAGTCTTCGAAGAAGGAGGTTTTATGACAGGTGTGGCGTGTGAGGTCATTTTATAGTGTGCTGAGATACTACTGTGTCCAAAAAGTAATACCTATTTTCAATTTAAATGAGAGGCATATGGTATTTTAATTTTTCTTTTCTTTTTAAGGTTGTTGGCACTGTCCTCGATATCTGTGGGAAGTTTCACGTCAAAATATTCGTCGATGTTTCTGTGACGCTTGGCTTTGTGAGACGTTAAAACGGATTCCGGCGATTTTTGAAACGTATGAATTCAAGGAGCAAAAAACTTGCATTCAATTTTGTTTGCGGAAGTCATATAAACAGTTCAAAGATGGCAGAGAAAGATTTGGTGCTTGCAAATGCGTCCAATCTCGATGGGTACAGAAAACACAGAATGCGCCAGCTCACACTGCATCGCTTCTTCGTGACTTTGTGACAAATTTGTTTTAAAATGTACCATTTAAAAAGTTTTAGTACCAATTCAATAAGCTGAACGATGTGAATATTATTTTGTTATTAATTTTGTACTAATAGGTGATGTTACTGAACACGTTTTAAAAACATTTTCTTTATTTAACTGAAGTAATCAAACCTTTAAAAAAATGTTCAGCTTTTTCCGGTATTGTTTCAACCATTAAATAACTCACGGTTAAATACAAAGGGAAAAAAACCAACTTTTTCGACCACGGGTTTTTTAAACTATGATAATTATAAATATGTCCCACTGGAGAGAAAAAAATTGCAATGTGTATTTATTTTTGGGAAAAATATTCCTGCAGATTTCATTAGTGGAGAAAACTAAAATAATTACCACTCTGGTCTTTTTTTTATACTTATGTCTCTTCCGTTCAAAATGATGGGACAAAAATTTCTGTCGTTCTTTGTCACAATTAAGCTTCAGTATAATGAACTCATTTTTTTCTTTTTCATTTTATTTTTGTAGTTTTTTTTCTGTGAACTTAATGCAGTGCTGTTACCCTAGTACATCTGGACTTGAACATCATTTTCATTGCTGTTTTTTTTCTCTGCATTGTCTCAGATACTTAATTTTGTGTCATCATCACAAAAAAAGAGAAAAAATGAGAATGAAAATATGTTCTTTTGTTTCTAGTTATGTATATCAGAATGACATGTTTGTGGAACTTCTTTATAACATTGTTTCTCTTGATTATGAAATAATAAGAAAAAATGTCCCAGTCTAGTACGAAAAAAAAATTAATTTCTGAGAAGATCTAAAAAAAGAAATATTAAAAAAAAATGGCAGTGCGTTATGAGAAATATTCTAGAAAAGGGAAAAAGACAAAAAAAATTTTTTGTAATTAAAGAAAAATCTGCTAAACAAAAGACTTATTGAGAGACAACATTTTTTTTAATTTTTACTTTTTTGCTTTTTGGTTTACTGATTTAATATAGACTTAGTGTCTACTAATTTTGTTTTTATAAAAGTTTATATAAGAAAGCATAATTTGAATGACAATATGCATCTGGCTTTTCGACAACTTGGAAAATGTTTTTTTTTTGTTTTTGATTTTACGGAGTCAAGAATGAAATTGAGTTGTTTAACGTTAAGAGTTTGAAGTTAAAGTCACGCTATTTTAAATTGTAGTCATGGCTTCTTTTAAAAAGAATGTTTTTATGTTAATTTCTTTTTTTCTGTTCGTTATCCATGAATGAACACAATTTTTTTTTTCAGGGTTTACTCATTTAATATAGACATATTTTCTACTAATTCTTCTTTTTTCAAATAAGTTTAAATAAGAAAGAGAAATTTGAATGATAATGTGCTTCTTGCTTTTTTTTGACAACTTGGAAAAGTTCTTTTTTTTACAAAGTCAAGAATGAAATCGATGAAATTGAGTTGTTTAATGTTAAGGGTTGCAGTAAAATAAATTACGCTATTTTAAATTGTAATCATGGCTTCTTTTTAAAAGGATGTTTTCATGTTAATTTCTTTTTTTGGTGTTTATTGAACGTTCAGTTAGCCATGAATGAACACGAAATGTTCACACAAAGAATTTCTTGATGCAGCTGCTTTGCCGAGCGAGTATAATTCAAAGCATTAAAAAAATAGTAAATAAATGAATACTAATTAAAAATTTAATAATAAATAAATGAATACTGATTAAAAATTTAATAATAAATAAATGAATACTGATTAAAAATTTAATAATAAATAAATGAATACTGATTAAAAATTTAATAATAAATAAATGAATACTGATTAAAAATTTAATAATAAATAAATGAATACTGATTAAAAAACTAATAATAAATAAATGAATACTGATTAAAAAACTAATAATAAATAAATGGATACTAATTTCAATAAAATTAATAGTATACAAATGAATATTGATTTAAAAAATTAGCAAAAAATAAATGAATATTGATTAAAAAAACTAATAATAAATAAATGAATACTGATTTTAAGAACTAATAATAAATAAATGAATACTGATTTTAAAAATTAATAATAAATAAATAAATGCCGATAAAATAATAATAGATAAATGAAATAAAGCCCGTATAACCTATGCGAATAACCTGTTCGAAATAAAACAAGGTAATTTCTTTTAACTTTCTGGGACCCGAGAACATTATTTTAAATAATTTGTTTCCTAATTAATAGTTAAATATTCTAAAAAGTACTATAGATAATTTGGGCCCGACGAACGAGGGGCTAGCGCTCTGGTGTTCGATACTACATGTTTTTAGGATTCGAGTCCCGGCGGTGCCATGGATGTTCGTAGTGGTTCGGAATCCACTTTAAACAGTAGGTCCCGGTCAAATAGGATCGTAGAGCTTTCTCGGTGTAGTGTCACTGGTGTCAATAGCATATCTTTAAGTTACACGGGCCACCTGGTTAGTGCTCAATGAGTAACAGCAGTGCAGGTCTTGCTTATGGCATAAAGATTAACTGTCTGCATTGCCAGATGCATTAGAACAATAATATCAATTCAACAAGCTGAATGACTTCATTGACATTTTTGTTATTAATTTTTTTTAATAATGAGTGATGTTACTGAACTCGTTTTTAAAACATTTTCTTTATTTAACTGTTGTAATCAAAACTTTAAAAAAGTTTTCAGTTTTTTCCGGTACTGTTTCAACCATTAAATGAACGATGTTTAATGTTACATATAAATACCTCAGTGTTAAATATAAAGAAAGAAAAAAGACAACTTTTTTGACCGCGGATTTTTTAAAATATGATAATTATAAATATGTCACACTGAAACAGAAAAAAAAAACAACTGCAACGTGTATTTATATTTGGGGAAAAATATTCCTGCAGATTTCATTAGTGGAGAAAACTAGAATAATTACCACTCTGGATTCCTTTTTTTATATACTTATGTCTCTTCCGACAGAAATGATGGGACAAAATTCCTGTCGTTCTTTGTCACAATTAAGCTTCTGTATAATGAACTCATTTTTTGTTCTTTGCCATTTTATTTTCGTATTTTTTTTCTGTCAGCTTACTGCAGTACTTTTACACTAGTACATCTGGACTTGAACATCATTTTCATTGCTGGTTTTTTTCTCTGCTTTGTCTCACGGACTTAATTTTGTGTCATCATCACAAAAAAAAAAAAATAAAAAAAAAATAAAGAAAATATGTTTTCTTTTGTTTCTAGTTATGTATATCAGAATGACATGTTTGTGGAACTTCTTTATAACATTGTTTCTCTTGACTGCGAAATAATAAAAAAAAATGGCCTTGCGTAGTACGAAAAAAAATAATTTCTTAGAAGTACTAAACAAAAAATATTTAAAAAAATGGCAGCGTGATATGAGAAATATGCTAGAAAAGCGAAAAAGCTAAAAAAAAAAAATTTCTGTAATTAAAGAAAAATCTGATAACAAACGAGTTAATGAGAGACAAAATATTTTTTACTTTTTGCTTTTTTTATGTTTACTGATTTAATATAGACTTATTGTCTACTAATTTTTTTTCTTTTAATTTAAATAAGAAAGAATAATTTGAATGACAATATGCATCTGGCTTTTTCTCAACTTGAAAAAGTTTTTTTTTACAGGGTCAAGAATGAAATAGATGAAATTGTGTTGTTTAACGTTAAGGGTTTGAAGTGAAAGTCACGCTATTTTAAAAGAATTCTTTTTAAAAGAATGTTTTTATATTAATTTATTTTTTCTTTGTGTTCATTGATCGTTCAGTTAGCCATGAATGAACACGAAATATTCAGACAGAGGAACTTCTTGATGCTGATGCTTCGTTCTTCAGAGTATAATTACTGTTTAAAAAAATTAATTATAAATAATTAAAAAAAACGTCTAACTTATGCGAATGAACGATTCGAAATTAAACAAGGTAATTTCTTTTAACTTCTTGGAACCCGAGAGCATTTAAAAAAAAAAAAAAATCTTAATTTATAGTTAAATATTCTAAAACAGAGGTGGCTGACTCGTGGCCTTGGTTTGATGAATCTCACTTTTACAAAAAATATTTATTTTATAATAAAGTAGTGAAAACCAGAGTATTAAAAAATACATTAATCGTGTATCCCTCTATTCAAAAATTGACTGTCGAAATGATGAGAAAAATGAATTTTGATTTTAAAATAACATTCGTGCGAACATAGGACAGATAGTTAGAAAAATAGTTTATTGAAGAGTTTACCGTAATGTGAATAATTAAATTAGGATAATTAATTAATATAAGAATAATTAATTTATATTCTGTGAACTCATGACCGTAGAATAGAACCTGTAATATTAGATGTTCTATGCTTCACTTTAATTGACCTCAGTGACGCAATGGCTATCCCTAGATATGCACAGTTGATTGTTGATAGCTGAGCAAACCATGCTCTTAGTTGAAGTTGTTAGTGCTTTGGGTTCAACGTACACATGCGAATCGTTTTTTTTTTCTAAAATGAAACTGACCCAACACAAAACACACTCAAACATAACGGACGCAACACCCATTATGATGTGCCAATTCCCAAGCGGAGATCCATTTGCAAAAGCTAAGTGAAAGAAAGACTGGAGAAACACATATCGCACTAGTCAAATAAATATTTTTTAACTATTTCATTTATTTTTATTTCGTTTATAGTTTTATACTTCTTTAGAGTGTGCGTTTAGTATCATTTTTATTATAGTATCTATGTGTTACATGAAAGAATAACAGTAAAAACAAAAATAATAACTCATTCTTTTTCAATGTTTCACTCCCAAAAATGTCTATAGTAGGTCTAAATCTAACAGGGAGAGATATAATTTTATGTGCGGCCCGCGGAATTAGGATGCAGTTCCAAAGTGACCCGCAAGAGCATTTGGGTTGGCCAGCCTTGTTCTTTATTTTAGAGCAGAGCATTATGTTGAAAGACGATAGCGTTATTACTTCATATTGACAACAAAATGTCTTAGTAAGCAATTTTAAGAATATTGTTAACGGGTCGAATATCACTGCCTAGTATACTGAAAAATGCAGAGCTTTTTTCCTATAATAATAAATAAATACAATATTCAAAATATACGAAAATATTCTTTACTTAACAAGCAAATAATTTCAAGATTTATGGCAAAATTCAAAGCCCCAATACCAAATTGTGTCCCCATAAAAATCACATTCTATTTTAAAATTTATGTAATCACTTAATGAGAACATCTCGAGCCATACCAGTTTCGTAACTATTTCCTGTTTATTAAAATCACAAGCAATGAATAAACTTCCGACCCAGCTTCAGAATAGTTAAGAATGCGCTCAATTAAAACTTTTCTCATCGATAGTTGGGTCGAACAACTGTCGACATTGAACGAGAAATAGAAACTCGAATCGCTTCCTCCGGTTATGTTCTAATAGGAACGAGTGCTTTTCGGGTGAATGAAAGTTCGCAGAAAGAACGGATCTTTAATGGTTTCGAGTTTGAACTGAGAAGAATTACACATAATAAACAAGCAATATATAAAAAAAAATTAATGTGAATTCCTACTTTTTCCACACTATATTGCAGTAAGTCCTTTATAAATAATTTTCATTCATGTTTTTAAGATTATCTGCCGCCATCTATTGGTAGATATATGCAAATTAAAAGTAAAAAAAATATAATTAATTAATTAAATTCAATGAATGAATTAATATTTGAAAAAACTGTATTAACGTCAAGTGTCATCCACTACAAGTTCAAAAAAAATCTATTTGAACTTGAGTGGAGGAATAAAATGTATTTTATGAACGATTGAAAATGTAAACAAGTTATATATAGGGAGAGTGTGAGGTAATAGAAGGGATTCGAAAAAAAGTGTAATATTTACACAAAATTGAAAAATATTTCAATTATACAGGGTGATTATAATTAAGGTCCCACTTTCAAAATGGACCACTTGTCAAAAAAGGACCACTCGTCAGAATAAGTTCACATTTGAGCTGAATATACTTGGAAACGGTATGACATCAAAAAAGAAGTTCCACCGATTTTCCGAGCCAATTGGGTATTAACCTGCCGTGGTGGATGGGCTTTCCACTAACAGTGTCACAACTGTTGAGTGACTTGAAAGTCATTTTTTCCGTCCAAAAACCGAAACAAACAAGTACATTGAACACCACAGTTGGTTTCATGTGCACCTCATGCTAAACACGTTATTATTTCTATTCTAAATATCACTGGCAGCCGAATTCACTTTCTTTAGGCCGCCTACGGCACCATCTATTAATAAACTTTGAAATTCTTCTCGGTGTACCGTTTCCCCTTATTCAAGTATTTCCAGTTCAATTTTGAACTCATTGTGACGAGTGGTTCTTTTTACCTATTATTACCTTTCCTATTAGACCGGGACCTTCGGTTTAAAGTGGATTCCAAGTTCTACAAACATCCGTGGCACTACCAGCAGCCTAATTGCCAATTGGCTCTGGTTAAAAAAATTATTTTATATTATTTTTGTATCTAATGCACCTGGCAAATACTTAGACAGTTAGTCTTTATGCTATAGCAAGGACTGCACTGCTGTTACTTATTGAGATCCAGGGGGCAGGTGTAGCTTGAAGATGGGCTACGGACGCGGCCTTATATTACCCACACAACACTCTACGATCCCATTTGACCTAGACCTACTGTTTAAAGGGAATTCCGAACCACTACAAAATCAATGGTACCACCTGGAATCGACCCCGAAACCTGATGTACCGAGCGCCAGAGCGCTAGACACTTGGCATTCAGGTCCTTAATTATTTGTAGTATCTTTTAAAATATTTACCTATTAATTAGGAACAAATTTATTTTAAAAACTGTTCTCGGGTCCCAAGTAGTTAGAAGAATTTACGTTTTTATTTCATAACCGGTTATTCGCATAGGCTAGACAGGCTTTTTTTTCATTTATTTAATATTAATATTTTAGCCAATAATTATGAGTAATTAATAACCGGTTGCCGGCTATCTCAAAAATAAACTCCATTATTCTACCATTACATTAGTGCCCTGACCTTTGATATCATAGTTTTCAGGTCCGAATCCTGTCAGTGACATGTTTGTGAGTGGTTCGGAATACACTTTAAACTGTAGGTCGCGGCCTGTTTAGGCCTAGTGTGCATAAGATGACCGTAAAGTGACAAAACAAACCATACCAATCTGCTATAACATTAGACATGTCAATCCGTTTAATTTTTCTATTTTTCTTTAATTTGTAGTACCTTTTTGAATATTTAGCTATAAATTAGGAAAAAAATTATTTAAAAAAATGTTCTGGGGTTCCAAGAAGTTAAAATAATTTACCTTGCATTATTTCAAAACGGTTATTTGCATAGGTTAGACAATTTTTTTTTCATTTATTTAATATTAATTTTTTTTATCCAGTTATTATGCTCTGAAGAACGAAGCAGCTGCATCAAGATATTCCTTTGTGGGAACATTTCGTGTTCATTCACGGCTAAGTGAACGGGCAATGAACACAAAAAGAGAAATTAATATAAAACATTCTTTTAAAAGGAGCCATGATTACGATTTAAAATAGTGTGACTTTAATAACTTCAAGCCCTTAACGTTAAACAACTCAATTTCATCTATTTCATTCTTGACCCTGTAAAAAAAAAGGGACTTTTTCAAGTTGACAAAATGCAAGATGCACATTGTGATTCAAATTATTTTTTCTTATTCAATTAAAAAAAAAGAGAGAATTAGTAGACAATAAGTTTATATTAAATCAGTAAAACGAAAAAAAAAAATAATAAGTGAAAACTTTATGTGAACATTTAATGTTCATTCATGGCTAACAAACCGAAAAAAAGAAATTAATATAAACACATTCTAAAAAAAGAAATGAGAAAAAATCAGCTAAAAAGAAGAATGATTACAATTTAAAACAGCGTTAAAATAGCGTAATTTGTTTTACTGCAACCCTTAACGTTAAACAGCTCAATTTCATCTACTTTATTCTTGACCCTGCATAAAAAAAAGAACTCTTTCAAGTTGACACAAAGCCAGATGCATATTGTCATTCAAATTATTCTTTCTTATTTAAATTTTTTGAAAAAGAGAATTAGTAGACACTAAGTCTATATTAAATCAGTAAACCAAAAAAAAAGGAAAAATAATAAAAAAATTTTGTCTCTCATTAAGCCTTTTGTTATAAGATTTTCCTTTAATTACAAAAAAAGGGTTTTTTTTTAGCTTTTTCCTTTTTCTAGAATGTTTCTGATATCACGCTGCCCTTTTTTTTTTAATATTTTTTTGTTAGTAGTACTTCTAAGAAATTAATTTTTTTTTCATACTAGGCTAGGACATTTTTTCTTATTATTTCATAATCAAGAGAGACTTTTGTTATAAGAAGTTCCACAAACATGTCAATCTCATATACATAACTAGAAACAAAAGAACATATTTTCATTATTTTTTGGGGGGTTTTTTTTTTGTGATGATGACACAAAATTAAGTCACTGAAACAATGCAGAAAAGGAAAAAAAAAAAAGCGATGAAAATGATGTGCAAGTCCAGATGTACTAGGGTAAAAGTATTCCATTATGCTCACAGAAATAAATAAATACTTTTTGTGAGCATTTCATGTTCATTAATGGCTAATGAACAGAAAAAAAGACATTAACATAAAAACATTCTTTTAAAAAGAAGCCATGATGACAATTTGAAATAGTGTTAAAGCAGCGTAAATTATTTTACTTCAACCCTTAACGTTAAACAACTCGATTTTAACTATTTCATTCTTGACCTTGTAGGAAAAAAAAGAACTTTTTTCAAGCTGACAAAAAGCCAGATGCATATTGTCATTCAAATTATTCTTTCTTATTTAAATTTTGAAAAGAGAGTTAGTAGACAATAAGTCTATATTAAATTGGTAGACCAGAAAAAAAACCAGTGAAAATAAAAGAAATGCAAAAAATTTTGTCTCTCAGTAAGCCTTTTGTTATAAGATTTTCTTTTAATTACAAAATTTTTTTTGGCTTTTTCCCTTTTCTAGAATGTTTCTCATATCATGCCATTTTTTTTTAAATATTTTTTTTAGGTCTTCTAAGAAATTATTTTTTTTTTTCGTACTAGACTAGGACATTTTTTTCTTATTATTTCATAATCAAGAGAAACAATGTAATAAGAAGTTCCACAAACATGTCATTCTGATATACATAACTAGAAACAAAAGAACATATTTTCATTCTTTTTTTTTTTGTGATGATGACACAAAATTAAGTCCCTGAGACAACGCAGAGAAAAAAAAACAGCAATGAAAATGATGTGCAAGTCCAGATGTACTATTGTAAATGTACTGCACTAAGCTTACAGGAAAAAATTATAGAAATAAAATGAAAAAGAAAAAAAAAAATGAGTTCATTACACAGAAGCTTAATTGTGACAAAGAACGACAGAAATTTTTGTCCCATCATTTCTGTCGGAAGAGACATAAGTATATAAAAAAAAGAATCCAGAGTGGTAATTATTTTAGTTTTCTCAACTAATGAAATCTGCAGGAATATTTTCCCCAAAAATAAATACACATTGCAATTTCTTTGCTTTTCTGTTCAGTGTGACATATTTTTAATTATCGTATTTTAAAAAACCCTTGGTCGAAACAGTTATCTTTTTTATTTTCTTCTTTATATTTAGCAGTGAGGTATTTATATTTAACTTTAAACATCGTTCATTTAATGGTTGAAACAGTACCGGAAAAATTGAACACTTTTTAAAAGTTTTGATTACTTCAGTAAACAAAGAAAATGTTTTTAAAACGAGTTCAGTAACATCAATTATTAAAGGGGCCTGAATGGTTGGCGCTCGGTATCACAGGTTTCGGGTTCGAGTCTCGACGGTGCCATGGATGTGTGTAATGGTTCGGAATCCACTTTAAACCGTTGGTCTGGCGCTGCACCGACTTTACTCACTTAGCACTACCCAGGAGGTGCTTGTAGCTTGGAAATAAACTACGAACGTGAAGTAACACTACCCCCACAACTCTCTGTGAAACTATTACATCGGGAGCTACGGCTTAAAGTGGATTCCAAAGCACTACAAACATCCATGGCATCGCCGAGACTCGACCCCTGTGGCACCGAATGCCTGAGCGCTAGCCACTTACCCATCAGGCCCTTCATGAATGACATGAATGACCTAGCATAGTATATTAAAAAAAAAAAAAAAAAAAGATTTTAACCAATTGTGTAGAAAGAATTGTGTAAAAATAAAAATGAATCTATATATATATTCCTTTTTATTTGTATATATTTTTATATATTCCTGACATAGAATATCCTAAATAAAAATAATAATGAAAATGAAAGTCAGTGCAGTGGATTACTGTTGTTGTTGTTGTTGTTCAAATGCAGCTGGAAATACAGAGACAGTTAATCTTTATGCCATAATCAAGGGCTGCAGCGCGGTTACTCATTCAGCACTTGGAGATAGTTTACAGACGCGAACAACACTATCCCCGCAACTCTCTACGATCCTATTAGACCGAGATCTACGGCTTAAAGTGGATTCCAAACCACTACAAACATCCATGGCACCACCGGAACACGAACCTGACACGTGTCACCAGAGCGCCCGCCATTCGACAATTAGGCCCCATTTATTTAAACATTTGTGTTCTAATGCAGCTGGCAAACTCGTAAACAGTTGTGTAGGATGTCTTAAGGCCAGCGTTGCACCGACGTTATTCACTTAGCACAACCACTACAAACATCTATGCAACCGCTGGGATCAAACCCAAAATCTGCGGTACCAAACGCTAGAGCGCTAGCCACTCGATAATCAGACCCCATTTATTTTAACATTAATTCATGATTTTAAAATATTTTCGAAAACTATAAAAATCAGAAATCAGATTTTTCAACCGACTCCGACATAAATACTATACTACTACTACTATAGTACTTCAGTAATACTACTACTACTTTAGTACTTGACTCTTGTCTCCGATACCACAGACAAACCCCTCATAAACAATCCCCTCCCCTACCCACATTCATTTGCGTGCAATCTGCACATCCCAAACCGCAGACACATCGCAGCTACTTGAATGCAACAGCGCCAAGCGTCCAATCACTTGCGAAACGGCGGCGTTTGGTGTCATTCAAGCGTGCCATAAATCCGGCGCATCGACTGTGCTTAAGCGTAAGCCGCAAATGAAGGCCGCCTTATTGAATTAGCACTTAAGCTTGATTGCTCGCGGCCTTAAAGACAGCACATTCAGGAGGCTAATTGGCGGCTGTAAAACTCCAGGTGTTTTCGCCAAGATTGCGAGAATTATGGAACTGCTGTGTGAGAACTTGTTTTGGTATAAGTGGTTTTGAGATGCGTTTCGGTTTGAAATTGTAATGTTTTGTGTTTAGTGAAATGTATTTGTTTTAGGCCAACCTGTGGCCCGCCTTGACTATTTTTCCGGCCCATGAGATGCATCACACTTTTACAAAATGTATTTATTTTATAACGGCCAAAGTACGGAAAACCAATGCATCAAAAAATATATATATATATTATGTGTATTATGCATCTTCAGTTCAAATTTGAACTTATTGTGATGATTGGTTCTTTTTCTGACAGCATTTTGAAGGTGGGATTTTGAAATAACTGCATATTTTTTTTTCTTCTGCAATGACATCTATTACCAAAACATAAAACCTGTTATTTTGTAAATTTTTCAATTAATTAAACTAATTTAAAATTTTATTGAAGGTTTTTGGTTACACTAACTTGTTTACACTAGATATTAGAGTTTACTGTAAAATTTTGAGATCGAAATACAACCGTGTCTTTGTTCAGAAGATTTTAGCAGTTTTGGAAGAGTTTCTAAAAAATTTTAATGTACAGAAATATAAAATTACTTAGGAAGAAATTGTTTTACTGAATTTCCAATTATTTTTTTTAAATGATCAGGAATTTTCACAATTTCGTCTTTATTTTCATATAAAGGTCGGAAATCGAGAAAACTTGTGCATTGCAAAAAAGGTCTTGGAGAATAACAGTTAATATATTTTTTTATTTTCACATTTTTTTAACTTTTTGTTATAAATATTGTTAATTTTTCTCTTTTTAAATTTTTTTACGTTGTTGTAAGCTGTAAATTCACTTTTACTCAATTTTCCTTTCTTGTGATTATTTGCACATATTTGTGGGTTTATTACATTTATAAAATAAACTATACTTTGCCGTTTTTGCGTATTCATGGCGGTGTTCATCAAGATTTAAATTTTAAAGGCGTTCTTTTTTTACAGCATTTTAAAAGTGGGACTTTAATCATAATCTCCCTGTATATGGATAGATAGATCGACAGAAATACTTAAAGTCAAAAGTCGCCCTTATTTTCGTATATATTGCATAAGAACTGAAGGGAATAATATAAAATTATAGAGAGAAAAATTACAGCAGAGACCTAAGCAGTCCTTTCCGTGAATCTAGAATGAGTGATGAGGTCTCTGTCACATGTGGAAAATGAATCGTGTTTAATAATCACATTTCAAAAAATTTCCCAAATTGGAGCATCCATCAACGGGCAAATGAATTATCGATAACGACTTTCTCATTCCGACGAATGACTCGAATGGCGAAATGACGGGTGATTCGTAACGCAGTCGGCGATTCGAGTTCTTGGATGAGATTCAAATCGGTTCTTTTTTTATTTTATTAATGGAAAAAAAAGAAAAAGCTTGTTTGGAGAAAAGTTTTTCCTTTTTGTTTTTTGATGTTCGACTTGATGAAATGTTCATTTTCGTGTGGTCTATCTTTTTGCGTGACCGCAGCAGCCATAAACATCGCCAATAACGTGTTTTACGTGATATAGATGGCCGGTGATCAAGAATAAAAAGCAATTTGGGAAGATTAGTTTGGGATCGGAACTCAGTACGGCGTTGTTAAAGTTTATAAATTATGAAATAAAGCAGGATAACTGACTCAATGGCTTTTTCGTCTTTATGACATAAGCAAGGACTGCACCGCTGTGAATCATTGAGCACTACCCAGGGGTCAAGGGTAGCTAGAAGATTTATTTTAACATTAATTTTAAAATATTTTTAAAAGTTATTATTATTATCATTTCTTCTAATGCAGCTTTCAAACACTGAGACTGTTTTCTTTGATACCTTCAGGCACGCGCTGCGCCGTTGTGACTCATTGAGCACAACCGCGGGAGCATGTGTAGCTTGAAGATAGGCTACGGACGCAGAGTAACACTATTCCCACAACGCTTTACGAACCTATTAGACTAGGACCTACGGTTTAAAGTAGATTCCAAAACACTATCACCATCCATGGCACCGCCGAGACTCGTACTAAACTCATAGTACCGAGCTCCACAATATTGACTTCCGTAAACTACTAGAAATATTTCTGGCGCTTGATACCACAGGTTTCGGATTTGAGTCCCGGCGGTGCAATGGATGTTTGTAGTGGTTCGCAATCCACTTTAAACCGTAGGTCCCCGTCTAACAGGAATGTAGAGCATTGAGGGGGCATTGTTACTCCGCGTCCGTGGCTTATCTTTAAGTTACATGCGCCCACTGGGTAATGCAAAGTGAGTAACGTCTGTGTTGCTCTTGCCTTAAGGCATCCAAGACAACTGTCTAAGTGTTTGCCAGCTCCATTAGAAAAAAAAATTCATTGATTAAATTTAACAATAATTTCTAACAATAGATGTAAGACGAAAATTTCAACTTTTTTACTAACTTAAAAAAATGAATGAAAATTATTCATAAAGTGCTTTTCTGCAATATAGTGCAAAAAAAGTAGGAATTGACTTTAAAAAAATGTTTTTTTATATTACTTGTTTCGTATATATTGCATAGAACTGAAGAACATAAAATAAAATTCTAGAGATAAAAATTAGAACGGAGACTTAAGCAGACCTTTCGTGAATCTAGAATGAATGATGAACTCATCTGTCACATGTGGAAAATGAATCGTGTTTAATAATCACATTTCAAAAAATTTCCCCAAATTGGAGCATCCATCAACGGGCAAATGAATTATCAATAACGACTTTCTCATTCCTCGGAAATGACTCGAATGGCGAAATGACGGGTGATTCGTAACGCAGTCGGCGATCCGAGTTCTTGGAGGGGATTCAAATCGGTTCTTTTTCTTCTTTTATTAATGAAAAAAAAAAGCAAAAGCTTGTTTAGAGGAAAGTTTTTGCTATTGTTTTTTGATGCCGACTTGATGAAATGTTCATTTTCGTGTGGTCTATCTTTTTGCGTGACCGCAGCGGCCATAAACATCGGAAATAACGTGTTTTACGTGATATAGATGGTCGGTGATAAAGAATAAAAAGCAATTTCGGATGATTAGTTTTAGATCGGAACTCGGTACGGCGCATTTAAGTTGGGGTTTATAAGTTATGAAATAAAGCTGGCAAAATGACTCAGTGGTTTCTTCAACTCGGAGTAGTTGCTGTTCTAGATCAGCTGACGATACAGAGACAGTTAATCTTTGTTTCACAAGAAAGCTTTGCACCGACGTTACTGTAGCTAGAAGATATGCTACGGACTCATTTTTGGTTTTTTTAATTACCAAAATTTATTAAGAATTTATTTAGTTATGCACCGCATAAAAAATGCTATACTTAGAGGAAAAAAATTAAATTTTAAGTATAAGAAATGCAACACACAAATATCTGGCGTTTTAGATACAAACGTGTATATGAATGTTATATATATCAATTGCATCTTGTCTAATTTTGTGAAAATCCGTCTACCGTCCAAGACTGTTATGCTTCTTTGTGTTTAAAACATGGTTGGATAACCCAAATGATCTTGCGGACCACATAGAATGCAATTACAACTCCGTTGGCCGCCTAGAAGATTTTATATCCCCCTATTAGATTTAGACCCATTAGAGACATTTTTTGGGAGTGTAAAAGGAAGGAGTTATTATTTTTGGGCTTACTATTTTTCTTACATGTAAACATTCGTAAAATAATAACAATGGTACTAAACGCATATTGTAAAGAACTTTTTTTTCTTCTTTCTAATGCAGCTGGCAAACACAGACATGGACGTCTTGGATGCCTTAAGGCAAGTGCTGCACAGACGTACTCACTTTGCATTACCCAGGGGGCGCGTGTAACTTGAAGATAAGCTACGGACGCGGAGTAACAATGACCCCGCAACGCTCTACGATCCTATGAGACCGGGACCTACGATTTAAAGTGGATTCCGAACCACTACAGACATCCATGGCACCGCCGGGACTCGAACCCGAAACCTGTGGTACCGAGCGCCAGAGCTCTAGCCACTCGGCCATTCAGGCCCTTGTAAAGAACTATATAACACTAAAAATGAAATATATATATATATATGAAATAAAAAAAATTTATTTCACTAGTGCGATATGTGTTTCTCCACTCTTTCACTCAGCTTTTGCAAATCGATCTCCATTTGGGTATTTGCACGTCGTAATTGGTGTTGCAGAAGAGTGAAAAATAACGATTCTCAGGTATAAGACTAACAATTCAATTAAGAGTCTTTGCTATCAGCAATCAACTGTGCGTATCTAAGGATAGTCAGCACGTCATTGAGGTCACTTAAATTGAAAAATAGAACCTGTTATATTAGAAGATCTGAGATGCGCGCGCATCATGAAATCGCAGAACATAATTTAATTACTCTGCGACATCATAACTGTAAATTCATCCATGAAACAGGCACCATCTGCCCTATATTCTCAAGACTATTATTTTGAAATCAAATTTCATTTTTTCTCATCATTTCGGCAGTTCATTTTTGAATATGCAGATGCACACATAACGTATTTTTATTAGATTAATTTTCCCCTCTTTGGCCATAATGAAATAAATATATTTTGTAAAAATGAGGTTATTCTCACGGGCCGCAAAAATATTCAAAGCGGCTAACCCTGGTTTAGAAAGAAAGCATAATGAAATGGGTTTTTTCGAACTTCTGAAAAAGAAAGAAAAAGCCAACAGATAATATGCAATATGCAGATCATAATCTATCCTATAGGCTGATTAGGACTGTGTGATTTTGATCGCAAAACTTCAAGAGACTTCCCAACTTGGTTTGGAAATTCGTTAATATCGGACAGCGATCAGAAAATCCAACCGCTTTCATTTCTGCTTAGATCAGGGGTCTCCAAACTTTCCATTCTTAGAGCCATATTGCTTACTCCATTAAGTACCAAGGGCCCCAGCCGTTTTCATTTTTCTGTCATTATCTATAATTTCTAGACCAGTCGCCCAGTACGCACTCTGAGCGAGCATACGCTTGCTGAATTCGCTGGTTCAATTACTACAATTACTATTGTGTGTATCGATACGACCGTGATACTTGACGACAAGGAATACCCCGCGGTTTTATTCGCGTTAATTTAGCTTTTCCGTTCCTGTATATATTCTGAATGAAACATATTTTAAAAATCATATGTTCGATTCAGGATATATACATTCCAAACATCGATATACATACATAGGCGATACTCTTTACCCCAACATAACTACCGATTGTTGTTCACTAGTTTATAATCTTAGTGGGATTTATTTCAATAATTTGTTAGTTGCTACGTCTAAGTTAAATTTTCTGCGTATTATGCTTGTCTCATTAAGCTTTACTTAGCAAGTAAATAAAACCGAGTTATTATCATTCTGTGTTTTTCATCCAACTTATTATAGCAACAAGGGCCTGAATGGCCGAGTGGCTAGAGCTCTGGCGCTCGGCACGACAGGTTTCGAGTTCGAGTCCCGGCGGTGCCATAGATGTTTGTAGTGGTTCGGAATCCACTTTAAACCGTAGGTCCCGGTCTAATAAAATCGTAGAGCGTTGCGGAGGCATTGTTACTCCACGTCCGTAGCTTATCTTCAAGTTACACGCGCCCCCTGGGTAATGCAAAGTGAGTAACGTCTGTGCAGCGCTTGCCTTCAGGCATCCAAGACCAAGCTGCCATCTTGTGCACACTTTAGGCTCATTAGATCGGGACCTACAATTTAACGTGGATTCCGAGCCGCTCAAAAACATCCATGCCACCGCCAGGATTCGAACCCGAAGCATTAAAGACCACAGCGCTAACAAATTGGGCCATCAGGCGCCGCAAAATTTCAGGAGACTTTCCAAATTGGTTTGGAAACTTGCTAGAGTTGGACTGATTTGTTCCGCGATCAACCACGAAAATCCAACCGCATTCATTCTTATTTAGTCAGTCTAAAAATATAGATCTACCAGGTTCACTGACAAAATTTGACAACCAATCCGCAACTAAATCCACTTAAGTGGCGAGTGTTTAACATTTGAGTGCATGTTTGATCCGGAAGAGGTCTGAAGGCGGCCATGCAGCTTGCGTGTCGAAGAGCTGCCTTTTCCCGTCACGAATCTCTGTTATGGCGGATGTAGGGGAACTGCCCGTCTGACTACTGTCTGGCGTTGCTTGAAATAATTCATTCGGGCCTTTTAAGATTCCACCGCTTGGCCATAGAGTGCTTCTGTGTTTGAATGCGTGAGAAGATGACAGGTGTTATGCAAGACAGACTTACGAGCTGTGCACGCCATTTTTTTTTGAGAACAATACGCAATCCTGTGCAGTTAAATTAATATTTAGTGGGTATACTGTTTTTATTGTTCAAAGGCAGCTGGCTATACAGAAAGAGCGGGATGCCATGGACCACAGGTATCGGGATCGAATCCCGGTGAGGCCATGGATGTTTGTATTGGTTCGGAATCCACTTTAAGCCGTAGGTCCCGATCTCCTATGACCGTAGAGCGTTACAGACTTACTCTCACCCATATCATACCCAAATTGTAAGTAATTGTTAACTCAACTCTAGGCACAGGGATGTGGTGTGATGTGATGTAGTAGTAGTACAGAGAAAAATTCATCTTTATGGCATAAGAAAGGGCTGCACCACTGTTACTCATTTAGCATTACACAGGGGGCATGCGACTTGAAGATGGGATACGGACGCGAGTCCCACTACCCCCCCCAACAACGCTCTACGAACCTGTTAGACAGGGATTTAAGGTTTAAAGTCCATTCCGAACCTCTGCAAACATCCATGATACCGCGGGACTCAAACCCGAAACCAGTGGTAACGAGCGCCAGACACTCGGCCATCAGGCTCCCCAGTAGGTATAAAAAATTAGTTAGAAGTACTGTTCTATGGATGGCACAGTGTAGAAATCCGGATCGTATGGCGGATTAAAAAAGCACTACCTGTAATTCAGTTCAATCTCTTTTGTATGATACTGTCACATTAAAAACTGATTTTTACTTTCAAGCTTGTTTTGGCCAATGCGAAAGGTTTTAATGCACATTAATATCGATTGTGCTGTCAGCATTTTGAAGCACTTAACCTATATGCTCTTACTAATGATGGCACCTAATTACAAATCAATTTTGAACAAATCCATCTGGTTGTCGCAAGGGAGATTTAAAGTTCGTTTGGCCTTCAGAGTTTCGTTTTACGGAAATTCCGCCCTACTTATTTATAATATTCACCGATGACAAAAAAAAAAAAAAAAAAAAAAAAAAAAAAAAACCAAATGATCTTGTGAGCCACTTTAAAAATGAATCATAATTCCGCAGGTCTTATATAAAATAATATTTCGCCATACTAGATTTAGATACACTATAGACATATTTTGGAGTGATATGAGTTATTATTATTATTGTGTTTATGAGTTATTATGAAATTAAATTTGATTTCATAATATTTTTGAGAATATAGGACAAATATTGTCTGTTTTAGTGATGAGTTTACAATTATGAGTTCACATAAAAATTAAATTACATTCTTCGAACTCATGGTGCGCGCATCTTGGAACATCTAATATAACAGGTTCTATATTTCCCTTTAAATGACTTCAGGGACCTAGTTACCATTCCTAGATATGCGCAGCAGTGTGTTTAGCATCATCATTATTATATTATTTATTATCATTATTATATTATCATTATTATATTATGTAAGAATAATAGTAAACATAACAATAATAACTCATTCTGTTTCAATTCTTCACTCCCAAAAAATTTCTAATCTAATAGTGGATCTAAATCTAGTATGGGGATATACAACTTTATATGCAGAGTTAGGATGCAATTCCAAAGTGGCCGCAAGATCATTTGGGTTGGCCACCCCTGCCTGTGGCACCAAAGGCCCAGAGAGCTAGCCAGTTGGCCATCAGACCACCACACGTGTGCGAGAATCACTTGCTGGCAATAGTCATCTCTAATAATAGTACCTACGTCTTATAACTAGAGCTCTGTGCTATGATGGCCACAAGATCATTTGGGGGCTACCCCAGTCTTGTGTGCATATTTCTGTTTTTTTGCTTAAAGACGGCTATTTTTTAAAAATATTTTATCGATAACATGGTGGTAGGCCGAATAGGGGCCTGATTGCAGAGTGGCTAGCGCTCCGGCGCTCGGTACCACAGGTATCGGGTTCGAATCCCGGAAGTGCCATGGATGTGTGTAGTGGTTGGGAATCCACTTTAAGCCGCCCGTCCCGGTCTCATATAATAATGTTGAGTGTCATAGAGCCCAATCAGACTTCTCACCCACATCATTCCGAAACTAGAAATGTTTTGGTTTAATTTGGTAGACGTTCTACTCTCTTTTGGCTAGTTAGACCGGGAGCTACAGTTTAACGCGGATTCTAAACCACCAATAAACATCCATGTCACCACCAGGATTGAAACCTGAAGCCAACCTGGTACCAATGGCCAGAGCGCTAGCCAGTTGGCCATCAGGCAGCTCCCAAGCTGCAAAGGGGCAACTCAACTCAAATCACATTGATCTTGTGTAGTAGTAGTAGCAGTAGTGTTAGGGCAAATAAGTTTATTTTCTCTAATGCTTTAAACACACTTATGCTCGTAACGATTTTGTGAAGCAGTTATAGTAATTTTCCTCGAGAAAGAAAGACATTAAGGGACAGTGGGAACTGAGACAAAAGTTTTGGAAAACAAAAAAACATTCCATTCTTGCCAATGAAACTCGTTCGTGCTGAGCGTGTCACAATCAGCAATAAAGGTGGACAGCAGATCACAATCTCTTTAATCAATTGTAAAACGAACAGCTCTTACTGGCTCTTCACACTAATTGGCGGTCGTCCACGGTGGGAGCGGCAGCCCCGAAATCAAGTGACGAGTTATTAATAGTTGAGTGCAATTTGTGTCTGAAATGAGTTCGCGTATCAAGGAGTGATTTACCCGTCACTAGATTTACGTTACGAAAAGAAGGTTGTAGGGCTCTGCGATTGCGTTTTCTGCCTTCGGGTGGGATGCTAATTCGTTTTTAGCTTCTTTCTCAATGCGAAGTTTCTCGTTAGTATCATACTTTAATTCGTCACCTTACAATGTTCCTTATGAGTTTCATTAACATATTAATAGTAACAGATGCAATGAACTGCTGAGTAACATTGTTAACAGTTGTTTTATTCTAATGCAGCTGGCAATGCAGAGACAGATATCTTTGATGCCTTAAGACACCGACGTTACTCACTTAGCAATACCCAGGAGGTGCGTGTAGCTTGAAGATGAGTTACGGATGGTTAGCAACACTGCCCGCGCAACTATCTAGGATCCTATTAGACCTGGACCTACGGTGGTAGATTAAAGGTGATTCCGAACCAGTAACAAACACCCATGGTAACTCCGGGATTCTAACCCAAAACCTATGGTCCCGAGCACCAGAGCCAGACTTTCGCTTTTAAAGTGGCTTCCGAACCACTACTAAAATCCTTGGTACCACCGGGACTTCAACCCGAAACCTGGGGAACCGAGGGCCAGAGTGCTAGCCACTCTGCCGTCAGGTCCCATAAATCTAATATGGGAATATATATAATTTCGTACGCGGCCAGCGGAGTTAGGATGTATTTGTGGGCCCGCAAGATCATTTGGGTAGGCCGACAGTGTTTTTTATGCATATTTCTGTTTGTTTGCTATTACGGTTATTTTTTAAAACTATTTTTTCAATAACGTGATGGCCGAGCGTCTAGCGTTATGAAGCTCGGTACCACAGGCTTCGGGTTCAAATCCCGTCAGTGGCATGGATAATTATAGGGTTTCGCCTTCCACTTTAAGCCGTAGATACCTGTCTCATATGAGCGTAACAGAGCCCAATCAGACTTGTTCGCACGCATATCCTTCCCAATCTGCAAAATTGAAACTCATCTCCAGGCACGGTGATGTGGTGTGATATAATAGTAGTAGTAGTAGTGGTAGGGCAAATAAGTTTGGGAACTGTAATGCTTCAAACACACTCTGCACGTAACGATTTTGTGAAGCAGTTATGATAATTTTCCTCGAGAAAGAAATACATTAGGACCGTGGGAACTGCGACAAAAGTTTTGGAAAAAAAAAGACATATTTCATTCTTGCCAAAGAAACTCGTTCGCGTTTCACAATCAGCCATTGGGTGCACAAACAGGACTCGATCTCTTAATCAATTTAAAAATAACGGCTCTCCCTGGCTCTTCGTACTAATTGGCGGTCGTCCTCGGTGGGAGCTGCAGCCCCCAACATCAAGTGACGAGTTATTAATATTTGAGTGCAATTTGTGTCTGAAATGAGTTTGCGTGTCAAGGAGTGATTTACCCGTCACGAGAGTTACGTTACGAAAAGACGGTTGTAGGGCTCTGCAGTTGAGTTTTCTGCATTCGGATGGGAGGCTAATTCGTTTTTCGTTTCTTTCTGAATTTAGAAGTTTCCCGTTAGTATCATACTTTAATTCGTCACCTTACAATGTTTAATTATGAGTCTCTTTACATATTCATAGTAATCAACTGCAGAGTAACAAAGTTAACATTTTTCTTTTGTTCTAATGCAGCTGGCAAGCACTTAGACAGTTGTCTTGCATGACTTAAGGCAAACGCCGCACTCATGTTGATCACTTAGCCCTACGCAAAAGTGCGTGTAGCTTGAAGATGAGCTATGGAGTAACAATACCCTTATCGTAATGTTCTACGATCCTATTATAACGGCACCTACGGTTTAAACTGGATTCCGTACCACTACAAACATTCATGCAACCGCCAAGACTTGAACCCGCAATCTGTGTAACCGAGGACCAGCCACTCGGCCATTCAGGCCCCAATTCTAATTCATTCGGCAAACACTTAAACAATTGTTTTTGATGCCTTAAGGCAAGCGTTGCACCGACGTTACTCACTTAACATTACCCAGAAGTTGCGTATAGCTAGAAGAAAAGCTACGGACGCATAGTAAAACTACGACACCAACGCTCCACTATCCTATGAGACCCGGACCTGTAGTTTAACATGGATTCTGAACCACCAACAAGCATTCATGGCTCCACCAGGATTGGAACCTAAAGCCTTCGGTACCAACAACAAAGCTTTAGCTGGTTGGCCATCAGGACGCTCCCAAACTGCAAAGGGGCTGCTCACCTCCAGGCGCAGTGATACGGTGTGGTGTAGCAGTAGTGGTAGTGCAAATAAGTTTGTTTTCTCCAATGCTTTCAATACACTTATGCTCGTAACGATTTTGTGAAACAGTTATGATAATTTTCCTCGAGAAAGAAAGCCATTAGGACCGTGGGAACTGCGACAAAAGTTTCGGAAAACAAAAAAACATTCCATTCTTGCCAAAGAAACTCGTTCGTGCTGAGCGTGTCACAATCAGCAATAAAGGTGGACATCAGGTCACAATCTCTTTAATCAATTGTAAAATGAACGGCTCTCCCTGGCTCTTCGTACTAATTGGCGGTCGTCCACGGTGGGAGCTGCAGCCCTCGAAAATCAAGTGACGAGTGATTAATATTTGAGTGCAATTTGCGTCTGAAATGAGTTCGCGTGTCAAGGAGTGATTTACCCGTCACGAGATTTACGTTACGAAAAGACGGTTGCAGCGCTCTGCAGTTGCGTTTTCTGCCTCCGAGTGGGATGCTAATTCGTTTTTAGCTTCTTCTGAATGCGAAGTTTCTCGTTATTATCCTACTTTAATTCGTCCCCTTACAATGTTCCTTATGAGTTTTATTAACATATTAATAGTAACAGATGTAATGCACTGCTGAGTAACATTGTTAACATGGAGTCATTTACAGTTGTTTTGTTCTAATGCAGCTGGCAATGCAGTGACAGATATAAGACACCAACGTTACTCACTTAGCAATACCCAGGAGGTGCGTGTAGCTTGAAGATGAGTTACGGTCGTGGAGTAACAATGCCCGTGCAAATATCTAGGATCTTATTAGACCTGGACCTACGTGGTAGATTAAAGGTGATTCCGAACCAGTATCAAACACCCATGGTATCGCCGGGATTCGAACCCAAAACCTATGGTCCCGAGCACCAGAGCCAGACTTTCGCTTTTAAAGTGGCTTCCGAACCACTACTAAAATCCGAGCACCAGAGCGCAAGTCACTCTGCCGTCAGGTCCCATAAATCTAATATGGGAATATATATAATTTCGTATGCGGCCAGCGGAGTTAGGATGTATTTGTGGACCCGCAAGATCATTTGGGTAGGCCGACAGTGTTTTTATGCATATTTCTGTTTGTTTGCTATTACGGTTATTTTTTAAAACTATTTTTTCAATAACGTGATGGCCGAGTGTCTAGCATTATGAAGCTCGGTACCACAGGCTTCGGGTTCAAATCCCGTCTGTGGCATGGATATTTATAGTGGTTCGCATTCCACTTTAAGCCGTAGATACCTGTCTCATATGAGCGTAACAGAGCCCAATCTGACTTGTTCGCACCCATATCCTTCCCAGTCTGCAAAAGGGAAACTCATCTCTAGGCACGGTGATGTGGTGTGATATAATAGTAGTAGTAGTAGTGGTAGGGCAAATAAGTTTGGGAACTGTAATGCTTCAAACACATTCTGCCCATAACAATTGTGTGAAGCAGTTATGATAATTTCGTCGAGAAAGAAAGACATTAGGACCGTTGGAACTGCGACAAAAGTTTCGTAAAACAAAAAGAAAGGTTCCATCCTTGCCAAAGAAACTCTTTCGCGTGTCACAATACTTGAGGTTGGACAAGCAGGACTCGATATCTTGAATCAATTGTAAAAACAACGGCTCTCCTGGGTCTTCGCACTGATTGGCGGTCGTCCACAGTGGGAGCTGCAGCCCCCAACATCAAGTGACGAGGTATTCATATTTGAGTGCAATCTGCGTCTGTGAATGAGTTCGCGTGTCGAGCGGTACTTTTGGCATCACGAGATTTACTTTACGAAAAGACGGTTGCAGGGCTCTGAAGTTGCGTTTTCTGCATTCAAGGTGAGATGCTAATTCGTTTTAGACTTCTTTCTGAATGAGAAAGTTTCTCATTAGTATCATTCCATGCAGTAGTTTAATTTGCCACCTTACAATGTTAATGATGAGCTTCTTTACATATTAATAGTGACGGTTGTAATCAACTTCAGAGTTACATTGTTAAGATAGAGTCATTTATAGTTATTTTGTTCTAATGCAGCTGGCAATACAGAGACAGTTCATTTTTAATGACTTTGAGGCAAACGCCGCCCCGACTTTACTCATCACTACCTTATCACTACCCCGGAGGTGCGTGCAGTTTAAAGATGACCTATGGAGGCGGAGTAAAACTACCCCCACAACGCTCGACGATCTTATTAGACCGGGACCTACAGATTAAAGTGGATTCCGAACCATTACAATACACGACGCACACTATTCCGAACCAGGATGTGTCTGCATCTAATATGGGGGGTGTATAATTTTATATGAGGCCCACGGAGTTGGTATGCATTTCGAAAGTGGCCCACAAGATCATTTGGGTTGTCCACATCTGTCTTTAATGCATATTTCTGTATGTTTGCTTAAAGACGGTTATTTTTTAACATATTTTTCCGATAACGTGGCGGTAGGGAAAATAGGGGCCCGATGACAAGTAGCTAGCGCTATGGCACACGGTACCACAGGTATCCCTTTCGAATCCTGGCGGTGCCATGGATGTTTGTAGTGGTTCGGGATCCACTTTAACCAGTTTGTCTCAGTCTCATATGACGGTAGAGCGTCGCAGAGCCCAATCTGACTTCTCACCCACAACATTCAAAAACTCCAAAGGTTTCGTTTGTCGCTCTACGGTCTCTTTGTGCACACTTTAGTCTAAACAGACGGATACCGACACTTTAATGTGGATTCCGAATTGTCAAAAAACACCCCTGCCACCGCCAGGGTTCGAACCTGAAGCCTTCGGTACCAACGACCAGAGCGCGAGCCAGTTGGCCATCAGGCCTCTCCCAAACTGCAAAGTGGCAATTCAGCTCCAAACACAGTGATGTGGTAGTGTAGTAGTAGTAGCAAATAAGTTTGGGGACTGTAATGCTTTAAACACATTCTGCCCTTAACGATTTTTGTGAAGCAGTTATGATAATTTTAAGAAAGACATCAGGACCGTGGGAACTGCAACAAAAGTTTTGGGAAACGAAACAAAATATTCCATCTTTGCCAAAGAAACTTGTTCGTGCAGAGCGTGTCACAATAATCCGAAATTGGACAATCAGGACTCGATCTCTTTAATCAATTTCAAAAACAACGGCTCTCCCTGGCTTCTCGTACTAATTGGCGGTCGTCCTCAGTGGGAGCTGCAGTCCCCAACATCAAGTGACGAGCTATTCATATGTGAGTGCAATTTGCGTCTGAAAGGAGTTCGCGTGTCAAGGGATGCTTTCCCGGTCACGAGATTTACGTTACGAAAAGACGGTTGCAGGGCTCTGCAGTTGCGTTTTCTGCATTCGGATGGGAGGCTAATTCGTTTTTAGCTTCTTTCTGAATGCGAAGTTTCTCGTTATTGCCATACTTTCATTCGTCACCTTACAATGTTCCTTATAAGCTTCTTTACATATTCATAGTAATCAACTGCAGAGTAACATTGTTAACATTTTTCTTTTGTTCTAATGCAGCTGGCAGACACTTAGACTGTTGTCTTGGATGCCTTCAGGCAAGCGCTGCACCAACGTTACTCACTTAGCACTACCTAGAAGGTACTTATAGCTTGAGGATAAACTACAAATACGGAGGAACGCTACCCCCTCCACGCTCTACTATCTTACTAGGACCGGGACTTTCGCTTTTAAAGTGGCTTCCGAACCACTGCTAAAATCCTTGGTACCGCCGGGACTGCAACCCGAAACCAGGGGTACCGAGGGCCAGAGTGCTAGCCATTCGGCTGTCAGGTCCCACAAATCTATTATGGGGATATATATGCGGCCCGCGCTGTTATGATGCAATTCCAAAGTGGCCCTCAAGATAATTTGGACTGGCTACATCTGTCTTGTATTCGTTTGCATATTTATATTTGTTTGCTTAAAAAGAGTTTTTAAAAATATATTTTCGATAACATGGAGGTGGAGCAATTCCGGCAGTGCCATGGATGTTTGTAATGGTTCGAAATCCTCTTTCAGCCGTAGGTCCCGGTCTCATTTGCCATACAGCGTCACAGAACCCAATCAGATTTCTCACCCACATCCTTCCCAAACCGTAAAGAGGCAACTCATCTCTAAACACAGTAATGTGGTTTGGTATGGTGTAGTAGTACTAGTGGTAGGGCAAATAAATTTGGGGATTCTAATGCTTTAAACACAATTCTTCTTTTAAAGAATTTGAGAAGCAGTTATGATAATTCTCCTCGCGAAAGAAAGCCATTAGGACCGTGGGAACTGCGACAAAAGTTTTGGAAAACTAAAGAAATATTCCATTCTTGCCAAAGAAACTCTTTCGTGCTGAGCGTGTCACAGTCATCAATAAAGGTGGACAGCAGGTCACAATCTCTTTAATCAATTTAAAAACAATGGCTCTCCTGGGCCTATTACTAATTGGCGGTCTTCCACGGTGGGAGCTGCAGCCCCCAACATCAAGTGACGAGTGATTAATATTTGAGTGCAATTTGCGTCAGAAATGAGTTCGCGTGTCAGGAGGTACTTTCGGCATCACGAGATTTACGTCACGAGAAGACGGTTGTAGGGCTCTGTGGTTGCGTTTTCTGCATTCGGGTTGGATGCTAATTCGTGCTATCTTCTTTCTGAATGCGAAGTTTCTCGTTAGTATCATACTTTAATTCGTCACCTTACAATGCTAATTATGAGCTTCTTTACATATTAATATTAACGGTTGTAATCAACTGCGGAGCAACATTGTTAATATAGAGTCATTTATGGTTGTTTGATTCTAATGCAGCTGGCAATACAGAGATGTTTTGGATGACTTAACTCAAGCGTTGCACCGGCGTTACTCACTGAGAGCTACCCAGGAGTTGCGTGTAGCTTGGAGATGAACTATGGGAGCGGAGTAACAATACCCATGTTGTAACACTCTACTATCCTGTTAGACCGGTTTAAAAGTGGACGGTTTTAACGTGGATTCCGAACCACTACAAACATCCATGGTACCGCCGTGACTCGAATCCGATACCTGTGGTACCGATCGCAAGCCACTTGGCCATTCAGGCCCCAAATAATTTTTTTTGTTCTAATGCAGCACTTAGACAATTGTCTTCAAAGCCTTAAGGCGAGCGCTGCACCGACGTTACTCACTTAGCACTAGCCAGGAGGAGCGTACAGCTTGAAAATGAGCTACGGGCAAGGAGAACCAATACCCTTGTTGAACCAATACCCCTGTGTTAGACCAGGACCTTTTGTTCCATGTGAATTCCGAATCACTGCAAACATCCATGGCACCGCCGGGACTCTACCTCGAAACCTGTGGTACCGAGCGCTATACATTTGGCCATCAAGGTCTCATATCTACTGTTAATAGAATCCCGATTCCCTGATATGCAGTAAAAATTAATTCAACTAAAACGAAAATGAGATAGTATTTGAATTAGTTATGAGATAATGTGTTAGTATTATGAGATAGTAACCAGTATGAGATAATATAATGTGATATTATAATTTGAATTAACGAGTATTAGAAAGTATAGAATTTATTTTTTTTAAATTCAAGTCAGCTTAATTGAAGTAAAAAATACTACTTGTTTTTATTTAGTATACATATAAAAGAAACCCTAATTCTCTTTATACACTACAAAGACGCATTTTTACTTAACAAAAAAAAGAAAAACCATCACAATTATCAAAACGATTGAAGAAAACCAATTTCTTTTTTCTTTTCTGTTTTCTACGTTACCCTGAATTCCCCAGAGGATCAAAACCCACTCAGAGTAATTGCACATCATTTCGAGGATATTCTAAATCGAATCAATAGAACGAATTATATCGCCCTTGTTGTACGTATGCTCTACTATTAGCCTGTCGCACGATCATAATGTGAACAGATGACATTTGCGGCGTTGTTGGCGTCATCCAACAATCATTTGGCGTTAGTATTTGGCGTGCCTTACGTAATAATAAGTATTAAAAATGACATTGTTATCTTTATCAGTGGATCCCGCTTAGAATAAATTTGTTTCATTGAATCTGTAACCAGTTTATTTCTATACAAATAAGTCGCTGCATAAATATTCGGTACGTGTATGATACAAGCGCTGACGTAGGCTGCTATGAATCGGTTATAGAACATAAATTATTTGCAGTGGGATCCATTTTATAAAGGAAAAATATCTGCAAAGATTTATTTTTGGTCTAATGCAGCTGGCAAAGCACTTTGGTCTAATGCAACAGTTCTCTTGGATGCCTTAAGGAGAGCGCCACACCGACGCTACTCACTTAGCACCTCCCAAGAGGTGCGTGTAGCTTGAAGATAAGCTACGGACGCGAAGCAACAATACCCCTGTAACACTCTGCGATCTTACAAGACCGGGACCTACGGTTTAAAGTAGATTTCGAACCACTACAAATATCCATGGCACCTCACGGACTGGAACCCGAAAACTGGGATATCGAGCATTAGATCACTAGACACTCGACCATCAGTTCCCCAGAAACGAATTTAAAATAGCATAATATAAATAATGCTGTAAGGTGAATGGTGTAGGGTTGTCAGCTCTACTCCCAACGTTCAACAACAGTATTAGACCGGGACCTGCAGTTTAACGTGGATTCTGAACGACCCACAAACATCACTGGCACCGTTAGGATTCGAGCCTGAAGCCTTCGGTACCAATGACCAGAGCGCTAGTTTGCAATCAGGCCACTCCCAAACTGCAAAGGGGCAACCCAACTCTAGTCACAGTGATGTGGTGTGATGTAGTGGTAGGCAAATAAATTTGGGAACTCTAATTCTTCAAACACACACTGTTCCTAACGATTTTGTGAGAGCAGTTATGATAATGTTCCTCTCAAAAGAAAGACACTAGGACCGTGAGAACTGCGACAAAAGGTTTGGAAAACCAAAAGAAATATTCCATTCTTGCCGAAGAAACTCGTTCGTGTCACAATCAGCTAAGGGTGGACAGCAGGACTCGATCTCTTTAATCAATTTAAAAATAACGGCTCTCCTCAGCCTTCGCACTAATTGGCGGTCGTCCACAGTGGGAGCTGCATCCCGCAAAATAAAGTGACGAGGTATTAATATTTGAGTGCAATCTGCGTCCGAGTTGAAAAAGAGGGCTCGCGTGTCAAGCAGTACTTCCCCCGTCACGAGACTTCGTTATATGAAAAGACGGTTGCCGGGCTCTGCAGTTGCGTTTGGAGGCTAATTCGTTTTTAGCTTCTATCTGAATTTGAAGTTTCTCGTTATTATCGTACTTTAATTCGTCACCTTACAATGCTAATGATAAGCTTCTTTTGCATATTAATAGTAACAGCTGTAATGAACTGCTGAGCTACAATGTTGACAACGAGTCGTTAATACACTACTGGCCATTAAAATGGCTACACCAGGAAGAAATGCAGATAGCAAAAGGATATTTATTGGACAAATATATTATACTGGAAATAACAGGTGATTCAATTTTCAAGAAATGTGGGTGCATAGATCCTGAGAAATCAGTACTCAGAAAAACCACCTGTGGCAGTCATAACAGCACTTATATACCTGGGCATTGAGTCAAACAGAGATTGGATGATATGTACAGGTACAGATGCCCATGCAGATTCAACACGATGCCACAAATGATCGATGCTCGTAGTGACTGGCGTATGGTAGAGTGACTCACTGTTCAAAGTGTCGTCAATGCGAACAAGAGATGACGGAGACGTGTATGCAATACTACCCCATACATTAACGTCGTTGAACCCTTCCTGCAAATACATGCTGTCTTTCAAAAGACCCCAATTCTTGACTCAGGGTTCGTGACGGGGCTGCACGATCCATTAAGGCCATACGGATAACAGGCCTGCCGTCTCGGCTACTATTGATAGGGGGCCGTTGAGATCCAGCACGGCGTTACCCATCGACTCCATATTCTGCTAACAGTCATTAAATCTCGACCGACACGAGCAGCAATACTGCAACTGCAATACCGGTACGCTACAATTCAACCTTTATCAAAGCCAGAAACGTGCAGATACGCATTTCTGCTTCTTACACGAGGCATCGCAACAACCTTTCTCCAGGCAACAAAGTTCAAATGCAACGTGTGTATGAGAAACAGACTGAACCATTTCCTCATTTAAACACATTGTAGGCGTCTGCTTTGTCTGAATGCGCTGAAAATCTAATCATTTGCATATCGCAGCACCTTCTTCCTTTCATTTCAATTTCACATCTGTAGCGAGTCGCCTTCTTGGTGTAGCAATTTTAATGGCTTGTAGTGTAGTTGTTATAAAATTAATAATAAATAATTTAGGTAATCATCGTCATCAATAGGACGAGATCACAGAATGGGCCAAAGGCTTTCCTTTGAAGAGATTTCCATGCATTCCTCTGGGTGAGAATGGTTGTCCAATTCTTAACCTTTAGTGCAGCAAATTCCTTCTCAACTTCGTCTATCCATCGCAACTTGGGTCGGCCTCTTGCTCTTTGTCCCTGTGGCTTTGCCAAAACGAACCTTTTTACAAGGTTTACTTAAATCAGGGGTGGTCAACCCAAATGATTTTGGAAATGCATATCTCCGCGGGCAGCATATAAAATTATATATCGCCACATTATATTTAGACCACTTCAGACAATTTTATATTCATATATATCCTGTTATTATCAGTTGCTCCAAGATGTACGCGTAACATGAGTTCGCAGACAATAATTTAATTATTCTGCATCATAACAAACTCATCAACAAAACAAGCAATATGTGTCCACTATTCGCAGGACTATTATTTTAAAATCAAAGCTAATTTTTCCTCATCATTTCGACAATTAATTGTTTGAATACATGGAAGCAGACATAATGCATCGTTTTTAATCCATTGGTTTTCATTATTTTGGCCATTCTAAAATAAATACAGTTTGTATAAGTGTGATACATCTCACGGAGCCGGAACAATTTTCAAGTTGGCCACGTGTTGGCCAGCCCTGGTTTAAATAATTCATTCTAAATATATGAGGCAACCTAGTTTAATCTGTTGATCTAAATAAATTTCATATCTTGGTCTTAATAGCATTTATAAATTTCTGCGTTGTACCGTCTTCTCCAATAATAACTTTCCCTAACACCTCCAAGAATAGCCCTTAAAATCTTCCGCTCAAATAGACCCAAATGGGCCTCATCAGATCTTGCCAAAGTCCAAGTTTCAGATCCATAGAACAAAATAGTTCCAATAAGGGTTTTATAAAACAAGAATTTAATTTTTCTGAATTTTAGCTAATAATCGCATGAAATATATTTTATAATTATTAGTTACAATAAACATTTCAGTTATATTAACATATTTATTATTAATAAAGTAAATGTTTAATTTGATTAGCTAAGTGAAGCTTAAAATTTTAATAGTAGTTAATATAAATTATAATTTAGAATATTCGTTGCCATTAAAATTATAAACAAAAACAAAGATTGAAAACAGTTTTCAGTATAATTATTAGTCGTTAAGATATTGGCATCATTAACATTTAATTATATTTTAATGCTAGTTATAACTCCCATTAGTAATAACATTGAAGGGGTAAGATGACCGAGTGGTTCGGTACCACATCTTTTGAGTTCAAGTCCCGGTCATGCCATAGATGTTTGTAATCGATCGGAATCTACTTTCTAGTGTAGTTTATGATCTAATGTGATCGTAGAGCGTTGTGGGGGTAGTGTGACTTGCGTCCGTAATCTATCATCAAGCTACACGCTCCCACTGGGTATTGTTAAATGAGTAACAGCGGCGCAGCCCTTACTTATGGCATAAAGATTAACTGTTGCAAATTTATTTACGTCCTATACAATCCAAACTTGCGAAAATTAGAATATTCCAAATTTGTTAAAGATGAGTTTATGAGAAGTGGGGACCTGCTGGCCTAGTGACTAGCACTGTGGCTCTCGATGCCAAAAATTTCGGGTTCGAGTGGTTTCGGTGGGTTTTTTTTTTCCATTTGGTTCTGATCAAATATGATCGTAGAGCGTTGCATGTGCATTGCGTCCGTAGCTTATATTCAAGTTACATGCACCTCCTGGGTAGTGCTTATTGAGTAACCTCGGGCACCTTAAACTTAAGGCATCGAAGACAATTGCCAAGTGTTTGCCAGCTGATTTAGAACAAAAAAATTAACTTTTCAATATTATTTATAACTCACATAACATACATTAATACAACTAATGAGCTTTAAATGACTAATTATAATTCACATTGGTTAATCATTGAGATCGTGAAAGAACCATTCTGAAATTGCCTTTTGCTGTAATCCATCACAGTAGTTTTTAGAAAAAGTTTTCATAGGTTTCGGGTTCGAGTCCCGGCGGTGCCACGGATGTTTGTAGTGGTTCCGTATCCACTTTAAACCGTAGTTGCCGGTCTAACAAGAACTTAGAGCGTTGCGTGGGTATTGTTACTCTGCGTCCATAGCTTATCTTCAAGCTACACGTGCCCCCTGTGTAATATTAAATGAGCTGTGCAGTGCTTAGGATCGTAGAGCGTTGCGGGGATAGTGTTACGTCCGCAGGTTATCTTCAAGCTACACGCACCTCCCGGGTAGTGCTAAATGAGTAACGTTTGTGCAGCGTTTGCCTTAAGGCATCCAAGACAATTCTCTAAATGTTTGCCAGTTAGAACAAAAAAAATAAACATTTAGAAAACTAGAACAAAAAAAATTGAACTTTTCGATATTATTTATAACTAAAATGAATCATTATTACTACGACACTACTAATTACTGTTTATAACTCACATTGACATTATTTATTTGACAACTAATGAACCGTAAATGACTAGATATAACTCACTAATTTCACTCATTCAATTTGAATGACTACATATAATTCACATCGGTTAATCATTGAAATCCTGAAAGAACCAATCTGAAATTGCCTTTTACTGTAATCCGTCTCATTAGGTTTTCAAAAAGACGGCCATGCCCATTATTTCTCTTCATTCTTTGGTGGCCTTGCTTCGAAAATTACGTGACACGTAATTAATATTTGAGTCGAAATTTCTTCTTGAAGTTGTTGGCTGCTTGCGTGTCCAGTGGTACTCTTTCCCGTCACGAGGTATTGTGGCGCTCAGACACACCGCTGCACTTGCGTTCGCTGTTGTGTACTTGAGGTTAATTCATTTGAGCCCCTTGTAATCCATCTCTGGCTGTTGGACTGTATCCACATTTGAATGATACGCGCATAGTGCGTGACTTCTTGCACAAATTAGAGGTTACGCAACATTTAATGCACCTTTTATTTCTTGTTGGTTACTTAAAAACAAGAAATACATCTGTTCGAAACACGGTAAGGCAAACAGGAATGTAATTAAATAACCTTTTGCGTAGTGTCATCGTAGATTATACATAACAATCTTTTCTTTTTGTGCAGTTTCTAATTTATTTTTGTGTTTTTCAAATTGACGTTACCAAAGTGCAAGATTGCATAAAGTGTTCCTTCATTATTTTCTGCGATATATTTTTTAAATATAGGCCTAAATTGGCGAGTGGCTAGTGTTCTGTCGCTGAATACCACATGTTTCGGGTTCGTGCCCCAGCGGTGCCATGGATGTTTGTAGTGGTTCGGAATCCACTTTAAACCGTAGGTCCCGGTCTAATAGCATCGTACATCGTGGGAGGAATGTTACTTGCGTCCGTAGCCTATCGTCAAGCAACACATGCCTCCTGGATTATGCTCAACGAATAACATCTGTGCAATCCTTGCTTATGGCATTAAGATAACTGTCTGTATTGTCAGCTGCATTTAAAAAAAACTAGTAGCATTGACATTCTTTATTTAACAATTCATAAACTTTTCAGTATTACCTATAACTCACATACGTCATTACTACTACAATACCACTAATTACTGTTTATAGCTCACAATGTCATTATTTATTTGGCAACTAATGAGTTTGAAATGGCTAACCATTGAAATCCTGAAAGAACCATTCTGAAATTGCCTTTTGCTGTAATCCATCTCATTAGGTTTTATAAAAGTATCATAGATATTTGCAGCGGTTCGGAATCTACTTTAAACCGTAAGTCCTCTTCTAATAGGATCATAGAACGTTTGTGGGGGTTAGTGTTACTCCGCGGCCGTAGCTTATCTCCAAGCTGTACTTGCCCCCTGCGTAGTGCTCAGTGAGTAACATCGGTGCAGCGCTTGCCTTAAGGCAACCAGGTCTAAGTGTTTGCCAGCTGTAGTAGAACAAAAAAAAAATGAACTTTTCAATACTATTTATAACTCACATAACATACATTAATACAACTAATTACTGTTTATAACTCACATTGTCATTATCTATTTGACAACTCATGAGCTTTAAATGACTAGTTATAATTCACATCGGTTAATCATTGAAACCGTGAAAGGACCATTCTGAAATTGCTTTCGCTGTAATCCATCGCATTAGGTTGTCAAAAAGACGGTCAGGCCCATTCTCTCTTCGTTCTTTGCTGACTTTGCTTCGAAAATTAAGTGACTAATTAATATTTGAGTCGAAATTTCGTCTTGAAGGTTGTTGGCTGCTTGCGTGTCCAGTGGTACTCTTTCCTGTCACGAGGTATCGTGGCGCTCAGACACACCGCTGCACTTGCGTTCGCCGTTGTGTACTTGAGGTTAATTCATCTGAGCCCCTTGTAATCCATCTCTGGCTGTTGGACTGTATCCACATTTGAATGATACGCGCATAGTGCGTGACTTCTTGCACAAATTAGAGGTTACGCAACATTTAATGCACCTTTTATTTCTTGTTGGTTACTTAAAAACAAGAAATACATCTGTTCGAAACACGGTAAGGCAAACAGGAATGTAATTAAATAACCTTTTGCGTAGTGTCATCGTAGATTATACATAACAATCTTTTCTTTTTGTGCAGTTTCTAATTTATTTTTGTGTTTTTCAAATTGACGTTACCAAAGTGCAAGATTGCATAAAGTGTTCCTTCATTATTTTCTGCGATATATTTTTTAAATATAGGCCTAAATTGGCGAGTGGCTAGTGTTCTGTCGCTGAATACCACATGTTTCGGGTTCGTGCCCCAGCGGTGCCATGGATGTTTGTAGTGGTTCGGAATCCACTTTAAACCGTAGGTCCCGGTCTAATAGCATCGTACATCGTGGGAGGAATGTTACTTGCGTCCGTAGCCTATCGTCAAGCAACACATGCCTCCTGGATTATGCTCAACGAATAACATCTGTGCAATCCTTGCTTATGGCATTAAGATAACTGTCTGTATTGTCAGCTGCATTTAAAAAAAACTAGTAGCATTGACATTCTTTATTTAACAATTCATAAACTTTTCAGTATTACCTATAACTCACATACGTCATTACTACTACAATACCACTAATTACTGTTTATAGCTCACAATGTCATTATTTATTTGGCAACCAATGAGTTTGAAATGGCTAACCATTGAAATCCTGAAAGAACCATTCTGAAATTGCCTTTTGCTGTAATCCATCTCATTAGGTTTTATAAAAGTGTCATAGATATTTGCAGCGGTTCGGAATCTACTTTAAACCGTAAGTCCTCTTCTAATAGGATCATAGAACGTTTGTGGGGGTTAGTGTTACTCCGCGGCCGTAGCTTATCTCCAAGCTGTACTTGCCCCCTGCGTAGTGCTCAGTGAGTAACATCGGTGCAGCGCTTGCCTTAAGGCAACCAGGTCTAAGTGTTTGCCAGCTGTAGTAGAACAAAAAAAAAATGAACTTTTCAATACTATTTATAACTCACATAACATACATTAATACAACTAATTACTGTTTATAACTCACATTGTCATTATCTATTTGACAACTCATGAGCTTTAAATGACTAGTTATAATTCACATCGGTTAATCATTGAAACCGTGAAAGGACCATTCTGAAATTGCTTTCGCTGTAATCCATCGCATTAGGTTGTCAGACGGTCAGGCCCATTCTCTCTTCGTTCTTTGCTGACTTTGCTTCGAAAATTAAGTGACTAATTAATATTTGAGTCGAAATTTCGTCTTGAAGGTTGTTGGCTGCTTGCGTGTCCAGTGGTACTCTTTCCTGTCACGAGGTATCGTGGCGCTCAGACACACCGCTGCACTTGCGTTCGCCGTTGTGTACTTGAGGTTAATTCATCTGAGCCCCTTGTAATCCATCTCCTAGTGTTGGACTGTATCCACATTTGAAAGATACGCGTATAGTGCGTGACTTCTGCACAAATTAGACATTATGCAACATTTAACGCACCTTTTTTTACTTGTTGGTTACTTAAAAACAAGAAATACATCTGTTCTAAACATTGTAAGGAAAAAAAGAATCTAATTAAATACCTTTTGTGTAGAGTCGTTGTAAATTATGCGTAACAATCTTTTCTTTTGTACAATTTCTAAATTATTTTTGTCCTTTCAAGATTGACGTTTACAAAACGCAAGATTATATAAACTATTTCTTCATTATATTTCTGTGAAACTGCTGTGTCCAAAATATAAAACCCATTTTCAATTTAAAATTTCCGGGACACGTGGTATTTCAATTTTTCTTTTTTAGGTTGCGGGCACTGTCCTTGACATCTGTGTGAAATTGGGCTTCAAAATATTCATCCGTGTTTGAATTACGCTTGGCTTTGTGAGACGCTAAAAGCGATTCGGGCAATTTTTGAAGGCACAAGGGCATTCTGTCCGGAGAGGATGACTTTGAAGTCGATGAAATAAATTTGGAAGAATAAATGTCGAGTTTTTAAAAAAAATAATGGGTCTTACTTTTTGGGTACAGTAGTAAATACCTTTCGTGTTGTTGTTGTTATCGTGTCCATGGATTTAAAATGTGACTAATAAAGTTAGATCAAGTCAAAAGTCTTCACGATAGCGGCCGCCAGCAATGGCGCCATTTCACTATACAGGACTTCTCTTTAGTTGACCTCGATTGACACCCTACCCAAGGGCAGAACATGGGGAGTGAGCATTGGGCACTCTAGAATGTGCTTAGGTGTTAGGAAAGCGTTGGGGCGCTTTATCGTTGTATATTATACAAAACAATCTTTTATTTTGTGCAATTTCTAAATTATTTTGGTCCTTCCAAGATTGAGGTTACCAAAACACAAGATTATGTAAACAATTTCTTCATTATTTTTCTGTGATATATTTAAAAAAAGTTATAAACAGGAAATGACCTGGTGACTGGAAACTGGCCTCGAATAATAATCTGTTCAGGCGTTCTTTTTAGACCATTCGGCAGATTTGTCTTTCTGTACATCGGAATTTTTCTCGCAAGTGCCAGTCGAAGTCATTTAAGAATCTGTGTTATTATTCAACTACAGAATTATTAAATGTACACAAATGCCATGGATTATTTATATAACACAGCTTTAAAAGCAATGCACGCATTGCAGTCACTTTAGACTGATAATGTGTTATCGCAAAATTTTTAGATCCCTTCCAGTTAATGGCTTTTTTTTTGTGTTTTTTGTTTTTTGCCATTTTAACTTTTGTTTAGCTCTTAGCCTGTTAAAAATTGAAACGAAAAAGGGTTCTTTTTTGTTGGATTACTGAGAACAAAAAATAGATCTATTAGAAAAAAAAATGTAAATATTTATAGTAATATTAAAGAAAAAAAAGACGCCCAACGCTCTACAGCCATATTACAGCGGGACCTACTGTTAAAAGTAGATTCCACTACAAACATCTGTGGCACCGCCGGGACTCGGATTCGAAACCTGTGGCACCGAGACTCAAAGCTCATTTGAGATGGAAGACATTAAAAAGTTGAATGGTTTAAAATTTAAAAGTAATCAGTTCACTTCTTAATGCTTTAATGCTTGAAATAAATTTTTTAACCTACAAAAATTAATTTTCGACAAAAATTGCTAACTCAAAATAAACTTAGTATCACTTTAAATGCTCCTTTAAATCGCAGAAATTAAAATATTGAAACCGACAACTTTATCTTATTCAATTAAACGAAATCGTATAGATTTAATCAAAAAGAGAAATAAATTCTAGGAAAATGATAGTAGCAGCTGGGTTACAAAGATACTTTTAAAGAAAATGTTGCCTTATTCGGATTGGGAAACGAGGAGAATTGATGCTCAGTAATTCTGACACTAATGAAAATCTGATTCCTGCACAAATAAAGCTGCAATCAGACTCATAAATATCAGACTCAACTATGGAATGCGAAAAAGAAGAAAAACAAAAGCACTCTGGCCCTTCGGGCAATACCGTCTGATTTATTATCTTCGCAATGCTCGGAATATTTACGATTTAATTTGGATTGGACACTTCTTTGCTCTTTAAACGTCGGCAAATATTTTAGATGCGTCTGGAACAAATGGAATGATATTCTTTGTATGTGGATTAGCCTCGAAGCAGTACCCCCCTCTATCTCTTTCTCTGTACAGATCTGGGCAATGGTGTTATAAATATCCACAGCAAGAAGAATATTTTTTTGGAATACTAGTTCATGAACTTATTTGTTCTATCGCCTTCCAGCTTAACAAAAATAAATAAATTACTGGATTTATCAATTTCGCCTGGAAAAGTACCTCATAAAGGACCTGATGGGGAGAGTGGCTAGCACTCTGGCACTCAGAAGCATAAGTATCTGTTTCGGATACCGGCGGTGAAATGGATGTTTGTAGTGGTTCGGAATCCACTTTAAACCGTAGGTCCCGGTCTTAATAGGATCGTAGAGTGTTGTGGAGTTAGTGTGACTCGCGTCCGTAGCCTATCCTCAAGCTACCAGCACCTCGGGCAGTGTTAAGTTAGTAACTTCGGTGCAGCGCTTGCCTTAAGGCATCAAAGATTGTAGAAGAAGTCTCTGTATTGCCAGCTGAATTCGAACAAAACAACTATAAATGATTCGATGTTAAAAATGTTACTCTGCAGTTGATTACAACTGTTACTATTAAAATGTAAAGAAGCTCCTAATTAGCATTGTAAGGTGACGAATTAAAGTATGGTAATAACAAGACACTTCGCATTCAGAAAGAAGCCAAAATCAAATTAGCCATCCAACACGAATGCAGAAAACGCAACCGCAGAGCCCTACAACCGTCTTTTCGTAAATCTCGTGACGGGTAAATCACTCCTTGACACGCGAACTCATTTCAGACGCAAATTGCACTCAAATATTAATAGCTCGTCACTTGATTTTCGAGGGCTGCAGCTCCCACTGTGGACGACCGCCAATGAGTACGATGGCCGAGGAGAGCCGTTGTTTTTAAATTGATTACAGAGATTGAGACCTGCTGTCCACCCTTTTGACTGATTGTGACACGCGAAAGAGTTTCTTTGGCAAGGATGGATTATTTATTTTGTTTTCCGAACCTTTTATTGCAGTTCCCATGGTCCCTTAATGTCTTTCTCTCCCGAGGAACATTATCATAACTGCTCACAAAAGTCTTTACGGGCAGAAGTGTGTTTAAAGCATTATAGTCCCCAAACTTATTTGCCCTAGCACTACTACTACAACACCACATCACTGTGCCTCTTTGCGGTTCAGGAGCAGCCTGATGGCCAACAAGCTAGCGTTCTGGCCATCGAAATTCACTTTAAACTATAGGTCCCGTCCTGTTGAGCCTAAAGAGTGCACAAGATGACCGTATAGCGACAAATCAAACCATTCTTGAAATGCCACTTAGAATCTGCACTTTTTTCTTGTTAACAATTTTGTGACACACCACAACCACGTTGCACTAAATATGATGAAGGAAACGCAATTATTCTCCCCACACCTTTATTTAAACCCACAACCCTCTGGAAATTTACCATTTAATTTCAATTCCAACCCTTCCTTTTTATTCTTACAGTAAAGTTTACAAAATATTTTAGTTGCGCCCGAGAAAAACTGAAATTACTTTTTCTAAATGTTGGGCTAGCCTGGAAGCAGGGCGCTAGCTACGGTAGCCTAACACCCGGGCGAATGTTATCATTAATGTCAACCAGCTAATAACCTTTTAAGGGAAACCCCGCCCTCTCTTCTCGCCCAGCCCTGCCCCCTTTTCTGGGCCCAGAGAACAGTTCTCATTAGTTGGGGGAAGAAGATTTAAATGCAGTCTCACCAAAAGACCGAGATTACTTCTTGTTGTGTGGCAACAGTGCCTTCATTGCCCACTTTAAGACGTAGTTTCACAAGCGAGCATGCACGGTGTTCCAGAAATGGAATGTTGTTCTTTTTATACTTCGAATAAACTCTTTGTTCAGAATTCTTCTGCGAAATGGAGCAAAAGCCTTTCTTGCCGTGATTAATTTCTGACTAAGTTCCAGACAGAATTCGAGTTGAGTTGTAGTCTGGCTTCCGACTTTCGTTTTGCAATTTCGTGTCATGAATGTCTGAGGAAAGGAATTAGTTTTTATTTGCTTCGCTAAGTGAATGTTATTTAGGCAATTTATTGCGTTGGCGCAATATGGCAACAGTCTCTTCTTCTTCCTTTTGATGACGTAAGGGAAGAGCGGAAATTGCGAATTTCTTGTTGAGAGTCGAAGTGTTCTTTTTGCCATGAATTGTCATATAACTGCTAAATGCAATTACTTCACTCATATCTTATTTTATTTTATTTATATGCAATGGAAAAGGGTGAATAAGCGAATACAAAGTGGATTTGTTGCTAAACATTCAATAAATTCAATATGCAATGGCATAAATTGTTAGTAATTTGATAATAATTAAAATTGGAACAAGATATATATAGGAAGAGTGTGAGCTAATAGAAGGAATTGAATAATAATATTGATAAAAATAAGCTAGTATAACTTTAAATTGCTCCTTTTAAATCTCAGACACTAAAATATCGAAACCGACAACTATACATCTCATTTAATTAAATGAAATCTTACCCAGTAATCCAAAAGAGAAATAAAATCTATAAAAATGATAGTAACAGATGCTTACAAAGATACTTTTAAAGAAAATGTTGCCTTCTCTGATTGGGAAGCGTAATTGATACTCAGTAATTCCGACACTAATGAAAATCTGATTCCTGAGCAAATAAAGCTGCAATCAGACTCATAAATATCAGACTCAGCTATGGAATGCAAAAAAGAAGAATGAACAAAGCACTCTGGTTATTCGGGCAAATACCGCCTGATTTATTATCTTCGCAATGCTCCAAATATTTACGATTTAATTTGGTTTGGACACTTCTTTGCTCTTTAAACGTCGGCAAATATTTGGGATGCGTCTGGAACAAATGAAATGATTTTCTCTGAATGTGGATTAGACTCCAAGCAGTGCTGTCTACCCCCACTCTTCTATCTCTCTCTGTATCGATCCAGAAGAGGGTGTTATAAATATCCACCACAGGAATAATAATTTTTTAGAATACTAGTTCGTGAACTTATTTGTTCTATCTCTCCCTTTTAATAAAATAAATAAAATACTCCAATTTCGCCTAGAAAATTACCTTCTTTTATTACACAAACAGAAAGTTATTGTTAAAAATAAGTGTGGTCATTTATACTTCTAAAATCTATAGCACATGTTGGCCAACCCAAATGACCTTGCGGGCCTCTTTGGAAATGCACCCTAACTCCGCGGGTCGCACATAAAAATATATATCCTCCTATTAGATTGAGACTCAATGTAGACATTTTTTTGGAGTGAAAAAGTGAAACAGAATGAGTTATTGTTTTTGTGTTATTATTTTTATTTAAACATAAATAATAAAATGATAAAGATAGCAAACGCACACTGTAAAGAAATATATAAATATAAATGAAATAAAAAATGAAATCATTCAAAAATATTTGTTTGACTAGTGCGATATGTGTTTACCCACTCTTTCACTCAGCTTTTGCAAATCGATCTCCATTTGGGTATTTGCACATCGTAAGTGGTGTTGCAGGTGAGCGTCCGTTATGTTTGAGCGTGTTTTGTGTTAAGCCCATTTCATTTTCGAAAAAAAAAAAAAACGATTCTCAGGTGTAAGTTGAATCAAAAGCGCTAACAACTTCAACGAAGAGTCCGGTTTGCTTTGCTATCAACAATTCACTGTGCGTATCTAGGGATTGTCACTGAAGTCACTTAAAGTGAAACATAGAACTTGTTATATTAGATGTTCCAAGATGCACGCACATTAGGCGCATAGATGTTTGTAGTGGTTCGGAACCCACTTTAAAACCGTAGGTCTAACAGGATCGTAGAGTGTTACGACAGGGGTAGTGTTACTCGCTTCTGTAGCCTTACGTCAAGCTACACGCATCTCCAGGATAGTACTAAGTGAGTAACATCGGTGCAGATCTTGCCTTAAGGCCCCAAGACCACTGTCTCCGTATTGCCAGATGCATTAGAACAAAACAACTATAAATGTATCGATATTAACAATGTTACTCAGCAGTTCATTACAACTGTTACTATTAATATGTTAATGAAACTCATAAGGAACATTGTAAGGTGACGAATTAAAGTATGATCATAACGAGAAACTTCGTATTCAGAAAGAAGCTAAAAACGAATCAGCTTTCCACCTCCACTGCAGAGATCGCAACCGCAGAGCCCTACAACCGTCTTTTCGTAACGTAAATCTCGTGACGCCGAAAGCACCGCTCGACACGCGAACTCATTTCAGACACAGATTGCACTCAAATATTAATAACTCATCACTTGATTTTCGAGGGCTGCAGCTCCCACCGTGGACGACCGCCAATGAGTACGAAGAGCCCAGGAGAGCCGTTGTTTTGAAATTGATTAAAGAGATCGAGTCCTGTTTGTGCACCCAATGGCTGATTGTGACACGAACGAGTTTCTTTGGCAAGGATGGATTATTTCTTTTGTTTTCCAGAACTTTTGTTGCAATTCCCACGGTCCTAACGGCTTTCTTTCTTGGGGAAATTATTCTAACTTCTTTACAAAATCGTTACGAGCAGCAGTGTATTTAAAGCATTAGAATCCCCCCATTTATTTGCTGTACCTCTACTACTACTACATCACATCACAATACAGTGTCTAGAGCTGACTTGTGCCTATACAGTTTGGGAATGATATGGGTGAGAAGAAGTCTAATTGGGCTCTGTGGCATTCTACGGTGATAGGAGACCGGCACCTCGGCTTAAAATTGATTCCGAACCACTCACAAATATCCATGCCACTGCCGGGATTCGAACCAGGTACCTGTCGTATCGAGTGCCAGAGCGCTAGACATTCATCTCCTATTTGGCCTACCGCTACGTTACCGAAAAAATATTTTAAAAAATAACCGTCTTTAAGCAAACGAACAGAAATATACATAAACACATTAACTAGTGCAGGGGTGGCCAACCCAAATGATCTTGCGGGCCACTTTGGAAAAGCATCCTAACTCTGCGGGCCTCTTATAAAATTATATATGCCCACATTAAATTTAAAACCACTATAGTCTTTTTTCGGGAGTGAAAAATTAACACAGAATGAGTTATTATTATTCTTACATGTAATCAGAGATAATAGAATAATAACGATACTAAACGCCCAACTGCTTGTATCTAGAGTGGGCACATAAAGTGAGACATAGAAGCTGTTGTATTAGATGTTCCAAGTTGCGCTCATCATGAGTTCGCCGAATATAATTTAATTAACTGTGAACGCATCCATAAAACAGGCAATATCTGTGATATATTCGCAAGAATATTTTTTTATTAAATCAAAGTTAAATCAAATTTGGAAGAATAAATAAAGAGTTCTTGAAAAAAAATAATTGGTCTTACCTTTTGGGCACATTACTACAAGCAAGTTCAACCAACCTATAACCACGTTACACTAAATATAATGAAGAAAACGCAATTATTATACCTCCATACCTCCTTCTTTCTGCTTTCACCCCACCTTTATTTATGCCCACAATCCTCAGAAAATTTACGATTTCATTTCAATTCCAGCCCTTCCTTTTTATTCTTACAGTAAAGTTTAGAAAATATTTTAGGTGTGTCTGAGAACAAATGGAATTACACTTTCTGAATGTGTGTCTAGCCTGGAAACAGAGCTCTAGCTATGGTAGCCTCGCAGCCGGGCGAGTGTTGTCATTAATGTCAACCAGCGTAATAACCTTTTAAGGGAAACCCCGCCCTGTCCTCTCCAAGCCCCGCCCCATTCTCGTGGCCCGGAGAAAACAGTTCTCATTAGTTGGGGAAGGAAGATTTAAATGCGTCTCAGCAAAAGACCGAGATTACTTCTTGTTGTGTGGCAACAGTGGCTTCATTGGCCTCTTTAAGTGGTAGATGCAGACAGTGAACGTGCACGGTGTGTTCCAGAAATGGAATGTTTTTGTTCTTTTTCATTCTTCGAATAAACTCTTTGTTGAGAATTCTTCTGCGAAATGGCGCAAAAGCCTTTCTTGTCGTGATTAATTTCTGACTAAGTTCCAGACCGAATTCGAGTTGAGTTGTAGTCTGGCTTCCGACTTTCGTTTGGCAATTTCGTGTCATGAGTGTCTGAGGAAATGAATTAGTTTTTATTTGCTTCGCTAAGTGAATGTTATTTAGGCAATTTATTGTGTTGGCGCAGAATGGCAACAGTCTCTTCTTCTTCCTTTTGAGAAGGGCGGTCATTGCGAGTTTCTGCTTGAGTCTAAAGTGTTACTTTTCCCACCCAGTGCCAAATGCAATTACTGCACTCATATCTCATTTTATTTTATTCATATGCAATGGAAAATGTTATATAAGCGAATTCAGAGCGCCTATATTGCAAAACATTCAATTAATTCAATTTGCAATGATATGAATAGTTGTTATATATAGATACTAGAAATATACACAGATTGTATTATTCTTGAAACGCTGAAGTCTTTAGGTTCGTATCCTGGCTGAGGCATGGATGTATGTTGGTGGTTCGGAATCCACGTTAAACTGTAGGTGCCGGTCTATTTATCCTAAAAGGTGCACAAGATGACCGTAGAGCGACAAACCAAATCAATCTTAAAACGCCATTTGGAAACGATACTATTTTGTTTTTAACAATTATGTAACACGCTATAACGACGTTGTACTAAATATGATGAAGACTATGCGGTTATTCTCACCACACCACTATTTATGTTCAAATCCTCTGGAAATTTACAATTTAATTTCAATTCCAACCCTGTCTTTTTATTCTTACAGTAAAGTTTAAAAAATATTCTAGGTGCGTCTGAGAACAAATGAAATTACTTTTTCTGAATGTGGGGCTAGCCTGGAAGCAGGACGCTAGCTATGGTAGCCTCGCACCCGGGCGATGCTGTCATTAATGTCAACCAACGTAATAACCTTTTAAGGAAAACCCGGCCCCCTTTTCGGGGAACGGAGAACAGTTCTCATTAGTTGGGTACAGAGGATTTAAATGCGTCTCAGCAAAAGATCGAGATTATTACTTGTTGTGTGGCAACAGTGGCATCATTGCCCCTTTAAGTGGTAGATGCCCACAGTGAGCGTGCACGGTGTGTTCCAGAAATGAAATGCTTTTGTTCTTTTTATTCTTCGAATAAACTCTTTGTTAAGAATTCTTCTGCGAAATGGCGCAAAAGCCTTTTCTTGCCATGATTAATTTCTGACTGAGATCCAGACAGAGTTGGAGTTGAGTTGTAGCTGGCTTTCGACTTTTCGTTTTGCAATTTCGTGTTGTCCCTGTCTGAGGAAGGAATTAGTTTTTATTTGCTTCACTAAGTGGATGTTATTTGGGCAATTTATTGCGTTGGCGCAGTATGGCAACAGTCTCCCTCTATCTCTTCCTTTTGATGACGTAAGGAAACAGCGGTAATTGCGAATTTCTTCTGGAGTTGAAGTGTTCTTTTCACCACACAGTGCCAAATGCAATTACTTCTCTCATATCTCATTTTATGTCATTCATATGCAATGGAAAATGGTGCATAAGCGAATTCCAAGTTGCTATATTGCAAGACAATCAATTCCTTTAATTTGCAATTTCATGAATAGTTCTAACCTTAAATAATTAGCATGACAACTTAGAACAACACTTTTTGAATAGCCAATATTAAAGACTTTATTCAAAAAATGTTGTTCTAATTACAAAGTCTTTAATAATCACTATTCAAAAAATATTAATCGTAGCCTTTATTATAAAGACTTTAATAATGACTGTAATTAGAACAACACTTTTTGAATAGCCTTTATTATAGACTTTGCAATTGGAAAATTTTTTGAAGAAAGTCTTTCGTAATTATTATTCAAAAAATATTATTCTTAACCTTTATTATAAAATCTTTAATAATGGCTGTTTAAAAAATATTATTCTAATTACAAAATCTTTAATAATGACTATAAAATGTTTTTATTCTAAACCCTTATTATAAAATCTTTAATAATGACTGTTCCAAAAATATTGTTCAGAGCCTTTATTATAAAATATTTAATAATGACTATTCCAAAAATATTATTTGAAACTCGTATTGTAAAGTCTCTATTAATGATTCAATAATTTTTAATGAAGTCATTTTTTAAATGAAATATTGTACTAATTTTAATCGATTCAAAGCATTTAAAACAAAGCTTTGGATTAAACAAAATTGATATGAATTTAAATATACATAATTTCAGAACAATAATTCATTTTATGAAAGATGACTTTAAAAGCTATTCAAGGAAAATAATATGAAATCACTTTATATTTTTCAAGCATTTATTATAAAATTGGCTGCTCTTTGATAGTTGGTGAATTAAAATTGTGTCAAAATAATTAAGATAACTTTTTTCTTTTTAAATTTTATTTATCCTCCTTCTTATCTCGTTTTTTTTTAAAATGCCTTTAAAATAATAATTAAAAAATAGAATTTTCATTCATAAAAAAGAATAATCTCCTTATATCTAAAATAATAAATAATCGATCGATATTCGATATTCTGATAGATATCAAGATATAACTTTTTAAATATAAAAAAAAATATTCAATTGTTGTTCGACACAATTATAGAAGTGATAGAATGCTAGATATAACTGAGCTACAGAAATAAATGTTGGATGAGAACACAGCAATGAACTAGTTATTTAAGTGGCAACGGCATTTTGCTCCACAATGGATGTAGCGAAACACCACCGTCTGATCAGGCTTTAATGGATTTTCAACTTGTCACATAATGGACACATAAAAAAGTAATGAAACAACTAAACAGAAGCATTACTTTTTATTGATCTTGAATTTCACGACCATTCTAGGAATCTACTTAAATAATGAATCAATCGATATCAAATAATCAATATAGGTAATTTAATAAGAATATCGATTCGTTGAATGAAGATTCGTTTAAAACTTCATTGAAAAATGTATTATTCGTCCATATTTTTTTAAAATTTGTTTTTATTTAAGCTAATTCTATCGGAAAAAATCATAAACAATAAAATAAATTACATTCTTAAATTTATTATTTTTATAAATAAAACAATATAAATTTTTTAATTCCAAATTTTTTTAGTAATTAGATTAATTTTTATCAGTTTAAACATACGCTTATTAATAAGAAATTTTTATTTAATACAATTTCATACGCTCTGCTTACGGTTTATTAATACAATTTCATTCATAACTATTTTAAATTATTAATTTATTATTTTTTTTGCTATTCTATTAAACTTTATAATAATAAACGTATTTATAAATTTTATTTAAACAACTCATCTCCAAAAAAATTCGAATGCAATTAAACTCTTGGAAAAGTGTGATTAGACAAAAAAAAAAAAGAAATAAAAAAAAATTAAAGCAACACATGTTCAATATGAACGCAGTTAAGGTTACGAACACGTAATAACAAGAAGAAAAAAAAGAATTTGTTCGTGATGCTTTGAGAATTCATTCGAACTTTGTTCTATGTAAATCGTTTTATTTTTTTTTCGAACGTTTGATTATAAAATCGTCTGCTCTCAGAGAAGAACATGAAAATTTTCTAATTCTTATTTTAAGAAAAAAATAATAATAATACATAATTGATGCAAAAATGGAATTGGTGAAATATTTTTCCTTTTTTTCGTTCTTGTTAGCGTTTTAAAATCAAAAAAATTTTTTTAAATTATTTTTTTTATCAATTTAAAATATTTCGAATGCGAATAATTCTTAATGCAATCCATTTTTCTTATATTTTACTTTTAATTTATTTTTTCATTCCCTTTTACATTTCAGATTAAATTTCTTTATTTGCTTTAATTATTTCTGGTTTGCTCTTTGAATGGTTAAGAGAATTAAAATGCTCGGAGTTTTCTTTTATTCGGTATATTGATTTTGCTTTTGCAGAAAATATTTTCTGCAAAATATTCTAAATCTCCATATATCGATGATCAATGGCAACTAAAAATTAGAAGTACTATTATGAATTAAGAGATGTAACTCTGTGTGAGAATTTTACATGGGTATTCTGATAAATATTACCTGATAACAAATGTAACTTCTTAAATTAAAAAATAAAAATATATTCGATTGCTGTTCAACACAATTAAAAGGAGTGATAGATATAATTGAGCTACAGAAATAAATGTTGGATGAGAACACAGCACTGAACTAATATATTTAAGTGGCAACGGCAGTTTTCTATGCAATAAATGCAACGAAACAACACCGTCTGATCAGGATTTAGTAGACACACACCAAAAAAGTAATGGCATAACTAAATAGAAGCATTACTTTTTATTCCTCTTGAATTTCACGTCTATTCCAGGAATCTACTTAAATAATAAATCAATCGATATCAAATAATCAATATCGATAATATAATAAGAATATCGATTCATTTATTTCAATTTCGTTTAAAAACCTTATTGAAAAATGTATTATTCGTGCAAATTTCTTTTAAATTTGTTTTTATGTGAGCTATTTCTATCAGAGAAAATCATAAGCTATCAAAGAAATTACTTTTTAAATTTATTATTTTTATAATTAAAACAATATTAACTTTTTATTTAAAATGTTTCCTTAGTAATTAGATATACTTTTTATTTGGTAATTAATAACATTTCCTACATTCTCACATGTGTTGTAATTATTTTGCACACTAATTAATACCTCAACTATTCTCACTTGAGTGGTAATGTATGATATAGTTCAAACTAAGATACTTTTTAAATGGTTATTAATAACATAGTTCAAACTAGTGAATATAAAAGAAATTGCCTATTGGAGGGGAAATAAAAAACGATTGTTCTCCAGAGAATTGCTGTAATTTGCGAAACAAAAATATTTTCTTTAATCTTGAAATATATATTTTTTAAACAAATAACTGAATTATTTTATTTCCTTTAAAAAGAAGGAGTTCTTTATAGAAATAAATCACAAGTGTAGCTTTAAGGAATTACAAAATGTCTTTTAAATCCGAAAGCACTTTTTGAATGAAATAATAAAAAAGATCGAATAAATGCTCTTTTAAAAAATTTCGTTGTAATCTCGATGGAGTTTAGAGCCATCATTTTGGCCATTTTGCATGCGAATAAATAATTTCATTTTATTCCTTTTTCAAATAAAAAAAATAAAGAAGCATTGGTTGTTATTAACAGAGTTGGAGCAAATTTGTAGCTCAGACAAACATTGATTTTGTAGCATTTCGTTTAAATACACTGTTTCTGATGATGAGATCTGCATTTATTTTTGTCTACAATGGAGTGATTGCAAAATGGAAAATCTCTTTTATAAAATGTATTTATTTTTCAAATGCAGATGGAATGAAACTTAGGATGGAAAAGATTTGTTTTGTAGTTGCTTCTCATAAGACTTAACAAAATAATATTTTATAATTCAATTATATTTTGATGCGTTTATTATTCTATTCAGAATATTGGAAAGAAACTACTTTGCTATGTAATGTGAAAATTTTTGAAATTTTATAATTAATTATTATTTATCTTTTTGCTAATTGTAACATGAAATAATATTCATAAATAATAACAATACATTTTAGGTAGTTTTAAGCATTCCTTTACTTTACTTGCATTGTTAATTATTTGTATATTTAATAAACAATGGGTCATCAAACGTTGCTGTACTACTACAGCACATTACATTTTTGTGCCTAGAGCTGAGTTGCCCCTTTACAGTTTGGGAACGATGTGGGTGAGAACAAATCTGATTGGGTACTGTGACACTCTGCGGCGATAAGAGACCGGGGATCTACGGCTTAAAGTGGATTACGAATCACTACAAACATCCACTCAAGGGCATCCACTAACGCTCTGGCGCTTGGTAACATAGGTTTCGGGTTCGACTTCCGGCAGTGCCATCGATGTTTGTAGTGAATTGGAATCTTAACTTACCGTAGGTCCCTTCCCGGTCTAAGTAGGTCCCAGTCTACCCCTACTTCATGGTCACTCACTTTAAACGGTAGGTCAGGTCCCGGTCTCATATTATCGTAGAGCGTTGCAAGGATAGTGTTACTCGCGTCCGTAAACTATATCTGTATTGCCAGCTGCATTAGAACAACTGTTTTGTAAACTGACCAACGATTGTGTGGAAAAATGGCTGATTTAGACAGGCCGGTGCAATAAATCATTTAGGAGGGATTTCAATAATATTATTTATTTTTTAAGTTTTCATAATGAAAATTTTAAATAACATAGTGGCAAAAGAAAAATGTTATAGAAAAGAAAATTTACAAAAATTAGTATGATAATAACTATTAATATTTGATTAAATTTTAAATTTTGTGCTTATAAGAAATATGTATTACTTAGAAGGAATATCCGCTAGTCTAAGTACGAGACCAAATGCGAAAATGGGGGGAAAAGCATATATATATATATATATAAATATATTGTTCGAGTTACAAATGATGACTAAATTTAAAAAATGACAAGTTGAGAAATAATGATGAAATTTTATAAATCTACGATGTGTACGATGCCTTTCCTACCATGCATCTGTAGTTTTGTGGAGTAATAAACAAAGTTTCATCCATCTTTTTCGACTGTTACTGGCATCTTTGAGATTCACTCAAAAGTAAAGAAAAATATTCTGCAAAATTATTTCAAAGGAATGACTCAACGTTATAAAAAATGATCGTACGAGTAAAATATTGCTTTTTATTTCTCGTATTCATGAAATAGGTCTACATATAAGGATGCTCAAAAAAAATTTTTTTTTTAATTTTTAATAAAATATATTCTATGTAATGTTGCATTTCCACTGTATCAATCTTAAATAAGTCCGGAAAGAAAATTTATAGGCCAGTCCATAGTTGAAAAAATGAGAGAAATTTGCAAAGTGAGTCACTCCTATAAACTTAATCGGGAAAACTCGATTCGGACGTTCTTCACTGCACCGATGATTCATCCAATTCAGGGGTGTCCAACCCGTGGCCCACCTTCATTCTTTTTCTGTCCCGTGAGATGTATCACACTTTTACAAAATATATTTATTTTAGAATGGCCAAAGGAGTGGAAACAAATGTATTAAAAAAAATACATTATTTCCACATCCATATATTCAAACAAGAACTGTCGAAAGGATGAGAAACAAAATGAGCTTTGATTTTAAAATAATATTCTTGCAAATGCAGGATAGACCTGTTTAATTGAATGAGTTTGCAGTTAGGAGTTCGCAGAGTAATTCAATTATAGTCTGCGAACTCGTGTTGCGAGAGCATCTTGGATCATCTAATATAACGGGCACTGTGTTTCACTTTCTTTATTGTTAATAAACGTTGGAGAAGATTTTTAAGTATTCATCTTTATGAAATTTATTCGTTTTTAAATGGGATGGTATTGGGTTGACATTTGTATTTCATAAAATGGATGGAAAGAGAATTGTTGCGCATTAAAAATGTTGTGATTTGATTGTTGAATATGTGTGGTTTTCCACGACTTTAACTTTTCGCCGTTAAAGTTTGTGAATATGCGAAATATCATTTCGATTTTTGTACCATTAAGTGATTGGGTGGGGACCTGAAGTTCTGAGCGGTTGGAGCTCGGAACCACAGGATTCGGGATTGAGTCCCGGCGGTGACATGGATGTCTGTAGTGGGTCGAGTGTACATCAGGCCATCTGGCCCCCACGCAGTAAAATATATTTATGAGAAAAATGTAGATTAAAAAATAGAAAAAAAAATTACAATATTTTATATAATGTTTCATTTTCGCAAAGATATTTAAACCACCAACAAAGGGTTTAAAACACCCAATCACTTAATTGCAAAAAAATCGAAATGATATTCCGCACATTCACAATCTTTGGCTGCGAAAAGCAAAGTCGCGAAAAACCGCACATATTCAACGTTCAAATCACAACATTGTTTGGCAGAATAATTCGTTTTCCATCCATTATGCGAAATAAAAATGACAACCGAATACCATCCGATTTAAAAATGCATAAAGCCTATAAAAATGAATACTTAAAATCTGCTTCAACGTTTATTAACAATAAAAGGAAAAAGCTTTTTCTAACTCGACGCACACAAAAGGCGAAAAGCACAAAAGAAAGAAACATTTATTCCAGCTAAAACGGCAAAAAAATGTCGGCCATGAAACCCTCGAGATTATATTAAAACTTTTTTAAAAAGAGCGGTCTAGACGTTTATTCAGAAACAACTTTTGGATTTAAAGGACAATTTGTTATTTCTAATAAAGCTACAGGCTGCAGTGAATCCTCCTGTTAAATAGGTTCATAAGTTTTTTTTTTTCTAAAAATGAAGCAATTGAGTTATTCTTAACATTTTTTTCTCTGTTTTGAAGATATTTTGTTTGCTATTGTATAGTTATTTCGCCTTTGTTAATGTTTTGTTTATAGGAAAGATGGATTTATTTATGGATTCAAAAGGTATTTTAATGAATACCCAAGTGAGAATATTTGAATAACGTTAATTACGATTCATTTTGTTCCAGTTAATAAGCCGCAGTGCGTTTTCACACGCTGCATTTTTATTTCTTTCTGCTAGCTGCTTTAAATAAGGAGTTTTCCCATCTTTAGGAGTTTGGATCGAAGGTATATATGGGGATGCGAAGCAACAAGGACTATAATCCAATAATCACTATACAGGAACAGTTCGTTTTCCCTATTTTTATTATGTCACTTTTCACAAATCTCTACGGTCATTTTAGACCTGGACCTATGATTTAAAGTGGATTCCGAACCACTAAAAACATTCATGGCACTGCCGGGACTCAAACCCGAAACCTGTGGTACCCATGAATTGGATCAGAAGTGGCAATCAAAATGATTTTGCAGGCCACTTTGGAAGTGCATCTTATTTCCGCGGGCCGCACATAAAATTATATATCCCCGTATTAGGTTGAGACCCACTATAGATATTTTTTGGGGGTGAAAAATGGAAATATAATGAGTTATTATTTTTGTGTTTACCATTTTTCTTACATGTAAACATAGATACGAGTAATATAATAATAATAAATTCTATGAAATATAAAATAATATATAAATATAAACGAAATAAAATAAATGAAATCGTTCAAAAATATTTATTTTACTAGAGCGATACGTGTTTCTCCACTCTCTAACTTAGCTTTTGCAAAGTGATCTCAATTTGGGTTTTGTGACAATCACAAAAGAGAAACATTTATTCCTGGTAAAACGGCAAAAAAATTTTCAACTATGAAACCCTCGAGATTATATTAAAACTTTTTTTAAAAAGCGCGGTCTAGACGTCTTATTCAGAAACAACTTTTGAATTTAAAAGACAATTTGTTATTTCTAAGTAAATCTAAAAGCTGAAAGGAATCCTCCTGTTAAATAGGTTCATGAGTTATTTTTTTCTTCTTCTAAAAATGAAGCAATTGAGTTATTCTTAACAATTTTTTTTCTGAGGTTTAAATATATTTTGTTTGTTGTTGTATAGTTATTTCGCCTTTGTTAATGTTTCGTTTATAGGAAAAATCGACTTATTTATGGATTCAAAAGGTATTTTAATGAATACCCAAGTGAGAATATTTGAATAACGTTAATTACGATTCATTTTGTTCCAGTTCATAAGCCGCAGTGCGTTTTCACACGTTGCATTTTTATTTCTTTCTGCTAGCTGTTCTAAATAAAGAATTTTCCCATCTTTAGAAATTTGAATTTAAGGGATATATGGGGATGCGAAGCAACAAGGACTATAATCCCCTAATCACTATAGAGGAACAGTTCGTTTTCCCTATTTTTAATATGTCACTCTCCACAACGCTCTAAGATCATGTTAGACCGGGACCTACAGTTTAAAGTGGATTCCGAACCATTACAAATATCTATAGCATCGCCAGACTCGAACTCGAAACACGTGATACCGAACACCAGAGCGCTAGCCACATAGCCATATGGCGACTATAACACGCATTAAAATAAATTTATGAGAAAAAAGGAGCTTAAGAAATAGAAAAAAATCATAATAGTTTATGATATGTTGCGTTTTCGCAACGATAGTTTTCAATGAATTTAAGGTTCGAATCCCGGCGGTGGCGCGGATGTTTGTGAGTGGCTTCGGAATCCACTTTAAACTGTAGGTCCCGGTCTGTTTAGCCGAAAGTGGGCACAAAATGACCGTAGAGCGACAAACCAAAACGAAAACCAAATAATTGGATTTAAACCACCCAATCATTCAATTGCACAAAAATCGAAATTATATTTCACGCATTCATAATCTTTCGCATCAAAATATAAAGTCGCAAAAAACCACACATATTCAACCATCTTCCACAATCTTTCTTTTGTAAAATAATTCTCTTTCCATCCATTCTATGAAATAAAAATGACAATCCAATACCATCTCACTTAAAAACGAATAAATGCTATAAAAATGAATACTTAAAATCTTCTTCAACGTTATTAACAATAAAGAAAAAAAGCATTTTCTAATTCGACGCACATGAAAGTAAAAATCACAAGAACAGAGAAACATTTATTCTGGATAAAAAGGCAAAATAATGTCAGCCGTGAAACCCTCGAGATTATATTAAAACTTTTTTTAAAAAGGCACGGTCTAGACGTCTTATTCAAAAACAACTTTCGGATTTAAAAGACAATTTATTATTTCTACTAAAGCTACAGGCTGCAATGAATCCTCCTGTTAAATAGGTTCATAAGTTTTTTTTTTTTCTAAAAATGAAGCAATTGAGTTATTCTTAACATTTTTTTTCTCTGATTTTGAAGATATTTTGTTTGTTGTTGTATAGTTATTTTGCCTTTGTTAGTGCTTCGTTTATAGGAAAGATCGACTTATTTGTGGATTCATAAGGTATTTTAATGAGTACCCGAGTCAGAATATTTGAAAAACGTTAATTACGATGCGTTTTATTCAAGATAATAGAGAGTTTTTGCATACCGTACGTTAGTTACCGTAGGACGTCCGTTAGCTTTTTCTCCCTAGCGCGCATGCGCAGTTTCCTATGAGCATGCGCGCTAGGGAGAAAAAGCTAACGGACGTCCTACGGTAACTAACGTACGGTATGCAAAAACTCTCTAATAAGCCGCAGTGAGTTTTCACACGTTGCATTTTTATTTATTTCTGCTAGCTGCAGTAAATAAACAGTTTTCCGTCTTTAGAAAATTGACTTTGAATTTGAATCTAAAGGTTATATGCGGATGCGAAGCAACAAGGACTATAATCCAATAATCACTGTAGATTAACAGTTCGTGTTCACTATTTTTAATATGTCACTCTCCACAACATTCTACGATCCTATTAGACAGGGACGTACGGTTTAAAGTGGATTCCGAAACACTTCAAGCACCGCTTATTATTACTAATCACTACTGCAGCTTTTTTTTTCTGACGAGGAGAGTTTTAACATTGCATTCCCGTGAGAGAGAAATATATGTCATTTCACAGTATATAATAATGACCCATCACTCAATTTCGATAACAGGCAAGCAGTATTGTGGGTAGTTATATTACATGAGAACAACCTGTCACTCAATTTTGATAGCAGATATTCGGTATCATGTATAATGAGACTCAGGAAATTAAAGAAAGTCTGTGCGACCTTCACAGGTCGAAACAATTACAGATGGAATATGAACTGTACCATAACTTGTCTCATCGTAATGGCAGATAGACCACGAGCTGAAAAATGTGTACTTCAATGAGACGCGAGGAAACCTATTCCGCATCTTGTCGGACTTTCTTACGACAGTTCTGCGACGATATGACCAGAAGTGTTGTTTTTTCTCTTTTTCCCTGAAATGGCTGAATAGGCCGGAGATTCCGCTTGTTTCCAAAGTGAGTCCCTTGAGGTTTCGTGTGTCACGTCGTGTGATAATTAAAGTCTGACACAGACCAGGCAATTAGATTCGACGTAGAGTTAAGAAATATGGAAAATCTCTAACCTTGGAGTGAACTGCACTTGCGATTTAATCGTGCACTTGAGATCAAATTATATTTTTTAGTTTTCATATCTTTGTATAATAATCCAGAGTTCATTAAGTGTGTGTATATATATATAGTTCTTGTAAATGAAAATTAAAGTGTTCGCATGAATCTGAAAATGGCCCTCTTCTTGAAGCCGTTATAGGTCTAATATAGGACACTACTAACTGCCACTACTTACTAGTTTAATTCAAACAATTATTTACTTACTACTTTAATTCTTGTCATCCAAAGTACAAGTATTTTTAACTTATACTTTGAATGACAATTTCATCTACATAGTATTTCTAACACTAAACGAATATTTACTTCAATAGCTAAAATCTTTAAAATTTTTAAATAAAAATCAAACCATTGGTTTATTTTTTTATATGTTATTGCATATCCATCCATCATTTTGTAATTCAAGAAGGATATCTTTTAGTATTTACTACAATGCAATAAAATCTTTGAATGAAATTTTTCGAATTGTTCTCCACAAATAAATTATGAAAAGTTTGAATTGTAAGAAAAAAAAATATCAACCTGAACATTATTTTGTCTGAGTTGCCATGATGACATTTAAAATTTATTGACGTGCGTCAGTTAAAAAAATATCTACGAGGAAACATACTTGTTGAAATACGTGTATTACTATATTATTCATAATTTTACTTGTCATTGGATCGCATTAAAAAATCAATCTTGTTTTAAAGCCTCACGTTTGTTGTTGAAAAAACTCTTCTTTTTAAATATTTATTTTAAAAATTGATTTTATAAACTGTCTTTATAATTTTTTTTAATAAGAATCCAAATAGATAAAATTATTTTTGATTATTACCAGCACAGTTAATAAATTTTTTTTTATTTTGCTATTTTCATGAATTTTTCAAAATAGTGCACTTTAATCCATAAATATTAAAACTGAAATGAAAAAGATTTATGAACTTCTTTATAACTCATTAAAAAAAAGTACACCGTGAAGAGAGAAAACCATTTCTTTCAAGAGGTTAATGGGAAAAATATACTATACACACACGTATTATTATTTATACTTTCACTTGTTATTGGATCAAATTAGAAAATCAATGGTGTTTCAAAACGTCATGTTATTGTTGAGTAAACTCTTTTATTTTTTAAATATTTAATTTAAAAATTGATTTTATAAACTATATTCATAATTTTTTTTTAATAAGATGTGTAATAGACCTCATTTTCTTTTGATTATTACCAGAGCAGTTAAAACTTTTTTTTCTACATAAATGCATTATTCAAAATATTGCACCTTAGTCCAGAAATATTATAACTGAACGTTTCCGAAATTCTTTAAAGTTCATGAAAAAAGTATGCAACGTGAAGGCAATGTGGCAAACCATTTTATTACAAAACGTTAGGTTTCTTTCAGGAGGTTTTTACACACACACACACATATATATACTTTAAAAATGCTGCCAAAAAAGAGCCACTCGTCACAATAAGTTCAAATTTGAAATGAACATGCCTTAAGAAAGGGGAAACGGTACGGCATCAAAAAAAGTTACAGCGTGTATGAATAGATGGCGCTGTAAGCGGCGTAAAGAAAGTGAATTCGGCTGCAAGTGATAGTTTGAATAGAAATGACAGCGTATTTGGCAGGAGTGGCCCATGAAATCAACTGTAGTGTTCAATGTGATGGATTGTTTCGTTTTTTGGACGGAAAAATGACTTCCAAGTCATTCAACAGTGGGGACACTGTCAGCGGAAAGCCCATACACCACGGCAAGGTCATACCCAATTGGATGGGGAAAATTGGTGGAACGTTTTTGAAACAATTAATTTTATTTTAATTATTTTTTTAACAGCTTAAATAATTTCGATATCCATATTCCAGATGGCGCCTCATACCACCAGGTAGTATCAGAAATCGGCTTTGATTAATATAGTAGAATATAAAATGTCTTCGTATTTTTTTGCATAGACACAAGGTTAAAGAACAATAATGTCAGAGAAAATAATTAGATCACAATGTTGTAGTTTTTAAGTTATAAGGGATATCTTACCTACATAATCCAACTTTGCTTATATAGCTGGATAAAAAACAACAACTAAATTCTATTCGCCCACCAGCTTACAGAACTGCAAATTCTATTCGCAAAGATATAGATCAGTTTAAAAAATATATCCTGACAGATCTCTTCTTCAAAAAAGGATCTGTTTACTCTATGCACCAATTCCTATAGCTTTCGGTATGTATATTTTTAAAGAAAACAGAAATCACTCTATGTTTAAAGCTTTATGATTTTTGCATATTTTATTTAAACAAATTGAATGTTCTTATATTCAACTTTGTAGTCCTATTCCAACGGATAGAATATATATAAAGAGAAGAATTCAGGAGAATTCGAAGGACAACTCTTCGCTTGCAGTCAGTTCGCAAGTGATGCCTTGGCTTTATTTGATTTTGGATTTAGAATATTTTTAAGGAAACTTTGCTTTTGTCTGAGTCGCTACTAGTTAGGAGATAAAATATTTTGTAGGGACTTACCGCGGAAGGGTTTGATTTGATATAAATGCGTGTTCAACAATACGTAAATGAGAAATACAGTAGAACCTCTTTAAGTCACCTCCAAAAGAAAACCTCCACAACTAGAAAACTTTTTGTTCTCTTCCGTTCAAGCCCCAAAACCGCCATGACTCGAAATTTCAACCCACTATATGTCGAAATAATTAGCCAATCCCCACAAGCCATTTTGGTATATATTTTCCCTCCGTAACTAAAAATTGGACCTCTGTATCTCGAACATTAGCAATGTTTAATTTTACAACCTTTACAACTCGATCATTTCAAACTAATTACCTCTATAGCTCGAAGGAAAATAAGTCACCTACTTTATGGATTTGCCGACAATGCACGTCGTTGTTTCTTAGAAAACAATGTATGAGTATACAGTAAATAGAATAACCCATTCTATGAAATATTCACAATATTCTAACTCAAAGTAAGTCAGAAAGAATCTAAACCTCTCTACAAGCGAATATTTCCTTACAAAATGCGCGTCAGTCAAAATCCTCCATAAGTCGAAAACTATAACTCGAATTGTTTGGCGTCTCCCTTGAAGTTCGACTTACAGAGGTTATATGTATAAAAAACAAGTAATATAAAAAAATAATGTTAAAGTCAATTCCTTGTTAAGTCAACCAAGAAAATTTTTATTTCAGCTACTTTTTATTAAATAAATACAATTCATATAAATATGTATATACATAGGACAGAATCACACTATTAAGTGGCACAATAGAAAGCAAATTTCCTTGAAATTTTCCATTTTCCTTTCTATATAAGGCGTTGGACTGTTATTTTTGTTTGTTACTATTTAAAAAAAAATCTCTCTCTCTCTCCCATACACACTTTCCATCTCTCTCACTCATTTATTCACATGTTTCATTTTCCACATCCTACCCAGGATGTGACTGTAGCTTGAAAATAAGCCATGGACGCTGAGTAACACTACCCCCGCAACGCTCTACGGTCGATTAGACCGGGACCTACGGTTTAAAGTGGATTCAGAAGCACTACAAACATACATGGAACCGCCTGGATTGGAATCCGAAACCTGTGGTACCGAACGCCAGAGCGCTAGACACCCGGCCATTCAGGTCCAATTTCGTATTTTTGCTTCTCACAAACGATACATTTATCATCCTTATTTTGCATTTCTTTATTCAATTCCTTCTATTTGCTCACACTCTTCCTGTATATATCTTGTTCACATTTTCAATCGTTCATAAAATACTTGTTATTCATCCATTTGAGCTCAAATACAGTTTTTTTTAACTGGTAGTGGATGACACTGGATGTGAATACAGTTTTTTCAAATATTCATTTATCCATTAATTTAATTTTAGTTTTTTTTAGATTTAAGTTGCATGTATTTACCAATAGATGTCGCTAGATGTAAGAGGAAAATTTCAATATTATTTATAAAGGACTTTTCTGCAATAGAGTGACAAAAAAGTAGGAATTGACTTTAAAATTTTTTTTATATTACTTGTATTTTGCTAAACTTCAGAATAATAAAATAAGAAAATCTGGATTTTCTTCATCATGCACAACAGCCGCAATTTCCTTTCTGGCTTTCCTGAAATGATCAAAGACACCAAATATTACAGACAAAACGGAGAGAGCTTTTCATAAGGGACAAAATAGCTTTTTCGAACCAAAAACCCCCGAGTGCTCATCTTCCAAACGATAAAGAAAATCCTGAACAATCGAATTACACTTTTGCCGCAATATTCATGCCCACAATCCGCTCGGTAGCCACAAAATATGAATAAGAACGTCCACCCCACCCCTCGGTCCAACGCCCTGAAAAAAAGAGGAAGCCCCTTTCAATATTACATATACGAAGGAATCCGATTTTCTGCCAACCCCTCCCCTGGCATCCCCTGGCACCGTGGCATGCTGGCACGCGACGCTCCCCCACCCCCTTTATTAAAACTTCTTTGGGCCCCTTTTCTCCTTCTAGGGGTGGTTCTGAGCAGACGATAGTTGAGGAACTGCAACAAAATAATAAAACGATTTTTCACAGAGAGATCGAACATCTTCGAACGTGAGTAGCTTCCTGAAGAAATCGGAAATAGAAGATTAAGCAGAGAGAATGTATATAAGATATCGGAGGGTTTTTTTTTTTTTTTTTTTTTCTTGTTGGGAAGGGGTTTTTTTCTTTATTCCTTTTATTTTTCAACCAGAACAAAGATTTCGTTTATAAAAAAAAAATTTCTCGGATTAAACTCGGGTCTAAACTTTATTTTCTAAAAAAGACGATTTTTTTTTTTATTCCTTCTGTCACCCAGGACAAAAATTTCTCTGATAAATTTTTTGTGAAATAAATTCAGGTTTAAATATATTCTTTCACGTGTATATAAATACTTTTTTTAAATGAATGAATTTTCTTTGTTCTTTAGAAACATTGTCTCATATTTTCATTATTAACATTAAAGCAGCCAATTATAATCGTAAATTTATCTATGAATTAAGATGAGGAGGTCTACCGTATGTATATAATGTATGTAAGAGAATATATATAAGATATCGGGAATTTTTTTCTTTTTTTTTCTTTTTCTGGTTGGCGGAAAGGGGTTTATTTTCCTTTATCTTTTTTTTTTCAACCCAGAACAAAGATTTCGTTTATAAAAAAAAAATTCCTGGATTAAACTCTAGAAAAGACTGAATATTTTTAAAATTTAAATTTAAATTTAAATTTCCCGGCATTTCCTCATCATGTACAGCAGTTGCAATTTCCATCCGCAGTAGTAAGGTACTGCAATATACAGGGTAATTATAATTACACATTGCGTATTATTTAATACATTTTGCGTATAAGTACAGGGTGATTATAATTGAAGTCCCACTTTCAACTTTCTGTCAAAAAAGAAACACTCGTCACAACGAGTTCTCATTTGAACTGGAGATACTGGAAGAAGGGGGAAACGGTACAGCAACAAAAACAAAAGTTCCAAAAAGTTTCCACAGAGTTTTCCCATCCAATTGGGTATGACCTTGTCGTGGTGGATGGGCTTTCCACTCACAGTGTCACAACTGTTGAATGACTTGGAGGTCATTTTTTTCCGTCTAAAAACCGAAAAAATTAAGTCCATTGAACACTACAGTGGGTTGAATGTGCAACTCATGCCAAATGCGTTGTCATTTCATTTCAAAATATCACTCTGCAATCGAATTCACTTTCTTTAGGTCGCTTACAGTGCCATCTATTAATAAACTTTGGAACTTTATTTTGATGTCGTGCCTTAAAACTTTAAAAGCGTTTATTTCAAAATTCGACGTTGTTACATCCCGCAAACGATATTTTCCTCATTTCTTCTTGTGCATTTCTTTTTATTTTGCATTAACATCGGAATAATGAAAAAAACTCTGGCTTTTCCTCATGCACAACAACTGCAATTTCCTGAAATGAACCAAGACAAAATAATACACACAAAACGAGAAAAAGCTTTTCATAAAGAACAAAATAGCGTTTTCGAACCAAAACCCCCGAGTGCTCATCTTCCAAACGATAAAGAAAATCCTTAACAATCGAATTACACTTTTGCCGCAATATTCATGCCCACAATCCTCTCGGTAGCCACAAAATATGGATAAGAACGTCCACCCCCTCAGCACCACTCCTTGGTCCACCCCCCTGAAAAAAGGGGAAGCCCTTTCAATATTACAAATGCGAAGGAATCCGATTTTCTGCCAACCCTCCGCTGGCACCGTGGCATGCTGTCACGCGACGGACCCCCCACCCTTCTTTTTTTTTTTAAAAAGAACTTCATTGCGGCTGAGGGGTGGTTCTGTGCAGACGATAGTTGAGGAACGGCAACAGCCCCACCAGCAACAAGATCGAAAATTTTCGAACGTGAGTAGCTTTCTCATGAAATCGGAAATAGAAGATTAAGAAGAGAGAATGCATATAAGATATCGATTTTTTTTTTTTTTTTTTTTTTTTTTTTTTTTTTGCAGAAGGGGTTTTTCCTTTATCCTTTTTTTTTTTTTTGTACCCAGAACAAAAATTTCGTTTAGAAAAAAAATTTTCCTGGATTAAACTCCGGCCTAAAATTTATATTTTTAAAAAAGAACCGAATTTTCTTTTTATTCCTTCTGTGACACAGGACTAACATTTTATTGAGAAAATATTTCGTGAACTATGTTCTGGTTTAAATATAGTTTTGTTCTTTCTTCCACCTACAACACTGATTTCATTTAAATGTTAATCGTATGGGCTTGATGGCCAAGTGGCTAGAGCTCTGGTGCTCATTGCCACTGGTTTCTTGTTCGACAGTGCCATGGATGTTTGTGGTGGTTCGGAATCCACTTTCAGCCGTAGATCCCAGTCAAATAGGATCGTAGAGCGTTGCGGGAGTAGTGTTACTACCGTCCGTAGTCTATCTTCAAGCTGCACGTGCCCCCTGGGTAGTGTTCAATGAGTAGCAGCGGTGCCGCCCTTGCTTATGGCATAACGATTAACTGTCTCTGTATAGCCAGCTGCATTAGAACAACAGAATATTTATTGTAAATTAAATTAGATACATTAATCGTAAAGAGAATGTATATAAGATATCGGATTTTTTTTTCTTTTTCTATTCTTGGCAAAAGGGTTTTTTTTTTCTTTTTCTATTCTTGTTGGCAAAAGGGTTTTTTTTTTTTTTTTCTATTCTTGTTGGCAAAAGGTTTTTTTTTTCTTTATCCTATTTTTTTTTTCAACTAGAACAAAGATTTCGTTTATAAAAAAAATTTTCATGGATTAAACTGTAGGTCTAAATTTATTATTTAAAAAAGACAGAATTTTTTATTTTATTCCTTCTGTCTCCCGGAACAAAAATTTCTCTAAGGAAATTTTTCTTGAACTTTGTTCGGATCTAAATATAATATTATTTTAAAGAATAAATGAATTTCCTTCATTCATTTATTCCACCTACAGCAATAATTTCATTTAAAATATTTAGAATTTTAGAATTCATTTCATTTTGAATGACTTCCCACAAACGATACATTCCTCATTCTTATTTTGCTTTTCTTTTTTTTTCAATTCCTGCTATTAGCTCACTCTCTCCCTATATATATCTTGTTCACATTTTCAATCGTTCATAAAATACTTTTCATTCATACATTCACGTTCAAATACATTTTTTTATTAAACCTGTAGTGTATAACACTGGATGTCAATGCAGTTTTTTCCAAATATTAATTTGGTAATTAAATTTGAATTAATTTCCGGTTTTTTTAGATTTAAGTTGGATGTATCTAATAATAGATGGCACCAGAAGTAAGAGGAAAATTTCACCTTTATTTGTAAAGGACTTTTATGCAATAGAGTGGGAAAAAAAATAGGAATTGACTTTAAATTTGTTTTTTATAACTTGTATTTCGTGTAACCTCGGTATAATAAAAAAAAAACTCTGTCTTTTCATCATGCACAACAACTGCAATTTCCTGATATGATCAAAGACGAAACATTACACAACAAAACAGGAAAAGCTTTCTATAAAGAACAAAATAGCTTTTTCGAACACAAACCCCCGAGTGCTCATCTCCAAACGATAAAGAAAATCCTTAACAATCGAATTATACTTTTTCCGCAATATCCATGCCCACAATCCGCTCGAGAGCCACAAAATATGGATAAGAACGTCCCCCCTCCAAACTTGTTCCAATCCCCCCCCTTTCCTCGTGAAAAAAAGGGGAAGCCCCTTTCAATATTACACATGCGAAGGAATCCGATTTTCTGCAAACTCCTCCCCTGGCACCGTGGCATGCTGGCATGCGACGGTGCTCCGCCCCCCCCCCTGTATTTTTAAACTTCTTTGGGGCAGAGGGGGAGTTTAGTGCAGACGATAGTTGAGGAACGGCAGCAGCACCACCAACAACAAAATAATAAAAACGATTTTTCAGGGCGAGATCGAACATTTTCGAACGTGAGTAGCTTCCTGAAGAAATCGGAAATAGAAGATTAAGCAGAGAGAATGTATATAAGATATCAGAATTTTTTTTTCTTTTTCTTGTTGGGGGAAGTGGTTTTTTTCCTTTATTTCTTTTTTCACCCAGAACAAAGATTTCGTTTATAAAAAAATTTTCCTGGATTAAACTCCTAGTCTAAAATTTAGTTTCCAAAAAAGACCGAATTTTCTAATATTCCTTCTGTCACTCAGAGTAAAAATTTTGCTGTGAAAATTTTTCGTGAACTAAATTCTGGTCTAGATATATTCTATTATATATATATATTTTAAATGAATGAATTTTCTTCCATCTAGAACAATGATTTCATTAAGAATATTTATCGTAATTTAGGGTCAATCTTTTTTTAAAAATAACCGAATTTTTCTTTATTCCATCTGACAGCCAGGACAAAAATTTCTCTGAGAAAATTTTTCGTGATATGTTTTTTTTATAAAAATGAATGAATTTGTTTTTCTTTCTTTAACCTAGAACAGGAATGGTCAACCCAAATTATCTTTGTTGTTCACTTTGGAAATGCAACTTCGCGGGCGGCATATAAAATGATACATCCCCCTATTAGATTGAGACCCACTGTAGACATTTTTTTTTGGATTGAAATAGAATGAGTTATTATTATTTTGTTTACTATTATTCTTGCATGCAAACATAGATACTGTAATAATAAGGATACTAAATGCACATTGTAAAGAAATATAGAACACTCAAAATGAAATATAAAAAACATAAAAATATGAATGAAATAAAATGAAATCATAATTATTTGACGAGTGCGATATGTGTTTCTCCACTCTTTCACTCAGCTTTTGAAATAGATCTCCATTTGAGCGTGTTTCCTGTTGGGTTAATTTCGTTTTAGAAAAAAGGATTAGCAGGTGTGAGTTGAATAAAAAACTCTAACAACTTGAACTAAGAGTCTGGTTTTCTCTGCTATCCGCAATCAACTGTGAGTATCTAGGGAGGGTCACTGAGGTCATTTAAAGTGAAACATAGGAATTGTTAAATTTGATGTTCCAAGATACGCGCACCTCGTGTGTTCGCAGAATATATTTTTTCCCTAATTTCGACAGTTCTCTTTTGAATAGAGGGATGCACACATAATGTATTTTTTTTAATACATTGGTTTTCACTCCTTTGACCATTATGAAATAAATATATTTTGTAAAAGTGGGATACATTTCACGGGCCGGAAAGGTATTCAAGGGGCTTCGGGTGGACTGCCCCTGATTCAATACAATGAATTCCTTTAGAATATTTATCGTAAATTAAATTAGGATCCATCTTTTTTTTGAAAAAAGTTTACTAAATTTTCTTTATCCTTTCTTGTACCCTAAATAAGAATAAATCTTTAATAAAATTCGGACCTAAAAAAATCTTTTTTTCAAATTGACACTAAATTTGCTTCGTTTCTTCTTTGATCCAAAACCAATATTTAGCTCAGAATAATTCTTCGTGACTTAAGTTCTGGTCTAATTCTTTGAGGATACCAGAATTAAGGCTTTTTCCTTGACTTTGAATTTCAACACAATGTTTGAATTTCAACCCTAATGCTAGCCGAGGACTCGAATTCAGATGTGCTTTTGGTTTTTGTTGCAGTCATTGTATTATATTTACACGTGCAATTTAAAAGTTTAAGTGAATGGTAACGTTTATTTTGAAATTTTTAGCTAAGAAAAATTGGCAACGTTATTGTAGTTCTATGAAAAAATGAAGATGGCCTGTTGTTGTGTTTAAAAAAAATGATTGATAATTTCTTTGGTTTTTTCGTCAAGAAAATGTACTTTATTGTGGCCAATCTGGTATTCAAGTAAGTGTTATTTGCAATCTGATTATAGAAAGTATAAACTTTATTTTGAAAGAGATGACGTAAGAATTTTAGGGCTGTAAATAAGTGACTTTCATTTTTACTTTAAACCTCTCTTTACCTTTTTACATAGCCTTGAGCATGTAGTAAAGTAAATGTAGATTATTCGCTACATCCACCTACATGTTGCATAAAAAAAATTCTCATCAAATTGTACTACTGTGTCCGAAAAGTAAGACCCATTTTCAATTTAAAATTCCCGGGGCTTAGGGAATTTCAATTTTTATTTCTTTTTTAGGTTGCTGGCACTGTCCTTCACATTTGAGTGACATTTCCCGTCAAAAAAATTCATGAGTTCTTGAGTTACGCTTGGTTTTGGGAGATGCTAAGACTGATTCCGGCAATTTTTGAAATGTCTCTTCAATCGAGTCAAAACTGTGTCTGACTCTGATTTTGATGCTCTTCATTTAACCAAAACATCTCTGAATGCTTATTCAATTATTATTTGCTTACACCACGGGGCCTGATGGCCAAGTGGCTAGCGTTCTGGTACTTGGTGTCGCAGGGTTTTTGGTTCGAATCGTGCCGGTCCCATGGATGTTTGTAATGGTTCGGAATACACCGGTCCCGGTTTCATATGACTGTGGTGCGTCCCATAACTCAATCTGACTTCTTCTCACCATCGTTCCCAATCTGTAAAGGGAAAAGGCATAGGCGCAGTGATGTGGTGTGGTGTGGTAGTAGGAGTATCTTATCTTAGAAGCCTTGAATTTATTTTGACTTTTCGTGATATATGACTCCTCATTGCACATTTTTCATTAAAATTTATTTTAGTTGTCATATAAATTAACAAAATTCTGGCAATTTACGTATAGTTTGTTTACCGTAATATTACCGAACAAACAAGCCAAAAGCACAAAAAAAAAGAGTAAGAGAGATTTCCTTTCCATCCAAGATAATCAACTGACAAACTGGATTTTTTTTTAAATATTTCTCTGAACAACAATTGGAACTAGATCAATAATCTGGAGTTTTTTTTTCTTACTTCAATTTAATTTTTTTTTTTTTTTACCTTTTTAACATGTAGATTATTCGAAGCAGGCATTATTGAAGTACTACATCCACCTATATGTTGCTTTAAAAAAACCCATCATCAAATCCTTCTTTTTTGAAATTGTTGCGCTGAATTCTTTTCAGATTCCCTTTTGAAGTGCTTTGAAGAGCTCTTAAGAGAACTCTGTTGGCTCTCTCACTTTGGAAGAGTGCCAGTTGGCAGTGACCAGAGCACTCGAACGAAATGTCCCGAGCGATTCAGCTCTTTAACTAGATCAAAAGAGATTCGTTCCAAAAAAAAAAAAAAAATGAATAGCATGTCCAGAAGCAATTGACTAACGTGTGCTCCGGTTCAGTAAATGTTCTGCCATTAATGAGAGCAAAAGTCATTTGAAAAAAAGTTTTGCATTAACTTGGATGGAAAGTAATTACTTTTTATTTGAGAGGGGTGCATTTAGGCTTCTGTGTCCAGTGACATTATGTTAAAAAAAGATTTCTCAGAGATTTGTTGATTTACTACTGTGTCGAAAATGTAAGACCAGTTTTCAATTTAAATTTCTTGGGGCGTATGGAATTTCAATTTTTTTTTTCAATTTTGTTACTCCGCTTCCGTAACTCATCTTCAAGCTACACGTACTTCCTGGGTAGTCCTAAGTATGTAACATCTGTGTGGCGCTCACCTTCAGGCATTAAAGATTACTGCATAAGTGTTTGCCAGCTACATTAGAACAAAAAAAAAGATTGGAATATGACTCCTCTAAACCCATTTTTCAAAATTAAAATTTGTTCTTTTGCCATATAAATTTACGTTACTATGAGCAATTTACATATAGTTTTGTTTAACGTAATGTTACCGAACATAGAAGCCGAAAAGCGGCAAAAATAGAAAAAACAATAGCAAAGAGAATTCCATGCCATCCAAGACAATTAACTGATAGACTGAATTAATTACTGGAATTTTTCTCCGGACGATAATTGGTTTGGTATCCCAGGCTTCAGGTTCATATCCTGGCGGGGGCATGGATGTCTGTGAGTGGTTCGGAGTCCACTTTAAACTGTCGGTCCCGGTCTGTTTAGCCCAAAGTGCAAGATGACCGTTAGCACCAAACCAAACCGAACAACAATTGGAACTGGATCAATAATCTGGAACTTTTTTTCTTATTTCAATTTAATTTCGTTACATTATTTTTGCCTTTTTTGTACCTTTTTAACTGACAGCCTTGATTACATAGCCTTGAGCATGTACTAAAGTAAACGTAGATTACTCGAAACAAACATTATTGAAATACTACATCCACCTATAAGTTACATAAAACAAGTAATATAAAAAAAGATTTGATGTCAATTCCTCCTTTTTTTTCACTCTATGGCAGAAAAGTCCTTTACAAATAAAGTTGAAATTTTCCTCTTACGTCTCGCGCCATCTATTGGTTGATTCATGCAACTTGAATTTAAAGAAAACTAAAATGAATTAATTATATTTAATTACTGAATGAATGTTTGGAAAAATTGTGTCAACATGAAGATAGTGTTTTCATTCACTACAAGTTTCAAAAAAATGTATTTGAACTCGAGTGGAGGAATAAAAAGTATTTCATTAACGATTGGAAATTTGAACAAGATATATAGAGGGAGAGTGTGAACTAATAGAAGGAATAGAAAAAAAGACCCGAAAGAGATTCCATTCCATGCAAGACAATCAACTGTCAGACTGAATTCTTTTTGGGAACTTTTTTACTTATTGCAATTAAATTTTTTTACATTATTTTCCTCCTCTCTTTACCTTTGTAACTGACAGCCATGATTACATAGCCTTGAGCATGTACTAAAGTAAATGTAGATTATTCGAGGTAGACATTAGTGAAACACTACATCCACCTATATGTTGCTTTTAAAAAAAACCCATCATCAAATCATTCTTCTCTGAAATTGTTGCGCTGAATCCTTTCAGATTCCCTTTTGAAAAGCTTTGAAGAGCTCTGAAGAGAACTCTGTTGACACGCTCCTCTGGACGAGTGCCAGTTGGCAGTGACCAGAACACTCGAACGGGCTGAGCGATTCAGCTCTTTAACTACATCAAAGGGGATTCGTTAATAAAAAAAAACGAATAGCATGTCCAGAAGCTATTGACTGACGTATGCTCCGGTTCAGTGAATGTTCTGCCATTAATGAGCGCAAAAAGTCATTTGAAAGAAAGTTTTACATTAACTTGGATGGAATGTAATTACTTTTTTTTAGAGGGGTGCGTTTAGGCTTCTGTGTCCAGTAACATTATGTTAAACAAAGATTTCTCAGAGATTTGTTGATTTATGTGCCAAAAAATCAAATTTAATGGCGAAAAATGTGCGATGAGAAATCATATTGCAAGCTATATTCGAAGAAAAATCAAAAGAAATTTAACAAAAGTACGTAAATTTCTGCTAGCAGTAAAGTGCGTAAATAATAATTGAATGAACATTCGCAGACATACGGTTGTGGTTAAATGAAAACAACAACGAAAATGACATTTCAGGGCCTACACTCCCCTCTTGTATAATTATAAGAGAGCCAAGCAAGCACGTTATTATCATTATTAATCGTAGGGTACTATTTTATTTGAAAACGTTTCGCTTACGGAATGGATTTAATTTGTGGAATACTATATAAATTACAAATTTATTTCACAAAACATGTTCACAGCAAAATGTTTGTCCTGGGTGACAGAAGGAATAATAAAAAAAAAAAATTCGTTCCTTTTATAGAAAATAAATTTAGACCTGGAGTTTAATCCCGGAAGAATTTTTTTCATAAACGAAATCATTGTTCTAGATGAAAAAAAAAAAAAAGACTAAAAAAAAAAAAAAACCCTCCGCCAACAATAAAAGAAAAAAAAATTCCGATATCTTATATACATTCTCTCTGCTTAATCTTCTATTTCAGATTTTCTTAGGAAAGCTACTCACGTTCTGAAAATATTCGATCTCTGTGAAAAATCGTTTTATTATTTAGTTGCTGGTGGTGCTGTTGCTGTTCCTCAACTATCGTCTGCCCCAAAACACCCCTCAACCCCAAGAAGTTTTAAAAAAAGGGGGGGGCGTCGCGTGCCAGCATGCCACGGTGCCAGGGGAGGGGTTGATAGAAAATCGGATTCCTTCCTTCGCATATGTAATATTGAAAGGGGCTTCCCTTTTTTTCATGGGGAAGGGGACAGGGGTGGTGTTGAGGGGAGGGGGTCGTTCTTATCCATATTTTGTGGCTATCGAGAAGATAGTGGACAGGAATATTGCGGAAAAAGTATAATTCGATTGTTACGGATTTCCTTTATCGTTTGGAGATGAGCACTTCGGGGCTTTGTTGGACAAAAAAGCTATTTTGTCTTTATGAAAAGCTTTTTCTCGTTTTGTTGTGTAATATTTCGTCTTTTTGATCATTGCAGGAAATCAGGAACAGAAATTGCAGTTGTTGCATGATGAAGCGTCAAAGTTTTTTATTTTTCCGAAGTTCATATATATATATATAAAAGTAACGCTTAATAAAGCATTCTGTGTGGGAATTCATATATTTGAGCGACATCATATGTGATTATAATCAAATTCCCACTTTCAAAATGCTGCAAAAAAGAAATACTGGTCACAATGAGTTCACATTTGAACTGAATGTACTTGAAGATTAGGGGAAACGGTACAGCATCCAAAAGAAAGTTCCGAAGTGTATTATTAGATGGAGCTGTAGGAGACATAAAGAAATTTAATAATGTTACCAGGGATAGTTTGAATAGAAATGACAACCTATTTGACATGGGTTGCAAATGAAACCAACTGTAGTGTTCAATGTGCTCGAGTGTTTCGGTTTTTGGACGGAAAAAAATGACTTCCGAGTCATTCAACAGTGGTCACACTGTGAGTGAAAAGCCCATCCACCCCAGAAAGGTCATATCGAGTTGGATGGGGAAAAACGGTGGAACTCTTTTTTAATGCCGTACCGTTTCTCCCTTCTTCAAGTATCTTCAGTTCAAATTGGAACTCATTGCGAAGAAGTGGTTCTTTTTGACAGCATTTTGAAAGGGCGGCTTTAATTATAATCATCCCTGTATATTAAGCCATTCTTTAAAGAATTTGTATTCTTGAAGTAACTCATGCATTTATTAAGTTAACGAACAAGTTGCTTTGTGCATTAGCAGCCTAATTTTCTATGCGGACATTAAAATCAAATCATATTTGTATGAAAATGCTAGAAAGTTTTGTAATTTTCTAAATTTTTTATTTTATCTAATAATTACAGCCTATTATATATTTAAATTCAGTCTGTAAATTAAGTCAACTGAAATTTTAAAAATAATATAATGTTATGTTTACAGTGCTACAGTGCATAACAAATAATAAAAATGCGTGAAGGATTTTGACTTTTTATATATATCTTTTTTTTTTACCGTGTAACGTAAATAATCACACGAATGTTTGTTTAATGAAAAACAAACATGTTTTACATTATTTAAAAATATTTTTAAAAACTCTTTCTTTACAACTTGTTTAAAAGCAGACAGCTCCATAATTTCTTGGGATGCGTTAAACATAATGACTTTTTTTTATTTCATTCGAAAAAATTTTATGACGAAAGAAAAATTTCAGAGCACCTCAGTTTTAATGAAATATTTCTTTAGTATACTTAGAATTTTGCATTTTAATACCTATTCTTATCTCTATATAAAAACAAACACAAATAAATATAAACAAAAACACAAACAAATTAAATATAAACAAAGGCAAAGTTCGTTTAGAAATTTAACTTGTTTTGAAAAGAAGTCATTCCAAAATGCACAGTTCTGGAGATTTATTGCACAATGCATTCGTTTTTCACAATTTTTTTTATATATGTCTCTTTTATATACTCACTTTGAATCAACTTCGATTTGTATTAAAGAAACATTCATCTCCAATAATTTGACGCGTGTTTTAATTTTTCAAATCCCACTTTTACTTCGCTTTTTATTTGTTATTTGGTTTAATAATAATTCATTTAAAAAATATCTTCCAGGTCTAAAATTAAAAGGTCTAAGCAGTAAACTGCTAGAGCGAACAAATTGAAGAAAATATTTTTAATAAAAGTAAAGAATAATTTTTTTTTGTTCGTATTTGGTTCCTTTTAAATGTATATATTTTCATTTTTAACGACTAATATACTAATTTTAGTAGAAAATAAACATCAAATACCTAAAATTCTCTCTTTAATTTAAAAGAGTTTCTCTTGAATTACTTGCTTTCGAAATGCGGTTTAAAAAAAAGTTCAACATTTTTAGTTTCGCTTTTATTTATAGAAAATCAACACTCCTTGGAACTTTCATCGATAATTTTATTCTTTTTTGGGATTCTACATTTCTGCATCTTTTTCAATTTCTTAAAGAAAAATATTCTACTGGAAATTTAGAATCGTTCTATTAATAATTGTAACTATTAAATGTCCTTTTAAGTAATTAAATAGATAATTCGTGTTTTTCTTTGAGTTATTTTTACCGGAAATAATTCGGGGAATTATTATTTTTTTTTTTACTGTGCAAGCCTTTAATTTGATAATTGTCTTAATTCAATTACTTACCAAAAAATAAATTAAAAACAATTTAAAAATATATTATATGGAATTAAAAAATGCATTTAGAATATTTTAATGCGGATGAATTTAAAAACTTCTATTTTGAGAAAGTATTATCTGGAAATTTAGTTTAAATGCATATCAATTTCATTAATCAATCTTTCATTGGGATTTGTCACCAACTGTTTTTTTTTTTATCTTTAAATTAATTTGCAATCTGAAATTACTGATTTATGAGGAATTTAAATATTGAATTAAATTAGTAAAAATAATGTTTAAAATTATATGGTTATTTAAATGCTTTTTACATATATGTATAATATTATAATTATTTAAAATAGTTTTAAAAATTTAGTTATTTAACAATAAAACTGATATGCGTTTGAAATAAAATGTTGTATATTTTATCTAAATGCATTTCTTAATTTTCATTAACATAAATTTATTTTAAAATGTGCAAAATGTCATTTCAGTGTGAAATTTTAAATTATGTAAAGCCAGCCATTTTACAATAATGAAAGAGTCACAACTCTATTTTCCATTTTTTCATAGTGTGATTACATGTTTAATCATAATATATATTAATATTAATTGAAATATCATTAAAAGATAGAAATGTTATAGTTATAGCAAAACTCCCTTTTTAATTGTTTAATTTTCTAAAATATTTCACTGAAGAATAAATTTATTATTTATATTAGAATAAATATATTATTTTGTCTAATATTACAGCCTATGATATTTAAATTCAGTCTGTAAATTAAAATAACTGAAATGTTAAAATTAATATAATCTTACGATTACAACACTGTAGTGCATGAAAATGCATATAAAAACATGTGAAAGACGATGAGTTTGTATACACATATTTTATTTTACCATGTAAAGTAAATAATGACATGAATGTTTGTTTAATGAAAAATAAATGCGTGTAATATTATTATAAAAATATTTTTTTTAAATCTTCCTTTAAAACTTGTTTGAAACTAGACAGCTCCAAAATTTCATGGAGAACACATAAAGAGACTTTTGTTTTACTTCATTAAAAAAAAATTTGTTTCTTAGTTTTAATGAAAAATTTCTTTATTACACTTTGACCTTTGCATCTATTAAATGTCTATTCTTATCTGTATACACATTTGAAAGAATTGGGTTAACAAAAAACACAAATAAATTAAAAATAGACACAAACATAGTTCGCTTCGAAATTTAACTTCTTTTTAAAAGAGGCATTTCCAACGTGCGCTGTTCCCGCAATTTATTACACAACGTCCTCTTTTTTTCGCCTTTTTTTTATATGTGTCTTATTTAAATGCTCACTACGAATCAACTTCAAATTATTTTAAAGAAACATTCATCTCAAATAATTTGACGCATGTTTTGATTTTTCAAATTCAACTTTTACTTCGCTCTTTTTATTGTTATTAATTCATTAAAAAAATATCTTATAAGTCGAAAATTAAAAAGCTTTAGCATATAAATTGCTAGCGCGAACAATTTGAAAGAAACATTTTTAACAAAAGTAAAAAATAATTTTTTTTTTTTGTGATTCCTTTTGAATGTATATATTTTCATTTTTAACGATTAATATACTAATTCTAGCATTTTTAACGATTATTATACTAATTCTAGTAGAAAATAAACATCGAATACCTTGCGGATAAAAAAAATCTTAATAATTTAAGTTTTCAGAAAAATAAAATTCTATCTTTAATTTAAAAGAGTTGCTCTTGAATTACTTTGTTTTCGAAATGAGCATTAAAAAAAGTTTAACATTTTTAGTTTCGCTTTTATTTACAGAAAATCAACACTCCTTGGAAATTTCATCGAGAATTTAATTCTTTTTTTTGGGATTGTACATTTCTGCCCCTTTTCCGATTTTTCTTAAAGAAAAATATTCTACTGGGAACTCAGAATCGTTCTATTGATAGTAACTATTAAATTTCCTTTTAAGTAATTAAATAGATAATTTGTATTTTTCTTTGAGTTATTTTTACCAGAAATAATTCCGGGAATTTGTTTTTTTTTTTTCATTCTGTGCATACCTTTAATTTGATAATTCGTTAATTCAATTATTTACCAAAAAATAAATTAGAAACGAATTAAAAAAAAATATTACATGGAATTAAAAAATGGATTTAGAAAATTTTAATGCAGATTGCATTTAAAAACTTCGAAGTATTATCTTTAAATTTGTTTTAATCGCATGTCATTTTCATTAATTTAATTTCTTTCATTGAGGTTTGTCATTAAATGTTTTTTTTTAAATCTTCAAATTAATTTGCAATCTGAAATCACTGTGTTGTGATGAATTGAAATAATGAATTATATTACTAAACATAATGTTTAAAATTATTTGGTTATTTAAACGATTGAAAAGAATTACTTAAATACTTGTAATAATTATTACAAGTATAATTTTTTAAAATAGTTACTAAAATTTTAATTATTTAAAAATTAAACTAATATGTGTTTGAAATAAAATGTTGTATATTTTTTTCATCAAAGTAGGGCCTGAATGGCCAACTGGCTAGCGCTGTGGTGCTCGGTACCACAGGTTTCGGGTTTGAGTACAGGCGGTGCCATGGATGTTTGTAGTGGTTCGGAATCCACTTTAAAACTGTAGGCCGTGGTCTAATAGGATCGTAGAGAGTTGAGAGGCTAGTGTTACTCCGCGTCCGTAGCTTATCTTCAAGCTACACCCGCCTCCTGGGTAATGCTAAGTGGGTAACAACCGTCCAGCAATTGCATATGACGAAAGGATAAACTGCCTGTATTGCCAGCTGCATTAGAACAACAACAACAAATTAATATTTGCATATTGACAAAAATGTTTAAAAGTTAAAGAATTTACATTCTTGAAGTAGCTCAGGTATTTATTAAGTGAATGAACAAGATGCTTGAGCGTTAGCTGCAGAATTTTCTACGCGGGCATTAAAAGCAAATTGCATTTCTATGAAAATGTTAGAAAATTTTTAAATTTTCTAAATTTTTTCATTTTATCTAATAATTGCAGCCTGTTATATTTAAATTCAGTCTGTAAATTAAGTTAACTGAAATGTTAAAAAAAATACAAACTTATGTTAATAGCACTATAGTGCATGACACGGCAAATAATAAAAACGTCTGAAAGACGATGAGTTTTTATACATTTTTTTTTTACCATGTAACGTAAATAATCTCACGAATATTTGTTTAATGAAAGACAAATGTTTAAGAGTAATTATTAAAAAATATTTTTAAAAAATCTTTCTTTTCAACTTATTTAGGTTCGGACAGGTCCATAATTTCTTGGAATGCTTGAAAAACACATAATGAGGCTTCTCTTTTATTTCATTCGAAAAAAGTTTAGACTAAAAGAAAAAAAATTCAAAGCACCTCAGTTTTAATGAAATATTTCTTTATTTTAATACCTATTCTAATCTCTATACCAAACCAAACAAACACAAACAAACAAATATAATCAAAAACACAAACAAATTAAATATAAACAAAAACAAAGTTCGCTTATAAATTTAACTTGTTTTTAAAAGAAGTCATTCCAAAATGCACTGTTCCTGAAGTTTATTGTACAAAGCACTCTTTTTTCACATTTTTTTCATATGTGTCTAATTTAAATATTCACTTCGAATTGTTTGAAAGAAACATTCATCTCAAATAATTTGACGCGGGGTTTGATTTTCCAAATTCCACTTTTATTTCGCTTTTTTTATTGTTATTTCGTTTTCAGAATAATTCATTTAAAAAATATCTAAGACTAAAATCAAAAAGTTTTAATACTAAACTGCTATCGCGAATAAATTGAAAGAAATATCTTTAACAAAACTAAAGAATAATTTTTTTGTTCGTTTGTGATTCCTTGTGAATGTGTATATTTTCATTTTTAATGATTAATATACTAATTCTAGCAAAAAATAAACATCAAATTCGTGTTGGAGATATAAAGAAATTCTTAATGATTTATGTTTTCAGAAGAATAAAATTCCCCTCTTTAATTTAAAAGAGTTTCTCTTGAATTACTTGGTTTTCGAAATGAACATTTAAAAATTTTTTTAACATTTTTAGTTTCGCTTTTATTTATAGAAAATCAACACTGCTTAGAACTTTCATCGAGAATTTTATTCTTTTTCGGAATTCTACATTTCTGAGCCCTTTTTCAATTCCTTAAAGAAAAATATTCTACTGGGAACGGAGAATCGTTCTATTAAAATAGTAACTATTAAATTTCCTTTTAAGTAATTAAATAGATAATTCGTGTTTTTCTTTGAGTTATTTTTACCGGAAATAATTCGGGGAATTGTTTTTTTTTCTTTCTCTGCAAGCCTTTAATTAGATAATTCGTTAATTTTCAATTATTTACCCAAAAAATAAATTAAAACAAATTTAAAAAAAAATATAATATGAAATTAAAAAAGGGGTTTTAGAAGATATTAATGCAGATTGCTTTTAAAAACTTCTATTTTGAGAAAGTATTTTCTGGAAATTTATTCTAAATGCATATCCATTTCATTAATTTAAATTCTTTCATTGGGATTTGTCATTAACTGTTTTTTTTTTAAATGTTAAAATTAATTTTCAATCTGAAATGACTGTATTATGATGAATTGAAATAATGAACTAAATTACTAAACTTAATGTTTAAAATTATTTGGTTATTTAAATGCTTGTAAAAAGTTATTTAAATACTTGTAATAATTATTGAAAGTATAATTATTTAAAATAATTAAGAAAATTTTAATTATTTAAAAATGAAACTGATACGCGTTTAAATTAAAATGTTGTATATTTCATTGAAATATATTTCTTAATTTTCATTAATATAAATTTATTCTAAAAGTGTGTACTATTTAATTACTGTGTGAAATTTTTAATATTCTTTTGCAAGCAACTTTACTCTAATAAAAAAATCACAAATCTATTTTCCATTTTCACATATTGTGATGATATACGTAATCACAATATGTATTAATATTAATTTAATTATCATTGAAAGATAAAAATGTTATTAAAACAATACTCCATTTTTAATTGATTAACATATTTTCTAAAATATTTCACTAAAAAATAAATTTATGTAATGCAATTTCAATAAAAAATCTAATTATTCATCTGTGATTATTATTATTATTTTTTTTTTTTTTGCATAAACAATTATGTTTTAATCTGTAAAAAAAGTTGATTTCAGAGGAGAAAAAAACAGATTCATTTACACAATATTTTATGAATGTGGAAAAAACCATGTTAAAATTAATATAATTCCTATTTGTTTTCAAGGGAAAAAAATTAAATGTCACTTTTTGAACTTATTATAAATAAACATTCCCTTATTCAAAAATTTTTCCAAAGTATATTTTTTACAAATAATGCTGAAAGCAAATTTTATTAGAATGACGAATTCTTGTTAGCATAAATTGAATTAGAAATATTTTTTCAATAGACTTTTTTTCTACTTGAAAACCATTTTTTTTAAAATGAAAAACAATCATCAATAAAGTAATTGCATTTCTTTAAATAATAAAATAGGGCATTGTACGTATTTAATTGAATCATATTGTAAAAACAATCATAAACTAAAAATATTTTTGCATTATACTATTTTGCTACTTTAAAAACCAATTTTTTATTAAAAAACAATCGTAAATAACGAAATTGCATTTCTTTAAATAATAATATATGGCATTGTACGTATTCCTATATACTATTTAAAACATATGTAAAATATATGGTAAAACATTCATCATCATCATTGGCGGAACAGCCCCATGGTGGGCCAAGGTCATCTTCCCACTGGCAGATTAGGAGACGAAAGATGTTTTATTTTTTTATGGGGTAGGGTTGTCAGTCGTACGCCCAACAGTAATAATAGACCGAGACAGTTTGTTACAGTTTAAAGTGGATTCCGAACCACTACAAATATCTAAGGCACCGCGGGACTCTAACCCGAAACTTGTGGTGCCGAACTCTAGCCACTCGGCTATGCAGGCTGATTGTAAAATATTAATAAACTAAAAATATTTTTGCAATATATTTTTTTTCCTACTGTAAAAACCAATCTTAAATGAAGAAATTTTTTTAAATAATAAGATATGGCAATGTACGTATTCCTAAATCATATTAATAAAACATTCCAAGTCATTATCAAATAACAACTTTAAAAAAGAACTAATCTATGTAATTGAATAACTATTGTGCGTGTTATTCTAAGTGGTTTAGTTATATATTGTTTAGTTATATAGTATATATATCTCGCAATATCAAAAATGTTATTGAACTTTTTCGTGTAATTTATATAGAAGACTTGATGGCCAGATGAAGTTTTATATTCCGGTCAGACACTTTTATTTATTACATAAAGTTTGTGAAATACTTAAGAAAACGTGACCTGTTTCTTCCATTCCGTCCCACACTTAATATAAAAGTGATTTTTTTTCCAAATAAATTTCATGCACAGTCCAGTCTCGATAATACTGGACTATGTAATTATTTAATTATTATTATTTTTATAAATATTTATTTATATTTTATTATTTTTATATTTTTAATTTATTATTCTTTTAATTATTTAATAGTTATAACAAATTGGATGGGAAAAATCGGTGGAACTTTTTTTTTGACGCCATACCGTTTCAACCTTTCTTCAAGTATCTTCAGTTCAAATTGGAACTCATTGTAACGAGTGGTTCTTTTTTGACAGCATTTTGACTTTAATTATAATCAAAGTCAAAATGCTAATTATAATATTTAATTTATAAGGTTTAATTATAATTAAAGTCAGTATAAGGTAATTATTAAGATAATATTAAAGTCAGTGTTAGGTAATTATTAGTTAATATTGCAAAAACTTGCTATTAAGCATTTAGTGAATTTACAGATTTGCAAAATTTACTAACATACATGGGACAATTTTCACTAGACTACATGGAATCTGCCACTAGATAGCGCTACATGCGGAAAACCTAATACAGGGTGATTATAATTAAAGTATCACATTCAAAATGCTAAACCACTCGTCACAATGGGTTCACGTTTGAACTGAAGATATTTGAAGAAGAGGGAAACGGTACGGCATCAAAAAAAAAAAAAGTTACAAAGCGTATGAATAGATGGCGCTGTATGTGGTCTAAAGAAAGTGAATTCGGCTGCCAGTGACAGTTTGAATCAAAATGGCAACGTATTTGGCAGGAATTGCACATTAGACCAATTTTAGTGTTCATTGTGCTGGATTGCTTCGGTTTTTTGACTGTCGTCTTCGAGTATCTCCAGTTGAAATGTGAACTCATTGTGACGAGGGGTCCTTTTTTTGACAGCATTTTGAAAACGGAACTTTAATTATAATAATTCTGTATACATATTTGGCAGAAAAACATTCTTTTCTGTTGCGAGGGCTATCATGCGGTGTATCGCAGTTGTTTGTGCATGTTGTCTGTTGTATATGTGTTGGTGTGAAATATACAACAGAGTTTGATGTTGATTGAATAATAGTTAATTTGCTGTCGTGTATGTCCTTTTTTTTTTTTTTTTTTTTTTTGTTAGTTTTATAATTAAATGTATCATAGATATATGTTGTTCGTGTACGATATGCACAACAAAGATAATTTTTAATTAAAAATTAGTTTATTTACTAATTTTGAATAGTTGCAAAAATTTTTAACTTGGAATAAAAAAGAATATAGAATTCTTTCATGTATTCACGTATAAATATAGAACTTTTTCATGTTACCATGGATCACACCACTTTCGCACTACCATCAGAGCCGGATTTTCATATAGGCTAACTAGGCTTTAGCCTAGGGCCTCAAGATCAAGAGGAGCCTACGTTCAAATTGTTAGCAAAATTAGAATTACACTATTCTAAAAACTTCATCTGATAGAAAATATGATAATTTTTATTGCACATTTTATTTTCGTGGTCAAAGATTTTTATTATTTGAATTTTGTTTCTTTGTAAATGTTATGTGTTATTGTTATGGTAAATGTTGAATTATTGTTACAAGTACTATATAGGGTGTAGAAAATAAATGTGCAAACAAGTGTTCTTGACTTTTTTTTATTTATTATCCGCGCCACATTTTTTATAAAGATGAGTACCCATCACAACATGTTTCATTTAACATATTGATTTATATAACAGTAAGGATGTATTTTATTATCTCTCATGTAATTCACAAACTTAAAAATCTGAGGTGAAAGGGCCTCATACCTAGGGAATCTTTTCATCTAAAACCGGCCCTGATTACAATTATTCGAACTGTTATATTCAAGGCATGGCGGGAAAAATAACAACTAGGACATAAATAAGGCAAAAATGCATTAAAGCTGGGACAAAAAAAAAAAAGAGAAAAAAAAAACTCCAGCTTTCCATTGGCGGTCAATGGTGCATCGTTACTATACAGGTTTGCCATGGTTACGGAGGTAAAGGGTGTGTGTTAAGCATGCTTGTCAGAGCGGGATGTGTTTTTTTTCCTTTGTGGTACTACAATATATTAACGCCCTGAAAGTAGAAAAATGGTTCTTGTTGTTTTATGGCAGAATGTTGCATAAAGTAACTATATGGATTATCTTTTTTCATTCCTATATAAAGAAATATTATTTACTTTATATTAGAAGGTGATAATTTTATTTAAGAAAATCCACTCTTCAAATGGATGTTTTATCTTAAATAGAAATTTATTTCTATATAATTAACTTTAAATTGGTTTGAATATAGGAAATGGATATAATTAATTAGATTAAAATTTTTCAGATTATTATACAGTGATTATAATTAAAGTCCCACTTTCAAAATGCTCTCAAAAAAGAACCACTCTTCACAGTGAGTTCACATTTGAACTGAAGATACTTCAAGAAGAGGAAAACTGAATGGCATTAAAAAAAAGTTCCACCCAATTTTCCCATCCAATAGGTACGACTTTGCCGTGGTGGATGGGCTTTCCGTTAACAGTGTCACGAGTTTACAGTGTCAAACCGAAACACTCCAGCACATTGAACACTGCAGTGGGTTTCATGTGCAACTCATGTCAATTACGCTGTCATTTCGATTCAAACTATCGCTGGCAGCCGAATTCCCTTTCTTTAGGCCACTTACAGCTCCATCTATTTACAGACTTTGGAACAATTTTAACGGCGTCCCGTTTTCCCCTTCAATCAAATATCTCCAGTTCAAATTTGAATTCATTCTGACAAGTGTTTTTTTATAGCATTTTTATAGTGGCACTTTAATTGTAATCATCCTGTACTCATACAAAAAATGTTAAATAAAAATTGCAAAATATTTTATACACAAATAATTATCATGATTCATAAAACACTATATTATGGTAGTAGAAAAAAAATGTCCTTGTGTTATGGCAGAGTGTTGCAATTATTAATTTATTGACCCTATTTTAAAGAAAGTTAATTTGATAAACTTCTTTATTTTGATGTAGCCCTTTTTATGTAGCCTAGTTATGCATTATTTAGTTATAGTGTCATTTTCTTTTAAAATCATTTGTTGAAAAATCTACTTGATGCTTTCAAAATCTATTATGTACTTCGTTGGTTGTTTTTTTTTAAAAGATCTTCAGTTCTGTTTAAATGGATATGAAGAATTCTATACGTGAAATATGTATAAGTAATTGTATGGAATATTAAAAACTTATTTACTTGAATGATCATGGAATATTAGGAAAAGCTATTGAACTCTTCTAATAAATAAGTTCTAAAAAAACACCACGAACAAAGTTTCCAAAATCTCTCCAAGATCTCTCTCTCTCCTCCCACACAGTAAAATTTTTTTGAATTGAAGCTAAAGAAAAAAAATGCAACCTGCATTTTGTTCTTTTCTTATTCCAATGAAAGAAGTAATAAACACCTCACCCACAAAAAAAAAAAATGATAGTAATAAAAAAAGAGTAACATAAGTTTAAGTAAAGTTTCGAAAACAGACCCCGTGGATCGCAGGAAAAAAAAAAGGAGACTTTCTCTGGTTTATTCCTTTCTTTCTTTTTTTCCCCAGTATTTGGAGTCAAACGTGACCGGCAGATCAACACACGGTGTGGTTCGTTTTTCTCGAGAGCAAATTTCTTTCACTCTTTCTGGGGTTTCTTTTGTTACGACTGTTACTAGCGAAATGCCACAAGGAGGGGGGAGGGGGGACGTCGTCTTGTTTTAGTCCTACCTGTTCAATGTCACGAAAGATTCACGCGGGGAAAAAATGTGAGACATTCGGGTTTTGATGAAAATAACTGGTTCTATGTGACCATTCATTTGTTTATTTTGTTTGTCTTTTATTATTTGGCCATTCATTTCATCGTGTTTAATATTTTTACAAAGAACAAATTTCCATCAAGTGCCTTTGGTTTGATTTAGAAGCGGAATGGTATTCTTTACAGATTTCTTGTTACTTGTAACAAGAAATCTGTTAAGTAACTTAACAGTAACTTAACTTACTTTGTAACTTACTTTGGTAATTACCATTACATTAAAAACTTATTTAAAACTTAAACATTGCATTATAACCAAATTTTAAAGCAATTAACATAGCATTAAAACTTGGACTGCATTTTTTCCTTTCGTCTAAGACTTATTTACAAGAGAATTGATGCTTTCTATGCCATCATGAGGGTCCTGACGGCAGAGTGGTTAGCGCTCTGGCCCTCGGTACCACAGGTTTCGGGTTCAAATCCAACTGTGCCACGGATGTTTGTAGTAGTACGGAATCCACTTTAACCTATAGGTCTCGGTCTCATAGGACCATAGACCGTCACAGAGTTCAATCAGACTTCTTCTCACCCATATCATTCCCAAACTGTAAAGGGGCAACTCAGTTCTAGGCATAATGATGTGGTGTTTAGTAGTAGTAGTAGATAGGTCAAAAGCCAATTGTATGGTCAGACATTAAAATATTTGCTTAAACTTGATTGATCATTGAATATTAAAAAAAAATGTTGAACTCTTCTAATAAATAAATTCTTAAAAAAAGAGCACCTCGGACAAAGTTTCCGAAACCATTTAGATCTCTCACACACTAAAATTTTTGTTGAGTTAAAGCTAAAAAAAAAAAAAATGCAGTCAGTTTGTTCTTTCTCGGTGTGCTTAGGATCCAAGGGAAAGAAGTAATAAACACCTCGCCCACAAAAAAAAAAAAAAAAAAAAAAAAAAAAAAAAAAAAAAAAAATGATAGCAATAAAAAAAAAAAAAACGAAGAAACATAAGTTTAAGTAAAGTTTCGACAACACGCCCGTGGATAGCTGGAAAAAAAAAAGGAAACTTTTTCTGGTTGATTCCTTTCTTTCTTCCCCCTTAGTATTTGGAGTCAAACGTGACCGGCAGAACAACACATGGTCTGGTTCGTTTTTCTCGAGAGCAAATTTCTTTCACTTTTTTACTCTCTCGGGTTTCTTTTGTTCCGACTGATACGAGTGAAATGCCAAAAGGCGGGTGTAGGGCGAAAAAAAATATTGTCTTGTTTTTAGTCCAACCTGTTCAATGTCATGGAAGATTCAAACGAAAAAAAGGGCAGGTTTGTGTTGTGATGTGCTAACTGGTTCCATTTCACCATAGGGTTTTTTTTTTTTTTTTTATTTTTCCTCTTTTATTTATTCCTCCTCATATTTGTATTTAAAAAGACATTTTTTTTTCTGCGAACTCATGAAGTGCGCATCTTATAACATCTAATATAGCAGGTTCTATGTTTCATTTAAGTGATGCAGTGACCATCCCTAGATATGCACAGTTGATTGATGAAATCAGAGCAAACCAGACTCTTAGTTGAAGTTGTCAGCGCTTTGGGTTCAACATACACCTGCGAATCGTTTTAATTTTTCGAAAATGAAAATGACCCAACACAAAACACGCTCAAACATAACGAACGCTAACTTGCAACACCCATTACGATGGGCCAATACCCAAATGGAGATCAATTTGTAAACGTTAAGTAAAAGAGTGGAAAACACATATCGCACTAGTAAAAGAAGAAAAAAATTCAAGATTTCATTTTCTTTCTTTCATTAATATTTATATATTTTTACATTTCATTTTGAGTGTTATCTATTTCTTTACTATGTGCGCTTAGTATCGTTATTATTATATTATCTATTTATACATGTAAGAATAATACTAAAAACAGTACTAATAACTCTTTATGTTTCAATCTTTCACTCCAAAAAAAATGTCTATAGTGGGTTTAAATCTAATAGGGGGATATATAATTTTATATGTTACCTCGCGCAGTTAGCATGCATTTCTATAGTGGGTCGCAACATCATTTGGGTTGGCCGCCCCTGGTATGGAATACAGAAGTATAAAAGATTACACCTATCTTTATTACAACTATCTATTTGTGCGATAAAAGAAGGTAATTTTCCCGACGAAATTTGAGTAATTTATTTATTTATTAATTTTTGTGGAAATTAGACGATAGAACAAATAAGTTTTCGAACTATCTAAAAAATTATTATTCCTGCGTTGGATATTTATAACACCATCTCCTAGAGTGGTCTCTACAGTGGGTCTACATCTAATAGAGGATATGTAATTTTATATATGCGGCCCTTGGAGTTAAGACGCATTTCCAAAGTGGGGTGCAAGATCATTTGAGTTGGACACCCCTGGTATAGGCTGTAGAAGTATAAAAGATTACTCTTATTCAATTCCTTCTATTAGCTCACACTCTTCCTCTACATATCCTGTTCACATTTTCAATCATTCATAAAACACTTTTTAATCATCCACTCGAGTTCAATATACATTTTTTTTAAAACCTGTAGCGGATGACATTGGATGTGAATGCAATTTCAAATATTAATCCATTCATTCAATTTAATTAATTAATTTTAGTTTTTTGTTTAGATTTAAGTTGTACGTATCTACCAATAGATGGCGCCAGATAAACTTGAAAAAAATGAATGAAAATTATTCATAAAGGACTTTCTGCAATAGAGTGAAAAAAAAGTAGGAACTGACTTTAATTTTTTTTATATTACTTGTTTTTACTATGGGGGTCTTTATAGTGGGTCTAAATTTAATATGGGGTAATATAATTTTATACGCGGCCGCGTGGAGTTAGGATGCATTCCCAAATTGGCCACCCCTGTTCTACAACGACCTCTTGCAGCGAGTTTAAATATTAAGATAATCCCTTTTGTAAAAGTCTGTTGCGAGTCTGGCAGACTTTTCGGTTTGATTAAACTGCAGAAATGGTTGAACTCAACTCATTTCAACCAACTACAAGAAGGAAACAAGCCCTTCTGATGTGAAATCAAAATGATTTACCGATGTCGAATTATTAAAATATTTTGCTGTTTCCTTTATTTTCATTCTCGATGCAGCCTCTTTAATGAGTGAGATGGCCGAAGTTCTGAGGATAACAGAACTAAACTTCGCTCTTGAATGTTAGACGATTTGTTAGACAAGATTCTAAGGATGCTTTTATAAATGGTAAATCTTTGGAATCTGTAAAGATGAGGTAAAAACAAATTGAAATTCGGCTTTTGTTTAATAAAACGCTCTACATGATCAGTTGAATGTAAGATAAATTTATTAAGTCCTTTTTTTCGAAATTTTTGATTTATTTGATATTTTTTGTCTGTTTTCTAAATTAATTCGTAAAGCTAATATTTTTTATTTATTTGATATCTTTGTTTCTGTTTTTTATATTAATTCGTAAAACTGATATTTTTGTGCTTTTATTAGATTGAGTCCAGTTTAATCATTTTATCTTTTGAAGGATAAGGAAAAAATTGTTTTAAACTTCTGTTATTGAAGCTCTGAGACTCAGAAGACTCCTGAGAACAATAAAATTCCCTATTACGTGGATTATTATAATAAGAAATTTTATTTCATTTTAGAATGAAACGTCCTCAATATTAAAAATAACAACTTCAAAATTCGTTCTGTTATGTAATTGTACACCTAAGTTCCTAAAATTTTTCATTAAAAGAATCACATTTCTACGTTATATTGACTATTTGCACATAAACAAAAAAGGCATGTTGTTGTCTGTTGTTCTGTTGTTCTACTGCAGCTGACAATACGGAGACAGTTAATCGGTATGTCATAAGCAAAGGTTGCACCGCTGTTACTTATTTAGCACTACCCAAGGGGCACGTGTAGCTTGAAGATAAGCTACGGACGGGTGTCACACTACCTCCGCAATGTTCTACGATCCTGTTCAGACCGATACCTACGGTTTAAAGTGGATTCCGAACCACTTGCAACATCAGTGGCACCGCCGAGACTCGAACCCAAAAACTTGTGGTACCGAACGCCAGACACTTGGCCATCAGGCCCCCATGTAAGAAAAACAGTAAACAAAAATATAACAACTCATTCTGCTTCCACTGTTCACTTCAAAAAATGTTTCTACTGGGTCTCAATTTAATAGGGGAATATACATATTTTCACATGCTGTCCGCGGAGTTAAGATGCCGTGGTGGTGGTGTGGATTAAAGTGGATTCAGAATCACTACCAACATCCATGGCACCGCCGAGACTCGAACCCGAAACCTGTGGTACCGAGAGCCAGAGCGCTAGCCACTCCTCCATGTAACAATAATAGTAAACACAATAAATAACTCCTTATATTTCAATTTTTCTCTCCAAAAAATGTTTATAGTAGGTGAACATCTATTAGGGGGATATATAATTTTAGGTGCGGCCCCGCGGAGTTAGGATGCTTTTCCAAAGTGGGCCGCAAGATCATTTGGGTTGGACACCCCTGTTCTAAAATATCCTCCTGGTACGAGTTTAAATGTTAAGATAATCCCTTTTATAAAAGTCTGTGGCAAGTCTCGTAGAACTTTGGATTGATTAAACTGCAGAAATGTCATTTCAACCAACTACAAGAAGAAAGCAAGCTCTTCTGATGTGAAATCAAAATGATTTACCGATGTCGAATTATCAAAATATTTTGCTGTTTCCTTTAGTTTCTCTCGATGCAGCCTCTTTAATGAGTGGCAACAAAATTAAACTTCGTTCTTGAATGTTAGACGATTTGTTAGACAATATTCTGGCGATGCTTTTAAAAATGGTAAATCTTTCGAATCTATAAAGATGGAGTAAAAATAATTCAAACCCGGCTTTGATTTAATAAAAAGCAATATTTAATCATTTAAATGTAAGATATATTTATTAGGTACTTTTTTCAAATATTTTTGATTTAGTTGATTTTTCTGTTTTCGTTTTAAGTTTTTTTTGTTTTCTATATTAATTCGTAAAACTGATATTTTTATGTGCTTTTATAAGATTGAGTCAAGTTGAATCACTTTATCTTTTGAACGTGAAGGAAAAATAAAAATGACTTTAATTTTTGTTATTAAAGCTCTGAGATTTGAAGCTCTTTTATAACAATAAAATTCCTATTATGTGAATTATTATAAAAAGAACATTTATTTCATTGCAAAATTAAACGTGCCTGAATATTAAAAAAAAATGGAACATAAAAGTTCGTTCTTTTATGGAATTGTATACTTAAATTCCAAAAATATTTCATTAAAAGAACAACATTTCGGTGCTCTGGCGCTCGGTACCACAGGTTTCGGGTTCGAATCCTGGCTGTCCATAGCCTATCTTCAAGCTATACGTGCCCCCTGGGTAGTGTTCAATGAGTCACAGAGGTGCAGCCCTTGCTTATGGCATAAAAATGAACTGTCTCTCTATTGTCAGCTGCATTAGAACAACAGCTATAAAAATCCACTTTTTTATATCCAGGATTTTTATAGCTAAGCTAATAAGAACTATTATTTCATTGAAGAATTAAACGTCTCTCAATATTAAAAAACAACAACTTAAAAGTTCGTTCTATTATGGAATTCTACACCATCGTTCCAAAAAAGGTTTTGGCTGTTGGCCAAGTCACTAGCGCTCTGGCCTTTGGTACCACAGGCTCCATGTTCGAATCGTAGTGGTGGCAGGGATATTTGAGAGTGGTTCGGAATACACGTTAAACTATAGGTCCCGGTCTGTTTAGGCCTCGTGACTCTAGAGCGAAAAACCAAACCAAAAAATTTCTTTAAAAGAATTACATTTCTATTCTCGATAGACTATTTTCACATAAAAAAAAGACATGTAATTCGCCGCATTTAAAATTTTCTCTACGAAAGGGGAATTACAATCTAATTACACATTGTTTCCTATGGATCCTTAATTCGATCGCGAAAAACGAGAAAAATTTTGTAAAAATTATGTCAATTTACGGGATGCCGAATTCACTTTAAAAAAATGTCCATAAATTTATCCAGTTAATTAAGTTCATAATAAAATTTATTAATACTACTAGTTTACTAGCAGTAGTAAAGTACTTAGTAGTGAAAACATTTCATTTTAAAATACCTCCTTCTCCCTCCCCCCACACACACAAACAAACATAATTTTATGATTAATTTGACTGGAAAATTGAATGCACTACTAATTCATAATTCTTTTTCAATAACAGACATTAAAATTACTTAGCAAATAAAGAATAAAAAAAAATTGTTTCCTATATCGCACTCCCAAATTGGAGAATTAGCTCTCTCTCAACTTAAAATGGACTTTCAAGTATACAGATTTATAACATAGACATAGAATCTTTCAGTTTGGCGTCGCTTGTCGTTGGTCTTTTGTTCCATTGCCATGAATAGCCCACCGAAGGTTGTTGCTGTTGAGGGCAGTGCCTTCCGACAGGCAATAGTTTAAGATGCCTTTTGAACATTGTGACAGTCTCCATCGAGTCTCCTAGTATATGAAAGCAGTTTGGTTATCGCCTACTCTTATTTTGTTCACACTTTAGTCTAATTAGACCGGGAACCTGTAGTTTAAAGGAGATTCCGAAAAACTATAGACATCCATGGCACCGCCAAGATTCGAACCTGGAACCTGTGGTACCACAGACCAGAGCGATAGCCAATTAGCCATCAGACCACATCGGAAAGCGCAGACAACAACAACGCTGCCGACGGATACAAACCTCAACCCTCCTACTCACGTTATCACCGGGTCCGGAGTTGCGAAACCTAACGTATCCTGCATTAAATCCATCTAAACCTTTATATCAACATCAGTGGCGCAACAGCCCCATGTTGGGCCAAGACCGTCTCCTACTGGCAGATTTCGAGACTGGAGACGTTTTTTGCTCTTACTGGGAGGAGTTGTCGGCCCCACGCCCAAAGCTCTACGGTCATATGAGACAGGGACCTACGCTTTAAAGTGTTTTATGAACCACTACAAATATCCATGGCACCGCCGGGACTCGAACCCGAAACTTGTTGCACCGAGCGCCAGAACACTAGCCACTCGGCCATAAGACCCCACATTTGACCCTATATATATACTATCAAAATAAATCTTGCCAGTCTTAGAAACTTCATCCAAAGATTGAATTTTTTTTCTTAATGCAGCTGGCCAACACTTAGACAATTATTGTTGATACCTTAAGGCTTGCGCTGCACCGATGTTACTCACTTAGCACTGCAAAGAAGTTGCGTATATCTTGAAGATAAACTATGGACGTGAAATAGCAATACCCCCACAGCCCTCTTTTATCCTATTAGACAGAGACCTACAGCTTAAAGTGGATTCGGAATCCCTGCAAACATCTATGGCCCCGCAGGAATCGAACTCGACACCTGTGGTACCGAGCGCCAGATCGCTAGCTACTGGGCCATTCAGGCCGCGAATCGTAACATGTCCTCCATTAAATCCATCTGACCCCTGTATATATATTAGAAAAATAAATCTTGACAATCTTAAAAACTTTATCCAGAGATTGAATTCAAAAATTCTTATTTCCTTTAGCATTTTTTAAATGTGTGGACGTCCCCTTACTTCTATTTTCATTCACATCTACAGAATTAGAAATCGGACCTGGTATGCGGAATCTAATTTTGTTCCGCATTTTTCCCTCTTCTTAGAACTACTTGCATTTTCCCCTACAGCTAGTTCAAGAAGGAGGGGAAAAAAATCCCTTTTTTGATCAAATCATATCTCTTAAAACTTTTAAGCACATGCTTTATAAGCGTCGCTCAGAGAAAAGTGGATTTTTTTTCTTTTATTATTCTTTTTGCCTTGTTCAATTGACTTTGTAAGTGGATGTTAGCAGATAAGTTATTAAATGAAGTGTTATTTGTTAGGAATTTATTAGTTTTTCGGCCGGAAAGTTTTGTTTCCGACTTGAAGAAAAGTAATTAAATACAACTTTGAGGGAAAGTTATTTTACACGATTGTTATTAACAATAACTAGATCGAATATACTACTGTGCTTCAAAAGTAAGACCAATTATTTTTTCAATTCATACTATTAGCTCACACTCTTCCCTATATATATCTTGTTGACATTTTCAATCGTTCATGAAATACTTTCTATTCATCCACTCAACTTCAAAATTCAAGTTCAGGTAAATGTAATTCATTAATTTTAGTTTTATAGGGGAGAAAAAAATGTTTCTCCTATAAGATATTTAGCAGGATATCAATTTAAGAATAAATACAGTCAGTGGCGAAGCGTGTAAATCGCTGGAAAAAGCATTTCTTTTTTAGATTGTTTTTTTCATTCTGGGTTCTAGTCTGAGTCTAGGAGGGAACAAAATGAAACATGTGAATAAATGAATTAGAGAGAGAGAATTTTTTCTAACTTAAAAAAATGAACGAAAATTATTTATAAAGGACTTTCTTCAATAGAGTGAAAAAAAAATAGGAATTGACGTTATAATACTTGTTTTTTTAAAAAACTCTATTTATTCCTCCAAATTTCATTTTATCGCCTTCGAAGTAATTCCCTCCAGGCACAATGCACTTATGCCAACTTTTTTTTTCCAATCCTCAATGCATGCTAAAAAGTCATCGGTGGGGATAGCCTTCAAAGCGCCCGCCGATTCACTTTGAATCTTTTCAATCGACTCGAAACTGTTTCCCCGGAATGATCTTTTGAGCTTAGGGAATAGCATGGTGTGAATACTGTGGTTGTGGAACGATACGGGTTTCATTTTTGGCGAAAAAGTCACGAAGAATCAGTGCAGTGTGTGCTGGCGCATTCATTGTTTTCGGTAAACATCGAGATTTGACACGTTTGAGGCCCAAAATGGAATGGACCGACCCTTTTGAAATTCCAACCTCATCAGCAAGGTCTCTAATTGTAAATCGACGGTTTGCGAGCACTCAATCTTTCATTCTTTGGACGTGAGCTTCGTCGGGTGAGGTGGAGGGTCGACGCTGAGGGCTCTTCGTCTTCACTTTTTAATGTCCTCACGTCTCTAAACATTTCTTTCCGATATAGTTTGCGCACCGAACGCCTTCTGCAATACTCTATACGTTTCCGCAAACAAAATTGAATGCAAGTTCTTTGCTCAAATAGCTCAGATATTTCAAAATTCGCCAGAATCTCTTTTAGCGTCTCACAAAGCCAAGCGTCACTCAAACACTGATGAATATTTTGACGTCACATTTCACACAGATGTCAAGAGTGTCATCAACCTAAATAGAAATTGCATAAGCCCCGGGAATTTTAAATTAAAAATTTGTTTTACTTTTTGTACACAGTAGTAAGAGTAACCACGAATTTTTCATTCCCACTTATTATGAAACACTGCTTTGTACACGTATTTAGAACTGAAATTTTGTTTTTATCATACATTTATATGTGTTGTCCTGGTTTGGGGTCCAAAACGTTATCCGAAATTGTGGGTCGACCAAGTAAAACTCCATAGAAAATTTTTGCTTTTGTTTGAACTGTTTTGTAGCAGGAATTTGAAGCACATTTGCATTTCTAATGGCTATAAGTACTCGTAGTGCGTAGATTCCTTCCTTCTGCTTGAAGTTTCACATTTATCTATTTTGGCATTTTCCCGTGCCTATTGAGCTGTATAGTGCTTCGTACTGTATTGGGAATACTTCATTCATTCATTTATGCTTGGAATTTTTGAAGTTTGATATACACACTTGGCTATTGAATGTGATAACATTTCTTGTAGAATTGGGAATACCTCATTCTTCATTTACGACAACATTTATCTTACTTTTGTATATATTATCTTACTTTTCTTATACCATTCATTCTTCGTGAAGTTCTTTATCTATTCAGCATTGTTATATTCGTGGGACTATTTAAATTTGGCCACTCTTGTAGTATTCCAATCCATTGCTTCTCGTGCATTATTAAACATTGTTATATTCCTAAGTTTATTCATTCGTGCTCAAATGTTCACACGTGATAAGTTGAAATTTGCCGAGCAAATTTCAAATTCAGATACATTCAAATAACTCATATTATAAACAATAACAATCTCGCTCTATATATAAATGGATATTTGTATGTACTTAATAATTCCAATTCAACACTTAAGTATTCCTAATTAATTAAACATTATTAAGTATTCCAATGCATCCCAAAAATAATACCATTTAATAACAATATTCCTCTTTCTACTTTGCAGGTCGCTGTGAACCGAACCGAAAAGACCAGAGGGGACCGGTGTTCAGAACCGAACCCTCCTCCCGGGTCGAGTTTTCAAACAGCAGCGGTACCGAGCTCCGCTGTGGGGCTGACGGTGTACCGAACCCGCGCCTCAGCTGGCAGACCAGAGAGGGTGGCAACGCCCGGGATGTACCGGGACTGCGGTACACCAGGTCAGATGGCACTCTGGTGTTCCCGCCTTTCGCCAGGAACGACTACAGACAGGATGTGCACGATACCGTGTACCAATGCCTGGCCTCCAACAGCGTTGGATCCATCGTCAGCAGAGAAGTGCACGTCAGAGGAGGTGAGTGGCATTTTATTATTATTATTAATATTATTTGTATAGAATAGTTGGTCGGTAAAATAAGTGTTCAATTTCATGTTCAGTAACTGGACTGTTGTGATATAAGAACAATAACGTTTATAAACAATTGTCATTCTATTTGGATAAACTCATCAATATCCAGTTTGGGGAAACTGCAGGTTCGTCAAATTTTTTCAGGTTCTTCAAAAATAATTTTTCAGCAAGTAAATACTGCTAAGAAATACAATATCTATCAGCAATGCAGAATTTTCTGTGGAATTTAAATAAAAGCAATTGAAGATGAGATACTTAATTTGAAGGATAAATACAAGAATGACAAAAATGCAAAGAAGAATTAACCATTTCTCTTATTCTTTATTACTCTTATTCAACAAACTGACCCCAAAGAACGAAATAAAGTCAAGCCTTCCATTTGGAGATCCCTTACTCCAAATCCATCCCCTGCTCTGCTTGGGATGGGATTTCGAAGTGATTTACGAAACTAAAAGGGGTTCACTTTGTAAACAGGCGAAAAACTCCGACTTATTCAGTCACTTCAGAGCAAAAAAAACTATAAAAAAACACACACACTTCTGGCCGACTCGTCACAGAACTCTCCCCCTTCTTCAACAAAAATTTCCTTTTAAGACAATGCCTCAAGAGAGGAGATCAGCTTTCCTCACTTCTCATTGGTGTAGACATTTCTCAACTCATTGTCTATCCATAATCCCGATGAAACATCTTATGGTATCTGATATTCAATCTGTAATTGTTTCGACCTATTAAAGTTGCACAGACATTCGCTAAGTCTCATTATCCATGATACCGAATTTCTGCTATCAAATTTGAGTGACAGGTGGTTCTCATGAGTACAAAGCACTAATTGCATGTAATATAACTAACCACAATGCAGCTCGTCTGCTGTCAAATTTGAGTGAAGGTTTTTTTTTATATATTTTTTGAATAACATGCATTCCTCTCTCCTGGGAATGAAATGCCAAAACTCTTCTTGTGAGAAAATAATGCTACTGTATATTCTATAAAACCACCTGCAATGCCGAGTTGTTTTTCTTCGTTTCAATACCGTATTGACTGTAAGCGAAATTTATTCTGCCGACTCCATGTTATCGGAATACTGTTTATCTAGGCAGTGAAAATAACACGGTTTAGAATATTCTAAAGGTGCATGTTCCTCTAGAAAATGATTCTTGGGGTGTCATAATTCCTTTCTTTTCATAATTTCTTTTCGGGTTTTTACTGGTTTTTGAACAATTTGTTTCCCACCCTGTTGCTGTATATTTTGTAAAAATAGTTTTGTTCTTTTTTTTATCTGACCATGTAATTCTACTTAAATAATTATACTTCTAATGATTATTACAAATATTTAAATAACCCAAATAAATTTAAACATGATGTTCAGTAATTTAATTCAATATTTCAATTCATCATAATACAGTCATTTCAGATTGCAAATTAATGTTAAGATTTTTTAAAAAGCAGTTAAAGACAAATCCCAATAAAAGAATTTAAATTATTGAAATTGATATGCATTAAAAATAAATTTCCAAATAATATTTTCTCTAAATAGAAGTTTTTAAATGCGATCTGCATTAAAATATTCTAAATGCATTTTTTAATTCCATATTATATTTTTAAGTTTGTTTCTCATTTATTTTTTGGTAATTAATTGAATTAACGAATTATCAAATTAAAGGCCTGCACAGTAAAAAAAAAAAAAAAATTCCCATAATTATTTCCGGTAAAAATAACTCAAAGAAAAACACGAAGTATCTATTTAATTACTTAAAAGGAAATTTAATAGTTACTATTTTAACAGAACGATTCTGAGTTCCCAGTAGAATATTTTTCTTTAAGAAATTGAGAAAGGGGCAGAAATGTAGAATCCCAAAAAAGAATAAATTCTTGATGAAAGTTCTGAGGAGTGTTGATTTTCTATAAATAAAAGCGAAACTAAAAATGTTAAACTTATTTTTTATGCTCATTTCTAAAACAAAGTAATTCAAGAGCGACTCTTTTAAATTAAAGAGGAGAATTTTATTCTTCTTATAAAATAAATCCTTTTTTTTTTTATCCACAAGGTATTTTATGTTTATTTTCTACTAAAATTAGTATATTAATCATTAAAAATGAAAATATATACAGTCAAAAGGAACCACAACCGAACAAAAAAAAATTATTCTTTACTTTCGTTAAAAATTTTTCCTTCGATTCGTTTGTTCTAGCAGTTTATTGCTAAATCTTTTTAATTTTAGACTTGGAATTTATTTTCTAAATGAATTATTCTTAAACCAAATAACAATAAAAAACAGCGAAGTAAAAATGGAATTTGAAACATCAAAACACGCGTCAAGTTATTTGAGATGAATGTTTCTTTGAAACAATTCGAAGTGAATATTTAAATGAGATACATATACAAAAAATTTGAAAAAAAGAGGTCATTGTACAATACATTTCGGGAACAGAACATTTTGGAATGACTTCTTTTAAAAACAGGTTAAATTTCTAAGCGACCTATATTTAATGGAATGGTTTCATTATTGTAAAACTGCTTGCTTTACAAAATTAAAAATTTCACACTGAAATGATATATTGCACATTTTAAAATAAACTTACATTAATGAAATTTAAGAAATATATTTTGCTGAAATATACGATATTTTATTTAAAGCGCATATGAGTTTCATTGTTAAATAGTTAAGTTCTTAGTAACTATTTGAAATAATTATAATTGTAATAAATATTACAAGCATTTAAAAAACCAAATAAGTTTAAACATAATGTTTGGAAATTTGATTTATTATTTCAATTAATCATAATACAGTCATTTCAGATCGCAAATTAAATTTAAGATTAAAAAAATAACAGTTCATGACAAACCTCAATGAAAGAATTTAAATAAATGAAATGGATATGCATTTAAAACAAATTACCAGAAAATACTTCCTGGAAATAGAAGTTTTTAAATGTAATCTGCATTAAAATCTTCTAAATGCATTTTTTAATTTCCTATAACATTTTTTTTAATTTGTTTCTAATTTATTTTTTGGTAAACAATTGAATTAACGAATTATCAAATTAAAGGCATGCACAGAAAGAAAAAAAAACGAATTCCTAGAATTATTTCCGGTAAAAATAAATCAAAAGAAAACACGAATTATCTATTTAATTACTTAAAAGGAAATTTAATAGCTACTATTTTAGTAGAACGATTCTGAATTCAGAGTAGAATATTTTTCTTCAAGAAATTGAAAAAGGGGCAGAAATTAAATTCGTGATGAAAGTTGTAAGGAGTGTTGATTTCCTATAAATAAAAGCGAAACTAAAAATATTAAACTTTTTTTTTAATGCTCATTTCGAAACCAAGTTATTCAAGAGCAACTCTTTTAAATTAAAAAAGAGAATTTTATTCTTTTGGAAAACATAAATCATTAAGATTTTTTTTTATCCACAAGGTATTCGATGTTTATTTTCTGCTAGAATTAGTATATAAATCGTTAAAAACGAAAATATATACATTCGAAAGGAATCACAACTGAACAAAACAAAATTATTTTTTACTTTTGTTAAACATGTTCCCTTCAAATAGTTCGCGCAAGCATTTTATTGCTAAACCTTTTTAATTTTGGACATGGAAGATGTTTTTAAATGAATTATTCTTAAAACAAATAACAATAATAAAAAGCGAAGTAAACTGAAATTTGAAAATTCTAAATACGCGTCAATTTTTTGAGATGAATGTTTCTTTGAAACAATTCAAAGTTGATTCGAAGTTAGTATTTAAATCAGACAAATATAAAAAAAATTTTTAAAAAAGACAGCATTGTACAATAAATTTCGGGAACAGTGCATTTTGGAATTACTTCTTTTAAAAATAAGTTAAATTTCTAAGCGAATTTTTCATTATTGTAAAACTACTTGTTCTAAATAAATTGAAATTTCTCACTGAAATGACATTTTGCACTTTTTAAAATAAATTTATATTAATGAAAAATAAGAAATATATTTTGGAAATATACAACATTTTATACGCATATCAGTTTCATTGTTAAATAATAAAATTTTTAGTAACTAAAATAATTATAATATTATATATATATATATATATACATTGAAGTGACAAAAGTCATGGGATACCTCTTAATATCATGTCGGCCCTCCTTTCGCCCGGCGAAGTGCAGCAACTCGACGTGGCATGGACTCAACAAGTCGTTGGAAGTCTTCTGCAGGAATATTGAGCCATGCTGTCTCGATAGACGTCCATAATTGTGAAAGCGTTGATGGTGCAGGATTTTGGGCACGAACAGACCTCTCGATGATGTCCCATAAATGTTCGATGGGATTCATGTCGGGCGATCTAGGTAGCCAGATCATTCGTTGGAATTGTCCAGAATGTTCTTCAAACCAATCGCGAACAGTTGTGGCCCGGTGACATGGCGCATTGTCATCCATAAAAATCCCATCGTTGTTTGGGTACATGAAGTCCATGAATGGCTGCAAGTGATCTCCAAGTAGCTGAACATAAGCATTTCCAGTCAATGTTCGGTCCAGTCGCACCAGAGGATCAAGTCCATGCCATGAAAAAACAGCCCACACCATTACGGAGCCACCACCAGCTTGAACAGTGCCTTGCTGACAGTTTCGGTCCATGGCTTCGTGGGGTCTGCGCCACACTCGAACCCTACCATCAGTTCTTACCAACTGAAATCGTGACTCATCGGACCAGGCCACGGTTTTCCATTCATCTAGGGACCAACCGATATGCTCACGTGCCCACGAGAGTCGCTGCAAGCGATGTCGTTCTGTCAGTAAAGGCACTCGAATCGGTCTTCTGCTGGAATAGCCCAAGAAAGCCAAATTTCTCCGCACAGTTCTAACAGACAAGTCCCTTGTACGTCCCACATTGATTTCTGCGGTTATTTGACGCAGTGTTGCTTGTCTGTTAGAATTTACGACTCTTTGCAGACGTCGCCGGTCTCGGTCGTTAAGTGCAGGCGGTCGACCACTGCGCTGTCCATGGTGGGATGTTATGCCTGAAATTTCATACTCTCGGCACACTCTTGACACAGTGGATCTGGGAATGTTGAATTCCCTAACGATTTCCGAAATGGCATGACCCATGCGTCTAGCTCCAACTAACATTCCGCGTTCAAAGTCTGTTAATTCCCGACGTGCGGTCATCATCACGTCAAAACCTCTTCACATGAATAACTTGAGCAGAAATGAAAGCACTGCGCATTTATACCTGTTCTACGCGATGCTACTGCCATCTGAAAATTTGCATATTGCTATCCCATGACTTTTGTCACTTCAGTGTATATACAGTAATTTGAGATTGCAAATTAATTTTAAGATTAAAATAAAAAATTAATGACAACAACAAATTCCAATGAAAGAATTTAAATTCATGACATGGATTTAAAATAAATTTCTAGATAATACATCGTCATACATAAAGTTTTTAAATGTAATCTGCATTAAAATATTCTAAATGCATTTTTTAATTCCGTACAATATTTTTTTTAATTTGTTTCTAATTTTTTTTTTGGTAAATAATTGATTTAACGAATTGTCAAATTAAAGGCTTGCACAGAAAATAAAAAATAAAACGAATTACCGGAAATATTTCCGGTAAAAATAACTCAAAGAAAAACACGAATTACCTGTAGAATTACTTAAAAGGAAATTTAATAATTACTATTTTAATAGAATGATTCTGAATACCCAGTAGAATATTTTTCTTTAAGAAATTGAAAAACGATCGCTGAAATGTAGAAACCCCCAAAAAAGAATTTTAATTTACGATGAAGGTTCCAAGGAGTGTTGATTTTCTATAAATAAAAATGAAACTAAAAATGTTAAACTTTTTTTAATGTTCATTTCGAAACCAAAGTAATTCAAGAGCAACTCTTTTAAATTAAAGAAACAATTTTATTCTTCTGAAAACATAAATCATTCAGATTTTTTTTTATCCACAAGATATTTAATGTTTATTTTCTGCTGGAATTAGTATATTAATCGTTAAAAATGAAAATATATACATTCAAAAGGAACCACAACCGAACAAAAAAAAATGATTCTTTATATTTGTTAAAAATGTTTCCTTCAAATTGTTTGTTCTAGCAGTTTATTGCTGAAACTTTTTAATTTTAGACTTGTAAGATATTTTTAAATGAATTATTCGTAAACCAAATAACAATAAAAAAAAGCGAAATAAAAGGAAATTTGAAAAATCAAAACACGCGTTAGATTATTTGTGATAAATGTTCCTTTGAAACAATTCGAATTGTGTTTTTAAATGAAACACATATTAAAAAAATTTGAAAAAAAGAGGTCATTGTACAACAAATCTCGGGAACAGTGCATTTTGGAATGACTTCTTTTAAAATGAAGTTAAATTTCTAAACGTATTTATTTGTTTATATTTAATTTATTTCTGCTCTTTTTTTTACTCTCAATTCTCTCAAATGTGTATAGAGATGAGAATCTGTATTTAGTAGATGCAAAGCATTAAACACAAGATTTTTTCTTTAGACATAAAATTTTTTCGTATTAAATAAAGCAAAAGTCTCATTATGTGTTCTCCAAGAAATTATGGAGCCGTCTGCTTTTAAACGAGTTGTAAAGAAAGTTTTCTTTCAAATATTGTTTTAATAATGTGACACATTTGTTTTTCATTAAACAAACATTCGTGTGATTATTTAAGTTACAGGGTAAAAAAAAAATATGTATAAAAACTCATGTTCTTTCACACCCTTTTATTATTTGTTGTGTCATGAGCTACAATGCTGTATACGTAAGAGTGTATAATTTTTAACATTTCAGTTAACTTAATTTACAGACTGAATTTAACTATAATAGTCTGTAATATTAGAAAAAATAATAAATTTATTCTAATATGAATGACACATTTATTCTAATATGAATAATAAATTTCTTTTTCAGTGAAATAATTCAGAAAATTAATCTATTAAAAATGGAGTTTTGCTATAATTTTAACAGTTTTGTCTTTCAATGATATTTCAATTATTATATTGTGATTATATATGTAATCGCAATATGTAAAAATGGAAAATAGAGTTGTGACTTTTTCATTATTGTAAAATTGTTTGCATTACAAAATTAAAAATTACACACTGAAATGAAATGCTACACACTTAAAATTAATTTATATTAATGAAAATGAAGAAATACATTTTGATGAAATATCCTTTTTCCTAATGCAGCTGGCAAACACTTAGACAGTTTTCTTGGATGTTTTAAGGCAAGCGCTGCACCAACGTTACTCACTTAACACTGTCCAGCAGGTGTGTGCAGCTTGAAGATAAGCTGCGGATGAGGAGTAACAATACCCCCGTAAGGCTCTACGATTATGTTTGACGGGGACCTATGGTTTAAAGTGGATTCCTAACCCACTACCATGGCACCGTCAGGACTCGAACCCGAGACCTGTGGTACTGAGGGCCAGAGCGCTAGCCACTCGGTGATTCAGGCCCTACATTGATGAAATAAATATACAACATTTTATTTCAAGCGCATATCAGCTTCATTTTTGAATAATTAAAATTTTAGTAACTATTTTATATTAATTACGTAAATTTTAATTCTTTTAGTAACTATTTTGTAATAATTATTACAAGCAGTTAAATAACTAAATAATTTTAACCATTAAGCTTAGTAATTGAATTCATTATTTCAATTGATCATAATACAGTCATTTCAGATAGCAAATTAATTTTAAGATTAAGTTAATGACAAACCTCAATGAAAGAATTTAAATTAATGAAATGGATATGCATTTAAAATAAATTTCCAGATAATACTTTCTCGAAATAGAAGTTTTTAAATGCACTCTGCATTAAAATCTTCTAAATCCTTTTTTTAATTTCATATAATATTTTTTTTAAATTTGTTTCTAATTTATTTTTGGTAAATAATTGAATTAACGCATTATCAAATTAAAGGCCTGCACTTAAAAAAACGAATTCCCAGAATTATTTCTGGTAAAAATAACTCAAAGAAAACCACGAATTAACTATTTAATTACTTAAAAGGAAATTTAATAATTACTGTTTTTAATAGAACGATTCTGAATTCCCAGTAGAATATTTTTCTTTAAGAAATCGAAAAAATGGCGCAGAAATGTAGAACCCAAAAAAGAATTAAATTCGAGATGAAATTTCCAAGGAGTGTTGATTTTCTATAAATAAAAGCGAAACTAAAAATGTTTAACTTTTTTTAATGCTCATTTCAAAAACAAAGTAATTCATGAGCAGCACTTTTAAATTAAAGAGAGAATTTTATTCTTCTGGAAACATAAATCATTAAGATATTTTTTTTTATTCCGATGAAATACAAATTTGATGTTTATTTTCAACTAGAATTAGTAAATTAATCTTTAAAAATGAAAATATATACATTCAAAAGTAGCCTCAAATGAACAAAAAATAATTATTTTTTACTTAAAAATGTTACCTTCAAAATTGTTCGCGCTAGCAGTTTATTGCTAAAACTTTTTAATTTTAGACTTGGAAGATATTTTTTAAATGAATTATTCTTCAATCAAATAACAATAAAAAAGCGAAGTAAAAATGGAATTTGAAAAATCAAAACACGTGTCAAATTATTTGAGATAAATGTCTCTTTAAATGAAACACACATAAAAAAATGTGAAAAAAGAGTACATTGCACAATAAATTTCGAGAACAGTGCATTTTGGAATGACTTCTTTTAAAAGCAGGCTAAATTTCTAAGCGACCTATGTTTAAAGGAAATATTTTTTGACTTTTTCATTATCGTAAATATGCTTGCTTTAAAAAATTAAAAATTTCCCACTGGCATGACATTTGGCACATTTTAAAATAAATTTATATTAATGAAGATTAAGAAATATATTTTGATGAAATATACAACATTTTATTTCAAACGCATATCAGTTTCATTGTTATGTAACCAAATATTTTTAAACATTATATTTAGTAATTTCATTCAATATTTATTCATCATAATACAGTCATTTCAGGATTTAAAAAAAAACGTTAATGACAATTCTCAATGAAAGAATTCAATTAATGAAATTGACATACATTTACAATAAATTCCCAGAAAAATACTTTCTCAAAATAGAAGTTTTTAAATGTAATCTGCATTAAAATCTTCTAAATGCATTTTTTAATTATACAATATAATATTTTTTTAAAATTTGTTTCTAATTTATTTTTTGGTAAATAATTGAATTAACGAATTATCAAATTAAAGGCCAGCACATAAAGAAAAAAAACTAATTCCCAGAATTATTTAAGGTAAAAATAACTCAAAGAAAAATGCGAATTATCTATTTAATTACTTAAAAGGAAATTTAATAGAACGATTCTGAGTTCCCAGTAGAATATTTTTCTTTAAGGAATTGAAAATGGCGCAGAAATGTAGAATCCAAAAAAAAAAAAAAAAAAAAAAAAAAAGAATAAAATTCGCGATGAAAGTTGCAAAGAGTGTTGATTTTCTATAAAATAAAAGCGAAACTAAAAATTTTAAACTTTTTTTTAATGCTCATTTCGAAAACCAAGTAATTCAAGAGCAACTCTTTTAAATTAAAAAGAGAATTTTATTCTTCTGAAAACGTAAATCATTAAAAAAAAATTTTTATCACCAACACGAATTTCATGTTTATTTTCTACTAGAATTAGTATATTAATCGTTAAAAATGAAAATATGTACATTCGAAAGGTATCACAACCGAACAAAAAAAAATTATTCTTTAATTTTGTTAAAAACGTTTCCTTCAAATTGTTCGCGCTAGCATTTTATTGCTAAAACTTTTTAATTTTAGACTTGGCAGATATTTTTTAAATGAATTATTCTTAAACCAAATAACAATAATAAAAAAGGAAGTAAAAGTGGAATTTGAAAAATCAAAACACGCGTTAAAATATTTGAGATGAATGTTTCTTTGAAACAACTGTAGATTCGAAGTGAATATTTAAAGGAAACACATATAAAAAAATGTTAAAAAAAGTGCATTGTACAATAAATTTCGAGAACAGTGCATTTTGGAATGACTTCTTTTAAAAACAAGTTAAATTTCTAAGCGAACTATGTATTCCTTTATATTTAATTTGTTTGTGCTCTGTTACCCTGGATTCTCTCAAATGTGTATAGAGACGAGAATGCGTATTTATTACATGCAAAGGTCAAAAAGGAATAAAGAAATTTTTCATTAAAACTGTGGAACTCTGTATTTCGTTTTTTTAATTCGAAAACATTTTTGTGTTTTCGAATTAAAAAACAAAAAACGAATGTCTCATTATGTGTTCTTCAAGCATTCCGAGAAATTATGGAGCTGTCTGGTTTTAAACAAGTTGCAAAGAAAGAGTTTTTTAAGATTTTTTTTTATTAATGCAATACACATTTGTTTTTCATTACACAAACATTACTGTGATTATTTATGTTACGCGGTTAAAAAAATATGTATAAAAACTCATTGTCTTTCACACGCTTTTATTATTCATTGTATCATGTGCCATAGTGTTGTAAACATACTTAATTTGATGGTTTTATTTTTTTTACAATTTCAATTAACTTAAATTACGAACTAAATTTAAATATAATAGGCTGTAATATTAGATCAAATAAAAAAAATTCGAAAATTCAAAATTGTTCTAACATTTTCATACAAATATAATTAGCTTTTAATGTCCGCGTGGAAAATTATGCTGCTAATGCACGAGCAACTTGTTCGTTAACTTCATAAACACATGAGTTACTTCAAGAATATAAATTCTTTAACTTTTTAACATTTTTTGTTAATATGCAAATATTAATACGTTGTTGTTCTAATGCAAGTGGCAACACAGACAGTTTATCCTAGCGCCATAAGCAAGGGCTGCACGGCAGTTACTTACTTAGCACTAAACAGGAGGTGCGCGTAGCTTGAAGATAGGCTATGGACACGAATAACACTTTACGGTCCTATTCGACAGGGGCCTAGGGTTTAAAGTGGATACCGAACCACTACAACCATCCATGTCAACGCCGTTACTCGAACCCGAAACATAAGGTACCGAGCACTACAACACTTGCCACTCGGGCATTCAGGCCCAACTTCTAACTTATTAACTCATAAATAAAACATAATAAAATAATAAAACAGGCAACAACAAATAAAACGGTTAATATTTGTCGTACATTCGTGACTGTTATTTTAAAACCAGAGTTCATTTTTTCTTAGTATTTCGACAGTTCATTTTTGAATAGATGGATGCACACATTAAGTATTTTTTAATAGTGCATTAGTTTTCACTATTTTCGCTATTATGAAATAAATATATTTTGAAAAAGTGGAATATATCTCACGGGTCGGAGTTTTTAAGGTGGCCACCCCTGATTTAGTCAAATACTCAATAACACGCTCAAAAGAGGCCAACCATGGCTGTAATCATTCCAAAACTGCTTCTAAACATTACTTTCGGAAAACTGAATTCATGCAGAACCATCGAACGTCATCCTTTTCTCACTGGTGCCAAAGTGGTTCGTGTTTGAAGGGAAATGAATCAAAATTAAGAGAAAAGCGATGACATATAGATGCTAATGTCTGCTAATGAGCGCGAGTATTGAATTACGTTCTGGAAAACGAGAGAGCGATCGAAAAGAAGAAGCGCCCCACCCCTTTCAGGTAATTAGTAAGATAATATGCTGAGGGAAATAAAAAGAACAGTCTTTCTGACGCCCATGGAGAATATCTGCGAATACACATTTCGTTCCTTAATTAAATGGCTTTTTAATATATTTACAACATTTTTAAAAGTAAAATCCCTTATTAAGTTTCCTTTATCTTTTTCTCAGAATGAATTTTTATGCTTTTTGTTTCCATGTGAAACATCATAACACAAGTAATTTTGATCCAAATGCTACAAGACTTGTTATATATGTTTTTCACAAATGTTTAAAGGGGATTAGACCTTGGAAATGATTCTAGTTACCTAAATATTTCTTATTTTAATTGTTGGACAAATTTTGGCAAATTTTGGAAGAATTTTGTGTCGACAACATTTAAACTAATACAAAATATTAAATAATAAAGATATACATTTACCAGAGGTGTATTCCTTGTAGATTGTTAGTACAAACAAATTCAAAGTTAGAAATTTAAAAAATATTGATTTGATTTTGAGTTATCATGTTATGTAACAGTGTCAATTATTGGCCATTTTTACTCTTTTTTCAGCCTATAAATATTTTTAAAAAATAATAATGAAGTTTTTAGATACATTCAATCCAAAAACGTGTACAAAAATTAATTATTTCAATCATTTCAAAAAAATTCCTTCGAAGGTGTTAGTGTACTTTTAAAACAGTTTATAGCGAAGTAAGCATCTTCATCTAGTATGACGCTACTTTCTCATTCACCTTCACGAGAACGCTGTTTGGAAAGTTTTCGTCTTTTTATTAGATAACGCCCATCAGAGCTGTCACGGACATCAACTTCAGGAGCCTTTCTCTAAAGAGAAAAAAAGGATAATGGATTTTTCTCTCTTTATTTATTATTATTTATTTCCTACCAGAGAATTTCACTTCTCTGGTAGGAAACCTATCGTTCCTACGTAACCTATCCTGGGCGAAAAGCTGCAAATAAAATAAAACAGTAAAAAATCATTAATCATCGTGTTACTTCAACTGAAGATGAAAAAAAAAAAAAAAAGGGGAAAGAAATAGGGATAAACATCCAAGTAGGGAAAAACTCCTGACGAGTATAAGGGTTGAAGTAACTTAATAGCAACTTCTTATGACGCTGGATGATCGATTGCTCAGTGGCAGTAGAGGTGTTTATGAAAGTTCATCTGAAGGCGAGCAACCTTAATTTCAAGGGTTATATTATAGGTCTGAGGACGCTGACATTAAGTGCACTTTACGCTTTGTATCAATCATCGTTTCCATTAATTTTTTGCCATCCATCCCGTGTAGGGGCAGATCTGGATCAATGTAGGGCTTTTCTCGTGTCGTGGTATCAGTGAGATCATCTTAATGGTATGGCCGGGTATTAAGCATAACGGCAGCTTAAAGTAGTCAATGGTTTTAACGTAGGATAAGTTTTTATTCGGTAAAGTCATAGAGTGGTAATAAAATAAAGTGTGTTTTCCTACTAAAGGAACTAAATTTTGTGGCAAACTTATTCCGTTCTTTTCGTGCTAGAGGTTTAGAAAAGAGCCAAAAGTTCTAGGCTCCATATCGCTGCCATGTATTTATATAGAAACTCAAGCATGCTGGAAGTGATTCTCAAGTCTTTAATGGCCGTCAGAATTTTTCTATTGTATGGGATGAATAAAATATGTCTCTTTCCGCTTGACGACGATTTGTCCATTAATGGTGATGGGCAATTATTATTTAATGATTCTCAAATTTTTAGGGAAACCGATAGCAGAGTGGCTAGCGCTGTGGCGCTCTGTACCACATGTTTCGGGTTCGAGTCCCGGCGGTGCCATGGACGATTGCAGTGGTTTGGAATCCACTTTAAGCCGTAGGTCCCGATCTAATAGGATCATAGAGCGTTGTGGGAGTAGTGTGACTCGCGTCCGCAACTTATCTTCAAGCTACACGTACCCCTTGGGTAGTGCTCAATGAGTAACGTTGGTGCAGCTCTTGCCTTAAGGCATCCAAGACAACTGTCGAAGTGTTTGCCAGCTGCATTAGAGCAAAAGAAAACTTTAATAAGTAAATTCGTTATTTAAAACTTCATGCATGATTATGCATCATGTATCATAACATCTTTAAGTATCATGTATTAACAAGATACATTAAAATAGGTAGATGTATTAAAGAACACATATTTTAACCATTCTAAAATATTTGTTCGTTTTAAGACGGTAAATTTCCAGAAAATGGAATACTGAGTAATTTTTAAAAATAAAAGTGGTCCTCAGGAGAAATAATTCTTTAAACCATCGGTTTATAGCAACGTAAGCATCTTCATCTGGTATGAAGCTACTTTCTTATTCAACCTTCATGAGAACGCTATTTGGAAAGTTTTCGTCTTTTTATTAGATAACGCCCGTCAGAGCTGTCAGGGATCTCAACTTCAGGAGCCTTTCTCTGAAGAGAATAAAAAAGGATAACGGATTTTTCTCTCTTTATTTATTATTATTTATCTCACTGGAGAGAATTTCACTTACTACGTAACCTATCTTGGGCAAAAAGGTGAAAAATAAAATAAAACAGTAAAAAAAAAATCATTAATCATCGTGTTACTTCAACTCAAGACGTAAAAAAAAAAAAAAAAAAAAAAATAGGGAAAGAAATAGGGATAAACAACCCAAGTAGGGAAAAACTTCTGTCGAGTATGAGGGCGAAGTAACTTAATAACAGCTTCTTATGACGCTGGATGATCGATTGCTCAGTGGCAGTGGAGGTGTTTATGAAAGTTCATCTCGAGGCGAGCAACCTTAATTTCAAGGGTTATGGTATGGGCTCTGAGGACGCTGACATTAAGTGCACTTTGTACTTTGTATCAATCATCGTTTCCATTAATTTTTTACAGCTATCCATGCTGTGTAGTGGCAGTTGTGGAAGGAAATGCATTTTCCAACAGATATGGATCTATGTAGGGCTTTTCTAGTGTGGTGGTATCAGTCAAGCCATCTTAATGGTATGGAAGTTTATTAAGCAAAACGGCAGCTTAAAGTAGTGAATGATTTTAAGGTAGGATAAGTTTTTATGGGATAAAGTCATAGAGTAGTAATAAAATAGAGTGTGTTTTCCTACACTAAAAGAAGGTAATGGGTAACTCAGCTCTGGGAACAGCGATATGGTGTGGTATACATTTTTTTATTCTAATTGTTTTTTTGTTCTTTTTGTTGTGTTTGCTATTGATTATATTACAATATCTTTAATAGTGAGAAAGTTTTTTGTTTGTTCTAATGCAGCTGGCAAGCACATAGACAGTTGTTTTTGATACCTTAAGGCAAGCGCTGTACAGACGTTACGTCACTTAGCACTACCGAGGAGTTGGTTGTAGCTTGAAGATAAGCTATGGACGCTGAGTAACAATACTTCCGCAACGGTCTACGGTCATGTTAGACCGGGATCTACGGTTTTAAAATGGATTCCTAGCCACTGCAATCATCCACGGTCCCGCCGGGACTCGAACACGAAACCTGTGGTGCCGAGCACCAGAGCGCTAGCCACTCGGCCATTCATGCCCTAGTATAATATACTAAAGGATCGGAATTTTGGGACAGTCCTTGCTTATAGCTTTAAGGTAATCTGTCTGTATTGCTAGGTGCATTAGACTTTAATAAGTAAATTCGCAGTTTATAACTTTATCATCATCTCATCATGTATCATCAGATGCAGTAAAATGGATAGATGGATTAAAGAACAGACAGTTTAACTATTCAAAAACACTTGTTCGTTTCAAGAAGGTAAATGACCAGAAAATTCAGCACTGAGTAATATTTTTCAAAATACTACAGTGTCTGAAAAGTAAGAACCATTTTCAATTTAAAATTTCCGGTTGTTATGCAGTTTCAATTTTTTGCAAAATCAATCAATGCAAACCATCGATTTGCAAGTAAAGACTTAGCTGCAGACGTAGGAATTTCAAAAAGGTCAATCAATTCATTTTGGGCGTCAAATCTCGATGGGTACCGAAAACACTGAATGCTCCAGCTTACACTGCATTATTTCTTAGTGACATTTATGGCAAAAATGAAACCCATATCGTTCCACAACCACCGTTTTCACACCCTGCTACTTCTAGTTGTTCCCTAAACTTAAAAGATCACTCCGGTACTCCGTTTTGAACCGATTGAAGAGATTCAACGTTAATCGCCGCCCGCTTTCAAGGCCATCAATGCCGATGACTTTTAGCGCGCATTGAGGATTGGGAAAAAAACGTTGGCATAAGTGCATTGTGTCCGGAGGGGATGACTTTGAAGGCGATGAAATAAATTTGGAAGAATAAATAAAGAGTTTTTGGAAAAAAAAAAAATAATTGGTCTTACTTTTTGGGCACAGTTGTATGTATCTTGTATCATAAAAGTACAGTAAAGTGAAAAGGTACAATAAAGAACACACATTTTAACTCTTCAATTATATTTGTTCATTTCATGAAAGTAAATTTCCAGCATATAATTTTTAAAAATAAAAATTGGTCGACAGGAGAAATAATTCTTTAAACCATCGTGAACAGCAACAGCGTAACAGCAACGTGAACATCTTCTTCTAGTATGGCGCTACTTTCTCATTCACCTTTATGAGAACGCGATTTGGGAAAGTTTCCGTCTTTTTATTAGATAACGCCCATCAGAGCTGTCACGGACCTCAACTTCACCAGCCTTCTCTAGAGAAAAAAAAAAAAAAAGATAATGGATTTTTCTCTCTTTATGTATTATTATTTATCCTACTAGAGAGAATTTCACTTATTATGGAACCTATCCTGGGCAAAAGGTGAAAAATAAAATAAAACAGCAAAAAAAAAGTAAAAAAATCATTAATCATCGTGTTACTTCAACTCAAGATTGAAAAAAAAAAGAAAAAGGGAAAGAAATAGGGATAAACAAGCCAAGTAGGGAAAAACTTCTGACGAATAAAAGGGGGAGGTAACTTGATAACAACTTCTTATGACGCTGGAAGATCGATTGCTCAGTGGCAGTGGAGGTGTTTGTGAAAGTTCATCTCGAGGCGAGCAACCTTAATTTCAAGGGTTATGGTATGGACTCTGAGGACGCTGACATTAAGTGCACTTTACGCTTTGTATCAATCATCGTTTTTCATTTACTTTTAGCTGCCATCCATACTGTGTAGTGGCGGTTGCGGAGAGAAATGCATTTTCCAGAAGATCTGGATCTACGTAGGGCTTTTCTAGAGACGTGGTATCAGTCAGGTCATCTTAATGGTATGGCTGGGTATTAAGCATAAAGGCAGCTTAAAGTAGTGAATGATTTTAATGTAGGATAATTTTTTATTGGATAAAGTCATAGAGTAGTAATAAAATATAATGTGTTTCCATGTGCTAAAGGAACTTAATGTGGTACCTCAGCTCTGTGTTACTTCAACTCAAGATGAAAAAGAAAAAGGGAAATAAATAGGGATAAACAACCCAAGTAGGGAAGAACTTCTGATGTAGTATAAGGGGGAAGTAACTTAATAACAACTTCTTATGACGCTGGATGATCGATGGCTCAGTGGCAGTGGAGGTGTTTGTGAAAGTTCATCTTGAGGCGAGCAACTTTAATTTCGAGGGTTAAGGTATGGGCTTCGAGGACGCTGACATTAAGTGCACTTTACGCTTTGTATTAAGCATCGTTTTCCGTTTATTTTTTTGCCATACATCCTGTGTAGTGGCAGTTGTGGAGAGAAATGCATTTTTTCTGCAGATCTGGATCTGTGTAGGGCTTTTCTAGAGACGTGGTATCAGTCAGGTCATCTTAATGGTATGGGAGGGTATTAAGATTAACGGCAGCTTAAAGTAGTGAATGATTTTAATGTAGGATAAGTTTTTATGGGATAAAGTCACAGGACAGTAATAAAATAGAGTTTGTTTCGCTGTACTAAAGAAACGTAAAGAGGAAACTGGGCTCTAGGCACAGTGATGCGGTGTGGTGTGGTGTGGTGTGGTGTGGTGTGGTGTGGTGTAGTGTAGTCTACAGGAAGAGAATTTTTGGGCAAACACTTTCGTTCTTTTTGTGCTAGAAAAGTACGCTTTGCTGCCATTGCCCTAGAGGCATTTGTACAGAAAGCACAAACATGCTACGAAGGAGTTATGAAGTCCTTAATGGCCGTCGGATTTTTCTGTTGCATGGGTCAAAGAAAATATGTCTTTTTCCGCTTGACGACAATGTGTCGACTGATTATAATTTGCTGATTCTCTTTAGGGGTACTGATGGCCGAGTGACTAGCGCTCTGGCGCTTGGTACCACAGGTTTCGGGTTCAAGTTTCGGCGTTGCCATGGACTATTGTAGTGGTTCGGAATCCACTTTAAACCGTAGGTTCTGGTCTAATAATATCGTAGAGAATTGGGAGGATAGTGTTACTCGATACCGTAGCCTATTTTGCAACTACATGTGCCCGCTGATTAGTGCTAAGTGAGTAACAACGGAGCAGACCTTATTTATGGCATAAAGATATGTGGATAAAAGTCTGTGTTGCCAGCTGCATTAGACAAAAAAAAATTTCATTAGGTAAATTCGTAGTTTAAAACTTTATGTATGATTATGTATCATGCATCATCAACATACAGTAAAATATAGTTGATAGGTGCATTAAAAAACATACAACTTAACCCTTTAACTATATTTGTTCTTTTCAAGGAGGTAAATTACCAGAAAGGAGACACTGAGTAATTTAAAAAAAAAAGGGTAAGTCAGGGGAAATAAGTTTTAAGTTTATCGCAACGTAAGCATCTTCATCTAGTATGATGCTACTTTCTTATTCAACCTTCATGAGAACGCTATTTGGACAATTTTCGTCTTTCTATTAGATAACGCCCATCAGAGCTGTCACAGATATCAACTTCAGAGGCCTTTCTCTACAGAGAAAAAAAAGAGGATAATGGATTTTTCTCTCTTTATTTATTATTATTTATCCTCCTTTAGAGAATTTCACTTACTACGTAACCTATCCTGGGCAAAAAGGTGAAAAATGAAATAAAAAAGAAAAAAGAAAAAAAAATCATTAATCATCGTGTTACTTCAACTCAAGACAAAAAAAAAAATGGAAAAGAAATAGGGATAAACAACCCAAGTAGGGAAAAACTTCTGACGAGTAAAAGGGGAAGTAGCTTAATAACAACTTCTTATGACGTTGGATGATCGATTGCTCAGTGGCAGTGGAGGTGTTTGTGAAAGTTCATCTCGAGGCGAGCAACCTTAATTTCAGGGGTTATGGCATGGGCTCTGAGGACGCTGACATTAAGTGCACTTTACGCTTTGTATCAATCATCGTTTCCATTTATTTTTTGCCATCCATGCCGTGTAGTGGCAGTTGTGGAGGGAAATACATTTTTCAGCAGATCTGGATCTATGTAGGGCTTTTCTTGTGACGTGGTATCAGTCAAGGCATCTTAATGGTATGGCTGGGTATTAAGCATAACGGGCAGCTTAAAGTAGTGAGAGATTTTAAGGTAGAATAAGTTTTTATTGGATGAAGTCATAGAGTGGTAATAAAATAGAGTGTTATTCTCGATACTAAAGGAACGTAAAGGGCAAACTCAGCTCTAGGCACAGTGATGTGGTGTGGTGTGGTGTGGAATAGTATACTTTTTTTTGGTTCTAATGCAGCTGGCAAATACTTAGACAATTGTCTTGGATGCCTTAAGGCAAGCGCTACACCAAAGTTACGCACTTAGCACTACCCAGGAGGTGCGTGTAGCTTGAAGATAAGCTACGAATGCAGAGTAACAATACCTCCGCAACGCTCAAGGTTATTTTAGACAGGAACCTACGGTTTAAAGTGGATTCCGAACCACTACAAACATCCCTGGTTCCGTTCATAGAGTGGTAATACTCTAGAGTGTGTTTCCCTATACTAAAGAAACTGAATTTTGAGGCAAACTTCTCTGTTCTTTTCGTTGTGGTATGTTTCGAGCGAGAGTGCTAGAAAAGTGTGCTTTGCCTTTTTTTCTCTTCATAAATTTTTATAGAAAACATGTATGTGATACAAAAACGATACGGCATGTGTTACGAAAACGATACGACCAGTTATACGTACATTGATACGAAAACGTGTTCGTAAAGGGGTAACTTAGCTCTAGGCACAGTGATGTGGCGTGGTGTATTAGTAGTATACTATTGGAACAGAATTTTGAGGCAAACTTCTTCCATTCTTTTCGTGCTAGAGTTCTAGAAAAGTGGCGCTTGGCTTCTTTTCCCTGTATGCATTTATACAGAAAATGTTATCTTAATTAGAGAGTTTTTGCATACCGTACGTTAGCTTTTTCTCCCTAGCGCGCATGCTCATAGGAAACATAATTTCCTATGAGCATGCGCGCTAGGGAGAAAAAGCTAACGGACGTCCTACGGTATGCAAAAACTCTCTATTGTTTCATTTTATATCCTTACAGAGCATGTGCTCTATAAAATTTTCGTCTATTCATAAACCTTACTGTATTTCAAGTAAACATGCTACGAAGTGATTCTGAAGTCCTCAATTGGCGTCGAATTTGACTGTTGTATGGGTTGAAGAAAATATGTCTTTTTCCCCTTGACGACGATTTGTCCATTAATGGTGATAGACAATTATTATTTACAGATTTTTAAATTTTTTGGGGCCTAATGGCCGAGTGGCTAACTTTCTTTCGCTCTGTATCGCAAAAATCGTGGTTAAATCTCGTACCATGGATGTTTGTAGGGGTTCGGCAATCACATTAAACTGTAGGTTCCGGTCTCATATGACCGTAGAACGTTGTGGGAGTAGTGTGACTCGCGTCCGCAGCCTATCTTCAAGCTACACGCGCCCCCTGGGCAGTGGTCAATGAGTCACAGCGGTGCAGCCCTTGCTTATAACATAAAAATAATTAAAACATAAAGATAAAGAGAGTCTGTATTGCCAGCTGCATTAGAAAAAGAAAAAAAACTTAAATAAGTAAATTCTTAGTTTAGAACTTTATTCGATTTTTTTTATTTCGATTATTTTTAAACCATTTGTCACAATAAGTTCACATTTGAACTGAAGATACTTGAAAAAGGGGGGAACGGTATGGCATAAAAAAAGTTCTAAAAAGTTCCACCGAATTTTTCCCATCCAATTGGGTATGACCTCGCCGTGGTGGATGGACTTTACACTCACAGTGTCACAACTGCTAAATGACTTAGAAGTCATTTTTCTGTCAAAAAACTAAAACAATTAAGCACATTGAACAATGAAGTTGGTTTAATGTGCAACTCGTGCCAAATACGCTGTCTTTCTATTCAAACTATCACTGGCAGCTGAATTCACTTTCTTTAGGCCGCTTAAAGCGCCATCTATTCATACACTTTGGACATTTTTTGAGGCCGTAACGTCTCCCCCTTCTTCAAGTATCTTCAGTTCAAATGTGAAAACAGGTAATATAAAATAATAATAAAATCAATTCCTACTTTTTTTTCACTCTATTGCAGAAAAGTCCTTTACACATAAAGTTGAAATTTTCCTCTTACGCCTGGTGCCATCTATTATTAGATACATGCCACTTACAACTAAAAAAAACAAACTAAAATGAATTCAATGAATTTAATGAATGCGTTAATATTTGAGAAAAAGCCCTACCACTCCACTACAAGTTAAAAAAAAAAAGTGCATTTGAACTCGAGTGGATGGATGAAAAGTATTTTATGTGAACAAGATATAGGGAAAGTGCGAACTAAAAGTAGGAATTGAAAAAGAGAAAAATAAACTGCTAACTTTAGAAGTTTTCTAAAAAATAAATATCATCTTTTGAGCTACTTTGTAAACAATAGCAACGAAACTTAGGATACCCCTGAAACAAAAGTTATAAAAAAAGAATGCTAGCATCGGTGTTTATACAAACATCTTTTGTACGTCACTGTTATAAGAGGGTATTGATAAAGTACCGGTATCTCTGGTTTGTTTCCTTTATTTATTCACGAGCGTCAATAGCGTCAGAAAACATTCCGTCGCTCTGTGGTGTTGGATAGCTCGCGGGCTTTCTAAGCGAAGTGAAGTAATAGAGGGAAAGATAAAGGGAAATATTTATTTCCCATTTATGGGGATTTTTTGTGATGTCTTAACTCAGTACCATTTTCCACTTGAAAGAAATGAATAAAATTTCGTTTCTAATTAAAGGAATAAAAATGGAAAATAAAAAATAAAAATTTTTTTTAGTTAAATACTTTTTACATTTCAAAATGATCATTTTTAAGATTCTTATAATTAGTTAGCTTATAAGTTATGTTATTTAAAGGCACATTATGCTCTTCGCATGCAGTCAAAGTTGGGTAAAATAAGAAACAAACCTTCATAACAAATTTCGACTATTTATTAGAACAAGGGTGTCCAACCCGCTTCCCTGCCTTGAATATTTTTTCGGCCCGTGAGATGTATCACACTTTTACAAAATATATTTATTTTGTAACGACTAAAGTAGTGAAAATTATATAGTGTTAATAGTGTATTAGTTAATAGTGTTAGTTAATAGTATATTACTAAAAATAAATAGTGTGGACATCCATCTATTTAAGAATGAACTGTCCAAATGATGAGAAGATTAATTCCTACTTTTTTTCGCTACAAAGTTGACATTTTCCTCTTAAGTCATCTATTATTAGATACATGCAACTTAATTATTTAATTTTAGTTTTTTTAGATTTAAATATAATGAATTAATTAGTATTTGAAAAAAACTGCTTTCAAATCCAGTGTCCTCCACTATAAGTTCAAAAAAAAAATAATAATAATGTATTCGAACTCGAGTGGATGAATCAAAAGTATTTCATGAACGATTGAAAATTTGAACAGGATATATATAGGGAGAGTGGGAACTAAAAGTAGGAATTGAGAAAAAAAAATGATAACTTTACAAGTTTTCAGAAAATAAATTTCATCTTTTGAGCTGCATCGTAAACAACAACAACAGCGAAACTTAGGATATCGCTGAAACAAAAGATCCTGAAAAAAAAAAATGTTAGCATCGGTGTTTGCACAAACTGCTTTTGTACATGATAATATCAGAGGAGTATTGATAGAGTACCGGTATTCTTGGATGTGTTTCCTTTATTTATTCACGAACGTCAATAGCGAAGGCTTCAGAAAACATTCCATCGCTCTGTGGTGGTGGATAGCTCGCGGGCGATGGGAGCGAATGAAGTAATAGAGGGAAATATTTATTTCAGTTATTTCTCTTTTGGAGAATTTTTTCATGATCTCTTAACTCATTTTTATCTTTTCCACGGGAAGGAAATGAATATAACTTCGTTTCTAATTAAAGGAATAAAAATGGAAAATGAAAAAAAAAAAAACATTTTTTTTAGTAGTTAGGATTGTTTTGGAATGTAAAACTTTTTTTGTCTGGTGTATAAAAATAGGAAAGGAATTATTGAGAGGCACATTATACTCTTCATATGTAGTCATAGTTTGGTGAAATAAAAACAAACCTTCATAACTCATTTTGACCATTTATTAGAACAGGGGTGGCCAAACAGCGGCCCGTGAGGTTTATCACAGTTTTACAAAATATATTTATTTTATAATTGCGAAAACAGTGAAAATCAATATATTAAAAACATAGATTATGCTTGCATCCCTATATTCAAAAATGAACTGGCGAAACCATGAGAAACAAGTAATATAAAAAAAAAACATTTTAAAATCAATTCCTACGGTTTTTTTTTTTTCTCACTCTATTGCAGAAAGGGCTTTAGAAATAATTTTCATTCATTTTTTTAAGTTTATCTGGCACCATCTATTATTAGATACATGCAACTTAAATCTAAAAAAAAACTGAAATGAATGAAATAAATTTGATGAATGAATGAATATTTGAAAAAAACTGCATTAACATTCAGTATAAGTTTAATTAAAAAATATCCTTGAACTCGAGTGGATAAATAAAAAGTATTTCATGAACGATTGAAAATGTGAACAAGATATATATATATATATGCAGAGTGTGAACTAATAGCAGGAATAGAAGGAAAAGATAAAAAACTGATAACTTTAGAAGTTTTCGAAAAATAAATATCATCCCCTGAACTACCTCGTAAACAATAATAGCGAAACTTAAGATATCTCTGAAACAAAAGTTATAAAAAAAGAATATTAGTCTCGGTGTGTTTGCACAAACAGTTTTTGTACATCGCGGATATTAGCGGAGTATTGATAGAGTACCGGGATCTGTGTTTCCTTTATTTATTCACGCGTCAGAAAACATCCCGTCGCTATGTGGTGTTGGATTGCTCGCGGGCGTTGCGAGCTAAATGAAGTGATAGAGGGAAAGATAAAGGTAAATATTTATCTGTTATTTCCCTTTTTGGAGATTTTTTCATAATGTCTTAACTCATTTTTCCCTTTTTCACTCGAAGGAAATGAATAAAATTTCGTTTTTTTCACTCGTAAGATTCTAATTAAGGAAATAAAAATTGAAGATGACAAAAAAATATTTTTTTTGTTAGATGACAATGTTTTACAATCCAAAACGATCCAATTTTCGATGCATAAAATTATTAAAACTAAGTTATTTAAAGGTGGGCGGGGAGCGAGCTAATAGCAGAGTGGCTAGCGCTCTGGCGCTCGGTGCCACAGGTTTCCAGTCCCGGAGGTGCCATGACCGTTTGTAGTGGTTCGGAATCCACTTTAAACCGTAGATCCCGGTCTAACATCACCGTAGAGAGTTGCGCATGTATTGTTACTCCACTTTCGTAGCTTAAATTTAAGCTATACACACCTCCTGGGTAGTGCTCAGTAAGTAATATTGGTGCAGGGCTTACCTTAAGGCATCAAAGACAACTCTCTAAGTGTTTGCCAGCTGCATTAGAACGAAAAAAAAGGATACTACACCACACCACACCACATTACTGTGCCTAGAGCTGAGTTGTTCGTTTAGTATAGGGAAGCACATCTATTTTATTACCACTCTACGACTTTATCCAATAAAAACTTATGCTACCTTAAAATCATTCACTACTTTAAGCTGCCGTTATGCTTAATACCCTCCCATACCATTAAGATGCCTTGACTGATACCACGACACGAGAAAAGCCCTACATAGATCCAGATCTTCTGGAAAATGCATTTCTCTCCGCAACCGCCACTACACAGTATGGATGGCAGCTAAAAGTAAATGAAAAACGATGATGGATACAAAGCGTAAAGTGCACTTAATGTCAGCGTCCTCAGAGTCCATACCATAACCCTTGAAATTAAGGTTGCTCGCCTCCAGATGAACTTTCATAAACACCTCCACTGCCACTGAGCAATCGATCATAAGAAGCTGTTATTAAGTTACTTCCCCCTTTACTTCCAAGTTTTTCCCTACTTGGATGTTTATCCCTTTTTTTTTTTTCATCTTGAGTTGAAGTAACACGATGATTAATGATTTTTTTTTTTTTTTTTTTTTTTTTACTGTTTTATTTTATTTTTCACCTCTTGCCCAGGATAGGTTATGTAGTAAGTGAAATTCTCTAAAGCAGGATAAATAATAGTAAATAAAGAGAGAAAAATCCATTTTTTTTCTCTTTAGAGAAAGGCTCCTGAAGTGACAGCTCTGATGGGCGTTATCTAATAAAAAGATGAAAACTTTCCAAATATAAAATATAAACAGTTATGAACCTGGACTTTAAAAAAACATTGTTGTGACGAACATTTAAAAAAAAAAAATATTACTCAGTGCTCCACTTTCTAGAAATTTACCTTCTTGAAATGAACAAATATAGTTGAATAGCTAAAATGTGTGTTCCTTAATGTAACTATCTATTTCACTGCATCTTGATGATGCATGATACTTAGAGAGATGATGATAGATGATACATAATCATACATAAACTTCTAACCTACGAATTCAGTTATTGAAATTTTCTTTTGTCTAATGCAGCTGGCAATACAGAAGTTCATCTTTATTCCATAAGCAAGAGCAATACCGCTATTACTCATTGAACACTACCCAGGGAGCACGAGTAGCTTGAAGATAGCCTACGGACGCGAGTGACACTACTCCCACCACGCTCTACGACCCTATTAGACCAGGACCTATGGCTTAAAGTGGATTCCTAACCACTAGAAACATTCATCGCAATGCCGGAACTTGAACCCGAAACCTGTGATACAGAGCACCAGAGCACTAACCACTCAGATATCAGGCCCCTAAAAATATGAAAATCATTTAATAATAATTGCATATCACCATTAATGGATAAATAGTCATCAAGCAGAAAAATACATATTTTCCTCAAACCAAACAACAGAAAAATTCGATGGCCATTAAGGACTTCAGAACCAAGGATTTGGCACTTTTCTAGAACTCTAGCATGAAATGAACGGAATAAGTTTGCCCCAAAACACAGTTCCTTTAGCACAGGGTGACACATTATATTTTATTACCACTCTATGACTTTATCCAATAAAAGCTTATTCTACATTAAAATCATTCACTACTTTAAGCTGCCGTTATGCTTAATACCCTCCCATACCATTAAGATGCCTTGACTGATACCAAGACACCAGAAAAGCCCTACATAGATCTAGATCTGCTGTAAAATGTATTCCTCTCCACACTACACAGCATGGATGGCAAAAAATAACGGAAACGATGATTGATACCAAACGTAAAGTGCACTTAATGTCAGCGTCCTCAGAGCCCATACCTTAACCCTCGAAATTAAGGTTGCCTCGCCTCCAGATGAACTTTCATAAACACCTCCATTGCCACCGAGCAATCGATCATCCAGCGTCATAAGTAGTTGTTATTAAGTTACTTCCTTCTTATACTCGTCAGTAGTTTTTCCCTACTTGGGTTGTTTATCCCTATTTCTTTCCCTTTCTTGTTTTTTCTTTCCTCTTGAGTTGAAGTAACACGATGATTAATGATTTTTTTTTTACTGTTTTATTTTATTTTTCACCTTTTGCCCAGGATAGGATACGTGGTAAGTGAAATTCTCTAAAGTAGGATAAATAATAGTAAATAAAGAGAGAAAAATCCATTTGCTTTTTCTTCTCCGTAGAGAAAGGCTCCTGAAGTTGAGATCCCGTGACAGCTCTGAAGGGCGTTATCTACTAAAAAGATAAAAACTATCCAAATAGCGTTCTCATGAAGGTTGAATAAGAAAGTAGCATCATTAGATGAAGATGCTTACGTTGCTATAAACCGATGGTTTTAAAAACTTTTTTCAACGTCGACTGCTTTTATTCTTAAAAATTATATAGTGCTTCACTTTCTGGTAATTTACCTTCTTGAAACGAACGAATATAGTTGAATAGTTAAAATATGTGTTCTTTAATGCGTCTATCTATTTAACTGTATTTTGATAATACTTGATACATAAAGTTCAAAACTATGAATTTACTTATTAGAGGTTTTTTTTGTCTAATGCAGTTGTCAAGTACTTAGACAGTTGTCTTGGGTGTCTTAAGGCAAGCGCTGCACTAAACGTTACTCACTTAGCCCTACCCAAGAGCTGCGTGTAGCTTGAAGATAAGCTACGGACGCGGAATAACAATACCCCCACCACGCTCTAACATCCTGTTTGACCGGGACCTACGGTTTAAAGTGGATTGCGAACCCCTACTAACAGCCATGGCACTGCCGTGACTCGAACGCGAAACCCTTGGTACCGAGTGCCAGAGCGCTAGCCAATCGGCCATTCAGCCCCCATACACAAAGAAGCTGTCAATACGGTACTTTGAATATCTAAATTACGAATTTACTTATGAAAGGCAGCCATAATGTTCGTATTACACTCGAATACTCATAAAACCGCACAAATAGGATACCAAAGAAAAATATACATCACATACAATTGTCTAAGTGTTTACCAGCAGCATTAGAACAAAAAAAAATGTATAGTAGTACTACACCACGCCACATCACTGTGCATAGAGCTGAGTTGCCTCTTTACGTTCCTTTAAAAACAAAATAGAAATTTTACAAATAGAAAAACTCACTCTATTTTATTACTGCTCTGTGACTTTTCTATTTTATTACACTCTACTACTCTATGACTTTATCCAATAAAAATTTATCCTACATTAAAATTATTCACTACTTTAAGCTGCCGTTATGCTTAATACCCAGCTATACCATTAAGATGACTTCACTTATACCACGCCACAAGAAAAGCCCTACATGGATCCAGATGTGCTTGAAAATGCATTTCTCTCCACAACTGCTACTACACAAACATGGATGGCAAAAAAGCAACGGAAACGATCATTGATACGAAGCGTAAAGTGCACTTAATGTCAGCGTCCTCAGAGCCATACCATACCCACGAAATTAAGATTGCTCACCTCAAGATGAACTTTCATAAACACCTCCACTGCCACCGAGCAATCGATCATCCAGCGCCATAAGAAACCATCCAAATAGTGCCACTCTAGGAACCCTTTAGGACTTATTTCATTTATATCTATTCTATGAGTAGAAAATTATCCACTTGGAATCCAATTCATTTACATCTATTGATTACGAAATCAGCCACAAACATAACACATAGGGTAATTAAGCAAATAGGTTAATAAATTCATGACTCTAGAAGAAGAATTTCCAAGAATGTTCAGAATCGCATAATTAAACGATAATCACGTAGTTGAATAAAGAAGAAGAGGAATTTCAACAATTCTTGGAATAGCTTCGTAACATGTTTACTCTTTTTATAAAAATGCATGCAGTGAAAAGAAACCTTTTCTAGAAATCTAGCACGAAAAGAACGGGAGATATTAGCCCCAAAATTCTGTTCCTTTCGTATACTGCTACTACAATTCACCACGCCACATCACTTTGCCTAGACCCGAGTTGCCCCTATACGAACACGTTTTCGTATCAATGTACGTATAACAGGTCGTATCGTTTTCGTAACATATGCAATATCGTTTCTGTATCACGTATACGTTTCTAGAACTCAAGCAAAAAAATGCTAGGACAGAAAAATGCTAGGAAAAATTACAGAGATGTTGCCCCCAAAACTCAGTTCCTTTAATATAGGGAAATACACTCTATTGTATTACCACTCTATGACTGGTACCATGGATGTTTTTAATGGTTCGGAATCCACTTTAAACCGTAGGTCCCGGTCAAGCATGACCTCAGAGCATTGCGGAGGTATTGCTACTCCGCTTTCGTAGCTTATCTCCAAGCTACACGCACCTCCTGGTTACTGCTAATGAGTAACGTCTGTGCAGCGCTAGCCTTACGGTATCCAAGATAATTGTCTAAGTGTTTGCCAGCTGCATTAGAACAAAAAATAGTACACCACATCACATCACTGTGCCTAGAGCTGAGTTGCCCTTTTACGTACCTTTAGTACAAGGAGAAACATTCTATTTTATTACCACTGTATGACTTGATCCAATAAAAACTTATCCTACATTAAAACCATTCACTACTTTAAGCTGCCATTATGCTTAATACCCAGCTATACCATTAAGATGACTTCACTTATACCACTACTCAAGAAAAGCCCTACATTGATCCAGATCTGCTGAAAAATGTATAACTGCCACTACACAGCATGGATGGCAGGAAAAATAAACGGCAACGATGATTGATACAAAGCGTGAAGTGCACTTAATGTCAGCGTCCTCAGAGCCGACACCATAACCCTTGAAATTAAGGTTGCTCGATTAAAGATGAACTTTCATAAACACCTCCACTGCCACTGAGCAATCGATCATCCAGCGCCATAAGAAGTTATTATTAAGTTACTTCCCCCTTTTACTCGTCAGAAGTTTTTCCCCACTTTAGTTGTTTATCCCTATTTCTTTCCCTTTTTTTCCATCTTGAGTTGAAGTAAGACGGTGATTAATGATTTTTTTTTTTTTTACTGTTTTATTTTACACTGAAGTGACAAAAGTCATGGGATACCTCTTAATATCGTGTCGGCCCTCCTTTCGCCCGGCGAAGTGCAGCAACTCGACGTGGCATGGACTCAACAAGTCGTTGGAAGTCTTCTGCAGGAATATTGAGCCATGCTGTCTCGATAGACGTCCATAATTGTGAAAGCGTTGATGGTGCAGGATTTTGGGCACGAACAGACCTCTCGATGATGTCCCATAAATGCTCGATGGGATTCATGTCGGGCGATCTAGGTGGCCAGATCCTTCGTTGGAATTGTCCAGAATGTTCTTCAAACCAATCGCGAACAGTTGTGGCCCGGTGACATGGCGCATTGTCATCCATAAAAATCCCATCGTTGTTTGGGTACATGAAGTCCATGAATGGCTGCAAGTGATCTCCAAGTAGCTGAACATAAGCAGTTACAGTCAATGTTCGGTCCAGTCGCACCAGAGGACCAAGTCCATGCCATGAAAAAACAGCTCACACCATTACGGAGCCACCACCAGCTTGAACAGTGCCTTGCTGACAGTTTGGGTCCATGGCTTCGTGGGGTCTGCGCCACACTTGAACCCTACCATCAGATCTTACCAACTGAAATCGTGACTCATCGGAACAGGCCACGGTTTTCCATTCATCTAAGGACCAACCGATATGTTCACGTGCCCACGAGAGTCGCTGCAAGCGATGTCGTTCTGTCAGTAAAGGCACTCGAATCGGTCTTCTGCTGGAATAGCCCAAGAAAGCCAAATTTCTCCGCACAGTTCTAACAGACAAGTCCCTTGTACGTCCCACATTGATTTCTGCGGTTATTTGACGCAGTGTTGCTTGTCTGTTAGAATTTACGACTCTTTGCAGACGTCGCCGGTCTCGGTCGTTAAGTGCAGGCGGTCGACCACTGCGCTGTCCATGGTGGGATGTTATGCCTGAAATTTCATACTCTCGGCACACTCTGGACACAGTGGATCTGGGAATGTTGAATTCCCTAACGATTTCCGAAATGGCATGACCCATGCGTTTAGCTCCAACTAACATTCCGCGTTCAAAGTCTGTTAATTCCCGTCGTGCGGTCATCATCACGTCAAAACCTCTTCACATGAATAACTTGAACAGAAATGAAAGCTCTGCGAAAGCACTGCGCATTTATACCTGTTCTACGCGATGCTACTGCCATCTGAAAATTTGCATATTGCTATCCCATGACTTTTGTCAGTTCAGTGTATTTCTTAACCTTTTTGCCGAGGATAGGTTATGTAGTAAGTGAAATTTCCCAGTAGGATATAAATAATAATAAATAAAGAAAGAAAAATCCATTATCCTTCTTTTTTCTCTGTAGAGAAAGGCTCCAGAAGTTGAGGTCCGTGACAGCTCCGATGGGCGTTATCTAATAAAAAGACGAAAACTTTCCAAATAGCTTTCTCATGAAGGTTGAATTAGAAAGTAGCATCATTCTAGACTAAGATGCTTACGTCGCTATAAACCTATAGTTTAAAATAAAATTATTTGTGACTAACGATCATTTTTTTAAAAATTACTCATTGCTCCACTTTCTGAAAATTTACTTTCTTTAAATGATTAAATATACTTTTCTTTTGTTCTAATGCAGCTGGAAAACACTTAGACAGTTGTCTTGGATACCTTAAGGCAAGCGCTGCACCGACGTTACTCACTTAGCCCTACCCAGCAGGTGCGTGTAGCTTGAAGATAAGCTACGCACGCTGAGTAACAAAGACCTCACGATTATATTAGACCGAGACCTACATTGTAAAGGGGATTCCGAACCCATACAAACGCCCATGACAACGCCGGAACCTGAACCCGAAACCTGTGGTACCGAGAGCCAGAGCCTCGGCCATTCAGGCCATATAGTTAAATAAATATGAAGAGGAATTTGAGGTATTTCTAGGAATGGTCAGAATCTCGTTGTAAAATGTTATTGTTTTATATGAATATGAATGCCTGGAAAAGAAACCAAGCGGTGCCTTTCTAGAACTCTAGCACGAAAAGAATGGAGATGTTTATCCCAAAATTCTGTTCCTTTAGTGTAGCAGTACGGGCCTGAATGGCCGAGTGGCTAATTTTCTAGCGGTCGGTACCACATGTTTTGGGTTTGAGTCCCGGCGCTACCATGGATGTTTGCAGTGGTTCAGAATCCCCTTAAATACCGTAGGTCCCGGTCAAAGATGATTGTAGAACGTTGCGGAGGTATTGCTACTCCGCGTCGGTATCTTATCTTCAAGCTACACGCACCTCCTGGGTAGTGCTAAGTGAGTAACGTCGGTGCAGCGCTTGCCTTAAGGTATCCAAGACAACTGTCTAAGTATTTGCCAGCGCAATTAGAACCAAAAAAAAGTATATTACACTACACCCCACCCCACCCCACCCCATTACTGTGACTAGAGCTGAGTTGTCCCTTTAGTATAGTGAAACACACTCCATTTTATTACTACTCTATGACTTTATCCAATAAAAACTTATTCCACATTAAAATCATTGACTACTTTAAGCTGCCGTTATGCTTAATGCCATACCATTAAGATGACCTGACTGATACCACGACACAAGAAAAGCCCTACATAGATCCAGATCTGATGTAAAACGCATTTCTCTACAACAACTGCCACTACACAGCATGGATGGCAAAAAATAATTGGAAACGATGATTGATACAAAGAGTAAAGTGCACTTAATGTCAGCGTCCTCAGAGCCCAAGCCATAACCCTTGAAATTAAGGTTGCTCGCCTCGAGATGAACTTTCATAAACACCTCCACTGCTAATGAGCAATCGATCATCCAGCGCTATAAGAAGCTGTTATTAAGTTACTTCGCCCTCATACTCGACAGAAGTTTTTCCCTACTTGGGTTGTTTATCCCTATTTCTTTCCCTATTTTTTTTTTTTTTTTTTTTACGTCTTGAGTTGAAGTAACACGATGATTAATGATTTTTTTTTATGTTTTATTTTATTTTTCACCTTTTTGCCCAAGATAGGTTACGTAGTAAGTGAAATTCTCAAAGTAGGAGAAATAATAATAATAAATAAAGAGAGAAAATCCATTATCTCTTTTTTTTTCTCTTTAGAGAAAGGCTCCTGAAGTTGAAACCCCCTGACAGCTCTGATGGGCGTAATCTAATAAAAAGATGAAAACTTTCCAAATTACGCTTTCGTGAAGGTTGAATTAAGAAAGTAGCATCATACTGGACGAAGATGCTTACGTTGCTATAATCCGATGGTTTAAAGCAGGGGTCTCCAAACTACGGCCCGTGGGCCAAATCCGGCCCGCCAATGTTCTGCAACCGGCCCGCCACAGCGAATAGCTTATTGTTGCTGCAATAAGTTGGATTAAAAAAACACAGAATTATAATAACTCGGTTTTATTGAATTTCTAGGTAAAGCTTAATGACAAGCATAATACGCAGTAAATTTAACTTAAGCATAACAACTAACAAATAATTGAAATGAATTCCACTAACATTATAAACTAGTGAACATCCCGCGGTTACCCTCGGTAGTTATACCTACCTACTTCCGTTTATGACCACTAGATGTCGTCAAGTGTCATGGTCGTATAGATAGACACAATAGCAATTGTAGTAATTGAACCAGCGAATTTAGCAAGCGTATGTTCGCTCAGAGCGCGTACTCGGCGACTAGTCTAGAAATTATAGATTATGGCAGAAAAATAAAAACAGTTTTTGCCCTTGGTACTTACTGGAGTACACAGTATATCCCTAAGGCTGGATAATTTTGGAGACCCCTGTATAAAGAATTATTTATTCTGTCGACCACTTTTATATTTTAAAATTATATAGTGCTCTCTCGTCAGGAAATTTACTTTCTTGAAATGAACAAATTAAGTTGAATAGTTAAAATGTGTGTTCCTTAATGCACCTATCTATTTATATATATATATATATATACATATAAATATATGTGTATATATATTTACGCGGACTCACTACACGGCACATTTTTTCCGGAGTTTTAGCTATCTCTTGTTGAAAGGTTTGAAACCTTTCAACAAGAGATAGTTTAGATTAAGTAATAAAACATTTACAGGCATGAAAATTAGGGCGAATATTATTTGTAAAAAATTAGTATAGCTGACAAGAAAAAGTATTTTTTTGCCACTTTAGTGCAAAACTTATCACATTAACTTGCATTACTGCCCTTTACTGTTATTGTACATTAAATACAGTGACACTTAATGCCACTGTACGTTAATAACAGTGCGCCATAATAAGAGTTTAACTTTAGGCTTTAAACTGGTTATTTTGATACGTCACTGCATTTTAGCTAAAAGGCGTTAAGGCATTTTAAAACGAGATAGCTAAAACTGCAGAAAAAATGTGCCGTGTTGTGAGTGGGAGTCATGCAGAAAGTAATTTCATCTTTTTACTCAATATTTCCTTTGAAAAAGGGTTTGCAATTCAAGAAATCTTGAAAAATTTCATCAATAAAAAAAGAAACAGGGAAATAGCTGAAATAAATATTTTATCTTCCACGCTATCATTGAATATTGGCGATAAAGCTTCAGGCAATTCAACGCCAGACAGCCAAAGGGCTCCAAAAGAAAAATGCACCTATTTGCTCTTATGAATAAAAACAGAAAACAATCCTGCAAAACATTCCGAGATACTTTATCATTGCTTGGGTTTTTATCATACATCTACAAAAACTGCTCGTGCAAATAGCAGTGATGACACATTTTTAATTTTTTTTTTTTTTTTTTTTTTTTGTTATTTGTGTTCTTTTAGTTTCTGGAAAACCTCATTTTGAGTAACTTGAGTATGCAAAAGTAAAAAAAGAAGTCATCTTTGTCGCTGTTTACAAAACAGCTCGAAAGATGCTATTTATACATCGCAACTACGAGTATTCGAAAAGGTATCGATATTTCTCTTCATAGAGAATGAAATGAAAGCAGCACTTTGAATAAATCGCACAATATGCAAATAGATGTTTTCTATCTAAAATGTGGGCGATTTGTTTCTAAAATGAAAGAAAATTTTAAAATTGCGCTGTTCTACATTTGTCTGTAATTGGCTGGCTGTATTTGGCATATATTCACATTTCGTATCCATTGCTTAGTCAAGTCTAAGGAAAAAGTTATCATTCACTGTTTCTTAAATAAATGCATTTTAAAACAGTACATGTAAGTAGTGTAATACATCGTTATAATATATTACTAAAACAAATTATATTATTGGTGAGCTTCAGAAATATTCTTATAACTAAATAAATGTTTCATTGCTATATATATATAATGTTGTTGCAATGCAGCTGGCAATACACAGACAGTTAATCTTTATGCCATAAGCAAGGGCTGCATTGATGTTAATCACTTAGCACAAGATAAGTTAAGGACGCGGAGTAACAATGCCCTTGCAACGAGCTATGATCCTATTAGAGCGGGACCTACGGTTCAAAGTGGATTCCGAATCACGACGAACATCCATGGCACCGCCTAGGCTAGAACCCTGTGTTACCGAGCGCCAGAACGCTAGCTACTCGGCCATCAAACCCGTTTTAAGCTATCTATTATGGTGTACTACAAATGCATACTATCTCAAAGTTTTGTTCGATTTGCTTTCATATTTTTTGAGTTACCTATTCAGTTTTTATTTAATTTTTAGAAACCAGTGCAGTTCAACGCATACATAATTGTGCATTTAATGTACAAGAATACTTAATGGTATTGTGCACTAATGCAAGTTAATGTGATAAGTTTTGCACTTAATAGTTTTTTCCGTCTAATGCAGCTGGCAAACACTTAGACAGTTGTCTCTGATGCCTTAAGACAAGCGCTGCACCGACATTACTCTCTTAGCACTGCCCATCTTCTGGGCAGTGCTAAGTTGAGTTGTAATGTCCTATAAGTCCTATGCAACTTAATAGTTGCATAGGAAATGCTCCTAAGAACATCAGAGCTAGTATCTAATTTTGGACATCGGGAACAAGATCTGAGACCACATTAAAAATTCTACAGTCATAAAAGCCGTAATACTTAAAATACTTAAAATCTTAAAAGCATCAAACATAAAATGAAATATTTTAAGCGTATCAAGAAAAATTTTAAAGTATGTTCTTTTTTACTGTTACTTAAAATAATAAAAGCCGTAATATTTAAAATACTTAAAAACTTAAAAGCATGAAGCATATAATTTCAAACGAAATATTTTGAACATATTAAGAAAAAAATTCAAGGTTGTTCTTTTTTCCTGTTTTTAGATTCAATTGCACTGAAATTCCTTTTTTATCCATATACATATCAAGAAATATTCTTGTCTTTTGCCTTCAAAATTTGGACTGAGCCCAATGCAAAAAAAATATTACCCACACATATCTTCCAGTTCTAAAAAGAGATAAAAAATAAATATAAAAATGTCAAAAAAGCGGGAAGAATCTTTGACAAATTAGGCTCTAAGTGTAGAACATTTTTCTTGGGCCGGTAAAAAAAAACTAACGTTTACAAATATCGATTATGCTTGCGATTATGTCAATCCACGTAGAATATACTTGATGGCTAATCGATTAATCGATTCTTTATTTGACGATAGCGATGATACATTATCGTATCTGACGGACTTTCCCAGTTAAGAATGTCCCCCGTTGCCATTTGTTAATGCATAAAAAGAAAAAAAATAGAATAATGCGGTTGAATTACGTAAATTGCCTTCGAAAATTCCGGCTATTAGTAAGTAATGTCCTTATTATTGGGGTTCCATGAAATTTCAATGAAGAAATATGTTCCTTAAATATGTTCATGAAATGTTCTGGAAACCCAATAGATTTTGCGCATAACTTTTGTACGAAAACTTCCCACAGATCAATTAATTTGAAGAATATCAAAACATTTAGTGGAAGTTCTTTTTTATATTAATAAATGGTAATCGATAACCAGTCATTTCACGTCCAAGACAAACAGCCTTGACAAGCTTTGCACATAAATTAAATGCATTTTTGTGAACTATTTCTTTAAATAACGTATTCATGGTTTGACATATTTGAAGAATATTAAAATATTTAGTGGAAGTGTTTTTCAATTCCTACTATTAGTTCACACTAATATATAATTCAGTTCATTTTGTTGAATTATTGTATTTCTTTAAATAACTTATTACTGTGTCCAAAAAAGTAAGGCCAATTTCCAAGTTAAAATTCCCGGGCATATGATATATCAATTTTTTTTTTTCAACACTGAAGTGTCAAAAAATACTTTTTTTTGCCAGCTATGCTAAATTTTTACAAATAATATTCATCTTAATTTTCATGCCTGCCAATGTTTTAACGCTTAATCTAACAATAATATTTCAACGCAATTTTGTTTTCATAAAACATGATGTAAAACACTTGGCTCAAAAACTGGTTATTTTAAATGTGACTGCATTTTAGCTAAAAGACTTCGGGCATCTCAACATACAGATAGCGTAAACTCCAGAACAAATGTCATGCAGAAAGTAATTTCATCTTTCTACTTAGTAATTCATTCCTACTTAGTAATTTCTTTTATTGTATTTCGTACATATTTGCACGTGATACATCTGTATATCTGTTAATCAAATGGAATGAAGTGAAAAAAATACTTTTTGTTTTGTCAACTATACTAATTTTTTACAAATAATATCCTTGTTTCGAATCCCGGCGATGCCATGGATGTTTGTTGTGGTTTGGAATCCACTTTAATCCGTATGTCCCGGCCAAATAAGATCGTAGAGAGTTGCCGAGATAGTGTGAATAGCGTCCGTAGCATATCTTCAAGCTACATGGGCCCCCAGGTTAGTGCTAAGTGAGTAGCGTAGGTGCAGAACTTATGGCATAAAAGATGACCAGTTTAAGTAATTGCCAGCTGCATTTGAAAAAAAAATATATTTACCTTAATTTTCATGGCCATAAATGTTTTATAACTTAATCTAACAATAATATAGCAATTTCTTTTTTCTTAAAACATGATGTAAAACGTTTGGCTCAAAAAATTGGTTATTTTGATGTGTGGCTGTATTTTGGCTATAAGGCTTCAGGCATTTCAATACGAGATAGCTCCAGAAAGTAATTTCATTTTTCTGCTCAGTAATTCATTCGAAAAAATGTTGGCAATTCAAGAAATCTTGAAGAATTTCATCAATAAAAAAAAAGGCTCGAAATATCTGAAATAAACATTTCCCTCCTTTTATCTTCCATGCTATCATTGAATATTGGCGATAAGGCTCCAAAAAAAATGCACCTATTTGCTCTCATGAATAAAAACAGAAAACAATCCACTCAAAACATTCCGAGATAATTTATCATTACCTTTTATCTTCCATGCTATCAATATTGGTGCTACCACTTTTGAATATTGACGGTTATTATCTATGTATAATAATAATATCGAATATTGGCGAATATTATCTAACGGTTTTGCATATTGGCGATAAGTCTTTAGGAAAATCAACGCCAAACAGCCAAAGGCTCCAGGAAAAAAATGCACCTATTTGCTCTTATGAATAAAAACATAAAACAATCCTGCGAAACATTCCGAGATAATTTATCATTGCTGGGTTGGTATCATACATCTACAAAAACTGCTCGTGCAAATAGCAGTGATGACATTTTTTTTGTGTGCTATTTATGTTATTTTAGTTATTAAACCTTATTTGGAAACCTTATTTGGACTAAGTTGAGGATGCAAGAGTAAAAAAAGAAGTCATTATTGTCGCTGTTTACAGAACAGCTCGAAAGATGCTATTTATACTTCGCAACTACGAGTATTCGAGCAAGTATCGATATTTCTCTGCATGGAGAATGAAATGAAAGCAGCACTTTGAATAAATCCCAATATGCAAATAGCTTTTTCTCTAAAATGTGGACGATTTGTTCACAAAATGAAAATTTAAAATTGCACTGTCTACTTTTGGCTGTAACTGGCTGTCTTTGCATTTCGCATATATTAACATTTCGTATCTATTGCTTAGTCATGTAAAATGGAAAAGATCTCATTGGCTTTTTTTTATTAAATAAACAAATGAATTCATACATTACAATAAATATAGCAGTGTAATATATTGTTATTATACATCACTACAGCAAGTTATATTGTCGGTGGACTTCCAAAATATTTTTATAACTTTATAAATGTTCCATTACTTGATATATATATTTATATATATACACTGGGTGATTATGATTAATGTTCACCTTTCAAAATGCTGTAAAAAAAGAAAAAAATATCAGATTTGAACAGAAGATACTTGAAAAGCGGGAAAAGGCACGGCATAAAAAAAAAAATTCCTAAGTGTATTAATAGAGGGCACTGTAAGCGGCCTAATGAAAGTGAATTCGCCTTCCTGTGATAGTTTGTATCGAAATGACAACGTATTTGGCATGCGTTGCACATGAAACCAACTGTAGTGTTCAATGTGCTGGATTCTTTCCGTTTTTTTGACGGAAAAAAGGACTTCCAAGTCAATCAACAGGTGTGACACTGTGAGGAGAAAACCAATTTACCACGGCAAAGTCGTATTAAACATCATCCTATTTTTTTTTTCTTTTTATACTTCAAATGGCAACACTGCATTGATTTTTCCTGACTTTTTCGCCAAACATGAAACCCGTATGTAATTAAATCCACATTAAAACAATAATAACAAAATAAACAAAATAACAATAAACCAAAATAGCAATGTATCTACGATAGCAGCACAAAAACAATAAAACAACGACTCGTTCCACACAACCACCGTAATACAACACAGCCATGCTGACTTCCGGCTGTTCCTAAAGCTCAAAAAACCACTCCGGGGAGTCTATTGAAGAGATTCAACGCTTTGAAGGCCATCCCAATCCTCATTGGGGAAGTTGGATTGGCATAAGTGCACGGTAATGACTTGAGAGGAGATTCCTTTGAAGGCGATGAAAATAAATTTGGAACAATAAATAAAAGAGTGACTCATTGGTCTAATGTAATTTTTTGAGGCTGCGAGTAGTAGAGATTACTGCAATACCGTTATACCGGGATACCGAGATACCGATATTTTGTGCCATTTGTACAATTTTATAATACCGGTATTCACACGTTCTCACTCGTTTTTTCGGTGTTACTAGAAATTTAGAGTTCTTATCACTGTGAAATACTTATTCTTGTCCTATTCTTCTTAAAATTTTTTACTCACAAACATATGCCGCATTCAGAAGAATTCGGGTACAGTTATCGAGAGTTGTGATGCACTAATGTCGATAGTGAAAAGGTGTCTCTGAACAAAATTACGATAGCTAAAAATTTCAACAAACCAAAATACAAGCAATACGTAATGA
>BPLQ01010948.1:0-14803 GCA_021605075.1 Caerostris darwini | reverse complement strand
ACAAGTAGTCTTATTCAATTAAAGGGTCCATTATCATTAATCTTATTCAATTATTGAATAAAGTAATTAATATATACCAAGAGTGCAAGGGAGATAAGATGGGTTATGACTTTGTATTTTTAACTGCAAATTCTCGGTTCGAAGCCAGACAAGCAAGTCCAAAACGAAAGTATCTGTAATAAGGCCTAAGATATTTCGATACATGTACGGTTTGGATGATAACTTGAAAAATTTAACTTCAAATTTCAGTCCAACGTAGCAAAAGGCTGCGGTATAACATCGGTTATGTTAAATCCTCTACATATATGACATTCTATTAATTAATGACTTAATGACATCAGATAAATATGTCAATCATTTGTAAACCATTATAATATTGCACATACATGTATTTTTATTCTCTTCTTCAAAAACAGAAATGTACCCACTTCTGTTTTTGCACGAATTTCTTATACAATATTTTAATTTAACACGAATTAGAAAAAAAAATAATTCTCAATTTACACGACTTACTTAGATTTAACACAATCGATTCAAATTCAAAGATAAATTTTTTTTTTCATTAATTTTTAAATCTGCGACTTTGAAAACGAGGATTGTAATGCGATTTTCATTTGTGAAAATTTAGTGAATTTTATAACCCGAACAGCATTTTTTTCTCACGAGAAGAGATTTGTATTTGAAGTATAAAATACCAATATGTTATTCAAATTTGACAGCAGACAAGCAGTATTGTGTGTAGTTATATTACATGCAATTAGTGTTTTGTGCTAATGAGAACAACCTGTCACTCAAATCTGATAGCAGGTATTCGATATCATGTATAATGATACTATCTGTGCAACCTTCACATGTCGAAACAACTACAGATTGAATATGAACTATGCCATGAGGTGTTCCATCGGGATTGGTGATAGACCACCAGCTGAGAAATGTCTATTCCAATGAGAAGTGAGAGAAGCTGATGGAGTCTTAAAATTATGTTTTTTTGTGAAGAAGAGAGATATTTCTGAGTGTTTTTATTTACTTATTTATTTTTATTTTCTCTGAAGTGACTGCATAGACTGGAGCTTCAGCCTGTTTTTCAAAATAAACCCCTCGTGGTTTCTTTTATCAAGCCGTGGGATAATTAAGATCTGCTGTAAACCAGGCAGTTTGACTTGGTGTACTCTGAAATTGATGAATACATTCGTCTTACTCTCAGACTCGAGAACTCTGAAAGTGAACAGAATTTATGATCAAATTTTTTATAATTTCTTTTTCTAATTTATTCCTTTTTTTTTCCTATTTTTTTCTATTTCTAATCAAATTTCTTTGTATATTAATAGAGAGGTTATTTTTTGTATATATATAATTGAATATTCCCATGAACCTAAAAGTGGACCTCTTATTGAAGCAGTTATAAGTCATAGACCATTATATAGGCCTAGACGTTACAACCTCAATATGGAATTTCGTAGGGCTTTGTCAGTATTTTAAGTTCGGTGTTCAAAGTGAAAAGTACCTTTCTGATGTATATAAACCTTTGTTTTATTAATTAAAATTGAAATATTTTTCGTAGTCCTTACATAATCTCATTTAATCTACCTGTAACAAAAGCGAAAAGGAAAGGATATGTCTTTGGATATTAAAATTCAAATTTTAGATCGTCTTCCAACTGGGCAAAGTGCAACGTTCGTAACACAAATTTGCCTTTAACGAAGCTTCTTGGCTACAAGATAGCCGCAAGCCTCTATCATGGAAAAACATCAGATGAGGAGATAAACGCATAGATGATAGCAGCAATGTAGAAAAGAGAATTGCTCTTTGTGGAGGCGATTTATTTCTTGAACATTGGTATGCTAATGATTTAGCATGGTGACAGCCGCTGGCTACTATCCTGAAAAAACTTCAGATGAGGAAAAATATACAGTGTATGAAACACCAAAGTATAAAAAGGAAGTTGTTCTTTATGTTGGCGATTCCTTTCTTGTGCTTTGATGATGTTGATGGTTTGGCATGGTGGCAGCCGAGAGCTTCTAACTTATAAAAATTTTAGAAGAGGAGCAAATACAATGCAGGAAGAGCAGTAAGGAAACTTGCCTAAAATGTAAATGGAACACATAAACAAAAGATTATGTGTATAATATATATATATATATATATAACTAATTAAATAAAAAATAAAAGTTAAGTTCTTAAAAGAAGAAAATATTGACAATAAAATAGAAAAATAAAAAATATAAATATAAAAGCAAAATCCAAAAAGAGAATAAAATAATTACAGCGAGTAGAAAACGAGAAAAAATTCAGCTAACATTAAATTTTAATCGAGGTGATGATTGCTGAGTACATGAAGACGAAGAGCAGAAGCAGGGTCAAAATTTGTAATTAACTACGTGTATTTTATGTACGATCTATTGGGAATAATGAAGTTGGTATTAGAAAGTCCGTATGTTTGGAACAAAATTAAAGTGCTAAATCATCATCATACACAAGAAATAATTGGCAGCTTTAAAGAAAGATACATGAAAAGGCTTTGGTAACTTGCATAGAGGGTTAATCGCAAAATATAGTACCTGTAGACAGAACACAGAACAAGCAAACAGCGTTACGAAGGGATAGATAGAATAACGAAATGCAACCAGGCACTTCATCTGAATTACACAAAAAGTATGAATTTTCTGCAAGCACTAGTTTCAGACAAGCTTTCTCGAAAAGCAGGCATATAACAGTATAAAATTTAAAAGTGAAATTGCGTCTTCAAATAAATCAGCTGCTAAAGAATTTCTGGACAAACAAACTGAATGGTGAAACACTAACAGTCACTAATAAAGGGAAGAGTAAATTTCAATTATAGATCGTACCAATAAAATAGCGCTAGCATCAGCTGAATTACTTCGAACACATGTTGGATAACTGTGTGACCAGAATTTACTACTGTGTCCAAAATGTAATACCAATTTTAAATTTAAAATTTCCGTGGATTACGGAATTTCAATTTTTTTTCTTTTTTAAATTGCTGGCACTGTCCTTGATATCTGTGGGTAATTTGACGCCAAAATATTCATTAGTGTTTGAGTTACGCTTGGCGTTGTGAGACGCTAAAACTGATTCCGGCGATTTTTGAAATGTCTGAATTAATTGAGCAAAGAACTTGCATTAAATTTTGCTTGCGGAAACGTATAGAATGTTGCAGAAGGCATTAGGTGAGCATTCCTATATCAAAAAGAAATGTTTACAGAGAAGGCAGAGAACGCGTTGAAGACAAAGAGCCCTCTGGTCGAATACCAACCTCAACCGACGGAGCTCACGTCCAAAAAATTAAAAATTTGGTGCTTGCAAACCGTCAATTTACAATTAGAGACCTTGCTTATGATGTTGGGATTTCAAAAGGATTGATCAATCCTTATTGCCCTCTTATAGAGAAATACACTCAAGAGCCATAACATTATGAACTCGCCTGGATGACGTGGAAGGCAAGCGACCCGGTGGAAGTGGTATTTAACTGCTGCTGCAGAGTCTGAAGAATCATTCTTCCACTTACTTCTGTGTGTGATAGGAAAGGCTGCGGATCTAAGCGACTTTGATAGAGGGCAGATTGTAATGGCTTGAAGGCTCGGAACAAGTATTTCCGAAACTGCAAGGCTCGTGGGTTGTTCGCGATCTACAGTTGTTAGTACTTATGCAAAGTGGATGAATGACGGTGAAACCAGCAGTAGACGACATGGTGTTGGACGTCCACACGCTATCAAAGAAAAAGGTCGTCGGTGACTGTCTCGCATAATGAAGCAAAACCGAAGCCAGACAGTGGCTCAGCTGACATCCCAATACAATGCAGGGTCAAGTAGAATAGTATCGGATCACACTGTTCAGCGGATACTGTTGGATATGGGGCTACGCAGCAAACGTCTCACTCGTGTGCCTTTACTGACCAAGCGTCATCGCCAACTGCGCCTGTGCTGGGCCCGGGCACATCGTGACTGGTCCATGGATCAGTGGGATAGAGTTGCCTGGTCAGATGAATCACGGTTTGTCATTCTTCATCATCATCACGGTTTGTTCCGTCTTCCAGGCGAGCAGTTGCTCCCTCAATGTACACAGTAGGTCTTACACAGGCCGGTGGTGGCGGTATTATGCTTTTAGGGACGTTCTCTTGTGCGTCTCTGGGACCCGTGGTTGTGGTAGAACAGACCATGGATGCTACAGCATATCTGAACATCATTGTGGACCAGTTGCACCCTTACATGGCCTCTGTTTTTCCAGCTGGAAATGGAATGTTCCAACAGGACAACGCCTCTTGTCACAAGGCTAAAATTGTGTCGGAGTGGTTCCAGGAACATGATGTTGAACTCCAGTTAATGTCCTGGCCGCCTAACTCACCGGATGTCAATCCGATAGAACACATTTGGGATGTACTGGGACGGCAGCTCAGAGTTCAAAGACACCAATTCGCAATATCTCGGATTTGCGTGACCGTTGCTTAAATATATGGTACAATCTGTCTTCAGCCATCTACCAAGGACTTGTGGCCTCCATGCCAAGGTGGGTTGAAGCTGTGTTGCGACCCGAAGGTGGGCCAACTCGTTATTGACAGGTGGTCATAATGTTTTGGGTCTTGAGTGTATACAACGGCCTAGTCAAAACACAAGCACAGCTATTAATTATTGAATTCGTCCTTAAATCGTTACTACAGGAAGGTAGAAATAATTTTTTTAAGCGATTAAATAAGAATTTAGTCAATAGCGTAAGAAGTCGATAAAAAGGACATTTCTAGTGATAGCAGAAATATTACAGTCTTATGCTAATAATATTACTGCTATAGCTAGAAATTTTTATTGTTAGAAAGTGGCAAATAATAAATCCATTTTATGTGTAGCTCATATCCTTTTGCTTAATTTTTGTGTTATTGAATTATTGACATGCTTCTTTTCTTTTCTTTTCTTTTAAATGATAATTTATTTTGTATGATACATGTGCTAGCTTTATGAAATAAAATGTTTAAGATCCATCATGAAAATTCATGGTTCAGTTTATTATTTTTTCTTATTTGTTATAGAGCCGGAACTTTTCCGTTGATACAACATATTTTTTACACGGATTTGTTTTTACTCGTATTCTTCGGAACGTATCAGTCATGTCAAAACAGAATCAGGTGTAAATGAAAAATGCTATAATGTCACCAATATAAATTACATACAATATCATGCTAGATGGAGGAGCTGCATATCTAAGGAAAGCAAATTGGGTAATCATTGTGTTAAAATTTATCCTAATGAGGAACGAAATGGGAAGTTTCAACATCTTAACTTAATCTCAACTCAATAACTTAATAACTCAACTTATCTTAAGTCGTTAATGCCCTGCTATAGAGAAATATGCAATGGCCTAACCAAAACACAAGCTCGACTTTTAATTACTGATGTTATTAAATCCAGCGAAATAACGTCACCAGTGAAGGCAACTCCTAATTTAGTTCAAGAGATTGCAGAAGTATTTCATCAATGGAACACGAAGACGATAACCAGACATTTCTAATGATAACAGAAATATTACAGTATTATGAAAAGTGTTCGTCAGAAAGTGACAACGAATAACATCTTTTTCAATTCCTTCTATTAGCTCACACTCTCCCTATATATATTTTGTTCAAATTTACAATCGTTCATAAAATACTTTTTATTCATCCATTCAAGTTCAAATACATCTTTTAAACTTGTAGTGGAGGAGTTTTGATGGTAATACAGTTTTTTCAAATATTAATTCAGTAATTAAATTTAATTAATTAATTTTAGTGTTTTTATTGGATTTAAGTTGCATATATGTACCAATAGATGGTGCCAGATAAATTTAAAAAATGAATTAAAATTATTTATAAAGGACTTTCTGCAATATAGTGAAAAAAAAGTAGAAATTGACTAATTTTTTATATTACATGTTATGTGTAACTCATATTATTTTGTCTAATTTTTGTGTTGAGGAATTATGGACATGATTTCCTTTTAACCTTTCGAATAATAAATTACGTTGTATGATACATGCGCAATCTTTACTAAATAAAATATTATATCTACATCATAAAAACTTATGGTACAGTTAGAACAGTTATTTTTTATAGGATTGGAATTTAGGATATAACATATATTTTTTACACAGTTTTTTTGTCACTCGCATTCTTTTGGAACGTATCTATCAGGTAAAAACAGAATTAGATGAAAATGAAAAAATGCTCTACTGTCATAAATATAAATTACACACAATATCATGTTAGATGGAAGAGCTGTATATCTAAAGCAAGCGCATATCCTCATCAGTATTAAATTCATGATAATGTTACTAGATCAAAGTACTACAGTTCTGTCCGGTATTGGAACTTGCAAGATAACTTACATCAGTAGCTATTATTAATTAATGATTTATGTTTGAAGTTTTTATAAAGATGAAAGGTTGGTCAGATTAATCAGTCAAGTAAACAAAAATAGTTTAAAGAATTTCGTCATGTACCAAATTCATATGATTTTGGATGTAAATGAATAAATGCAAATCAATAATTCAATAGTTAATGACGAGTAAGTAAGATAATTTACTTACTCATCAGTAACTGTATTGAATCATTTAATAAGTACAAACTTTAAAATAATTTATCTGTTCGTTTCAGAACACATGAATATTTTGCACATTTCTGACAAATAGTAATCCTGTTTTAAAACTTTTAAGATTTTGTTTCACTTTTTGATATTTCTCTAAAACGTAAAATATATTATTAAAATTGTTTGATTAAGCAATTTACTCACAGCTGTCGCATAAAATTCGATTTTATCTATTTTGTGCAATTTTTAGGAAATTCAATATTTGTATTCTGTATATAATCCAGTGACAGCGATATGAGACATTAGAATTATAGACAAATTGTTGTTCCCCCTCATTACAGAATATTAAACCAAAATAATTCTTGTTTCGTGTAAATTTTACATGAAAACAAAATTTTTCACAAATTTTGTTTTCTTTAGTATGGGTGATACGGAAAACGAAATGTAGCAACACTAGTAGGAAAGATATCTTAAAAAAGTTTCTGAAGGATAACCAAGTAGAAAATAGTAGACCGAATATGCCTATAATCCATTTTCTTTCAAAAAGTGGAGTAGATGAAATTTGTATTAAATTCAACAGTTTCCAGGCTTTAGATATATTTAAATTTTTTATTTTGAAATAAAAGATTGAAATGTATGATAAATTTGATCACTTCACTTAAGTAATGAAATACGTCGTAGGTATCGTAGGAATTAATTTCATCAAATAAATTTTGCTACTAACTGTACACTAGGTTTTTACTACTTCAAAGAACACTCCAAGGACTCCGTCTTTCACATACCTAAATCTCTCTTTGTATATATTTTCTGGAAATTTTATCACAAGATCTTGTGATGTTTTATCTATGGTAGTGGTTCTCAAAAATTTGTGAATTCGAAATGCATTAAAACATTTTCCAATAACTGTAGGCCCAAAGCATACAAAACTTTCAGAAATATGTTGTAACAATTACATCAAACCTTCTTTGTCTCATCATCGCTATTTATGTGAAGAGAGAAATTTTAAACAATAACCAGAAGGGTTACTTGTTTGTAACTTACTTGTATGTTTTTGACTGTCAAAACTGACAATAAATATAGTAACTGTATTTATCTTTATATTTGGAATCATATATCTCTGAAATACCACATAAAGCCCACAGAAATCTTCAAGGTCATACTTTGGCTTATCATTTGAGAATAACAGATGTATGATCAATCTTCCACTTAAACAAACAAACAAAATTTCTTTATTTCATCTGATATGCGTTACTTTAACAAACAAAAATTGAACATGTTTGCATAACTCAAAGTACATTGCACTATTTTAAGTAAAGTGCATTAATTAATTTTTCTCTCTTTAGTGTAAAAATAACTATAAAGAGAAATGAATATGTATAGTATAATACAATAAATATAAAATTATAGAAAAAGTTACAAATAACAAAAATATATATATCGCAGAATAATAATACCATAAATTACGATGTTATGACCAGAATAATAACAAAATAATAATTATATATATTGGTAAATCTTAAATAATTTGAAATAAATTCCTTCGTTTTTATCAACGAATTAAAGCATTTTATTAACAGTATACTCTTTTAATAGTCATATAATATCTTAAATTATCTATATTTTATAAAGAACGTCAATAGGATTTAAGCAATGAAATATTAAAGTACTATTTGAAATTTTCGTATTTTGTTTCCAATAAAATATTCATATTTCATTCAAAATTCACATATTAATATTACATATATATTTTTCATACATATATTTCCCATCACATATTTTACATATATAATTCACATATATATTTTTTATATGCTTAATCATTAAAATGAAAAAAAAAAGAAAATATATAAACCGGAATTCTAAATTTACTTATTTTATATTAATAATAAGGAGTCCATACGTTAAAAAAGCACCAGAAATTGTAAGAATCAATCCCCTTTTTATATATATTAAACCCCCAATAAACATGTATATTACTTCTTGCTTCTCTACCCTTTGCAACAAAAATAATGTTTCTTTATTCTGCCAGTGGAATGTTTTAAAATTATTGATGAGAAATCCAACTCTGTCTTTCACATCCAACAAAACGTCTGACACCTTAGAACAACAAAACGTCATGATAGTTATAATACCACAATAAAAAATAAATTTTGTCAAAGAAAAATTAAATAAATCCAATGAAGTATCGTTATAAAGATAGAAGCTTGTCAAAGTACCAAATAAACAGAAAATACACATTGTGTACAATGTTAACAAGGGAATTAAAAGTGCGTTTTTCAATTCTTTCACAATCGCAATATGGAGAAAATATTCTGTTACAAATTTATGAACTATATAAGTTTCAGTATTCTGTCGAATATTTCGTATTCTTGTGTTGCACTGCAATAACATGGCTTCACAGTTTTTCAATAAAAAATATATTAAGAATGTACAGAAATTAGAATTCACAATGAAAACAGTATAATGAGAAACAAAAAATGAAATATGCAAAATTCGCTCATACGTTGCTTTGAAATTTAACCTTTGAACATCTAAAATAAAACGATATAAATATGAAATCGTACATACAATTAGCATTATAGCTATTATTAAGAAGTAATTTATTGAAAATATTTCCATACTTTTGCTGTAATGATATTCGTTGCTTTTATGAATCTTGCCAATTATATTCCGTAGAGTTTTCTGTTTCATTTTTAATGAATACCACCAACAAATTGATAAATATACTTGAAATACATTTGATACTATCGACTTAATATGAAAATGCTCTTTACTTGGGTCCAATAATCCATAGATAAAAAACAATGTTAAGGAAACTATGGATATATGTAGAAAAATAACGTAAACATATGAAATGGATTTAGATTTCCATTTTTGTGGATTGTTACGGATATTAATACCACACAAATCTGAAACTTTTAGCATTAAATTAGTTGATAAATAAACATGCATTTTTGGACATTACAAACGGAAGTATTCTACTTAATTAGTTTTATATCCAAAATCCTTTCTTCTTTATCATGTCATTTCAGAATTGTGATCAAAATCCTCTTAAAATTCGCATGATTGCTTTTCTTGCGTTGTGATACATTTTAAATACTTTTAAACTCATTTTTGAGATATTCTCAATACAATGTTTAATGCATATAGTAAATGTCAAAATTATAAGTGAAGTTGTACGTATGCCATATTAGATGTTGCTCCAAATTATGAAACTTTCTAAAAATTTATAAATTCTTTACATTATAAAATAGCATAAAATATATTCTGATTCCAGAATTTGCTTAATATTTATTATGGTTTCTAATGTTTAATTAATATGTATGAGATTTGAATAACATGTTTTGTGCACAAGATAAAGCCATTATATTCGTTTAAAACTGGTTCTCGGTCGTTTTGTTGCAAAAAAAGCATTGAAACATTCATTTTGTATTGTAATGTTTTCAATTATGTGATCGGTTACTATGTAACCATCCAATTTGACGTATGTTACTGAAAAATAATAAATAAAAAAGTTTATGTTTGAAAATAAATTAAAAACACTAAAAATTGTGTTGATGGATATAAAGTCATGGAAAAATAATCATTTATGTGATTGGTCTTAATAAAAGAATTCATTATTTGAGTTATTATTCAGCTGAAATCATAATTTATTTATTATGATTCAGCAATGCATGTTAAAAAAATTATAAATGTAATGAAAAAAAGGATATTCCATTCAGAATTATGTCTTAAAAGCTGGCATTATTGAAAAGCAATTGATAAATATTTAACAAAAAAAGAAAAAAAATTGCATTTGGTTTTGATTTTCTTCTTTGAATTAATAAAAAAAAATTTTTATTTTTATTTATAAATTAAAATATTAAAGTTTGTGCTGATGGATAAAGTATCATGGAAAAATAATCATTTATATGCTTGGCCTTAAAAAAATTTATTATTTGATTTATTATTCAGAATAAATCATTATTTATTTATTAGGATTTAACAATGTATACTGCAGAAATATTATAAATTAAATGTAAAAAGGAGTATTCTATTTAGAATGGCAAATTTTCTTAAATTTCGCCATAACTGAAAGTAATTGAAAAAAATAAAAAAAAAAAAATTAAAAAAAAAAAAACTATAGTCGTTTATGATATTCTTCTTTGAATTAAATGAAACAAAATCTTTTTGACACAGAAAATATAAAAATGTATTATGAATTGTTATAATTTATTTTTATTCACTATAAAATAAAAGGCATGATCTCTACATAATAATAAAAATTTCAATATTAATTAGTTTTCATATATGTATAATATTACTGATAATACATGACTAAAGTTACATTTTTATATCTGTAACAATCAAAATTTTATATCGTGAAAAGAATTAATTTGATTTAAATTGGTCACTGTTACATCAAAAATTTAATTATTGCATTAATAAACGTTGTTGGTGTTTAAAGCATTATTTAATTTTTTCTTTAAAATTCCAAGTCTAAATACTGTTATATAAACTTTAAGTTCGCATTAGAAATATATTAAAAGGAATGCAAGATTTTATGTTAGATCCTGTTCTAAATTTTCTATATTATTTTTTCAAAAATTGAACTTTTTAAATACATTTTTAGCTGTACATTTATTTATGAAAACATTAAGAACTTATAAATATTTCTAAAAAGTGCAAGAAAAATAATTATTAAAATATTTATTATATTTATATTTTATTTTTCATATTAAGTAAATATTTTCACATTATTCTGTGTAATAGATTATAAAACATTGTACAGGTGATCTATTTTTGATATAAAATTACAAGAAATAAAATTATTAATAATTTTTTCATATTAAAATTAATTATTAAAAATTATATTAAAATATTATCATTAATAATTATTACAATTACAATAAATTATTATTATTATAATTATTAAAAATGATTGAAATTAGTTTTTTTTTTCATTCCCTAATTCATATGATAACCGTTGATGATCTGATATGACATATGATCTGATGCTGAAAACAATGAAGGAAATGAAGCCATACAGATTGCAGCATGAGTGAGTAAATGTATTCTAAGAAATATAAATAACAGATAGTTGATATTTTGGAGATCCAAAGCGAGTCAATAACTACAAATAAAAAAAAGAAAAGTCATTATGCATGATTTCATTGACGTTTTTCTATCGTTAAAAAATGTACATGAAGAAATAAAATTCCCGTACAATAAAAAAAAAAAAAAAAAAAAAAAAACCAGAAAATATTTTTTATTAATCAAAATTAAGGTACTCATTTGTTAAGAAAATTTGTAAATATAGATGGCGCACCTACTAGTGACGTCAGATTAAGTTTTTTTTGGAATTGTTAGTTGGTTTCTAGAGGCTCAGTGCTCTTATGTACATAGCGCCATCAAAATGTAAATTAAACTTTCTTTTATTTCAATTCCTTCTATTATCTCACACTCTCCCTATATATATCTTGTTCAAATTTTCAATCGTTCATAAAATACTTTTTATTCATCCACTTAAGTTCAAATAAATTTTTTTTTTGTACTTGTAGTGGATGACACTTGATGTTAATGCAGTTTTTTCAAATATCAATTCATTAATTAAATTTAATTAATAAATTTTAGTTGTTTTTAAATTTAAGTTGCATATATCTACCAATAGATGACGCCAGATAAACTTAAAAAAATGAAGGAAAATTATTTATAAAGGACTTTCTGCAACATAGCGAAAAAAAGTAGGAATTGACTTAAATTTTTTTTTTTTATATAACTTGTTTTTAATGGAGGGTCCATTTCTTGTTTGGTTAATATTTTCCTATTAATCCTAACTCTACTTCTCGTCAAAGTGCAATATTTTTAAGATGCTGACTTTCCCTATAGACAAGATATTGCATTCGGTTTATGACATCTCCTACTTCTGCGCATATACTGTCATTTTGGCTATTTGTAACAGCCCACCTTATGTTCTCTTTAAAGGGAACGCCAACATACATAACAGATTTAAATATCCCCACAACCTTAAGTTACGTGGGGTGATTTTGGGAGAACGAGGTGATGAGAAATACATAGATTGTGCAATATTTCTGGTATGATTATGATTGTATAGCCGAAATATCACCTATCGGTAAATATGGTACTATTATTTTCATTCTACTTATTATGATTTATAATTCATCTCCCCACATATTTTTCCGTCTGTATAAGAGATTTAGTTTCATTTCTTTCACTCGTTTTGTCAGAAGTTACCTCTAAACAGGTAATTATTTTTTAAGTTTCCGGACTTCGGAACTACAAAATAGGTTATCAGAATTTATTGCGTGTATATCAAGAATGGCAAGTTAGAAAGAGTACAGGTAAGTAGCACTATATCTGCATCATCTTTGCCATTCTAGTACAATATGTCTAAGAAGAAAGGCATCAGCTTTTAATCAAAAACAAAAATTGTGTAAATGCACTCAAGAGCCAAAACATTATGACCACCCCTACATTTTGCAATGAACTCGCCTGGATGACATGGAAGGCACGTGATCAGGTGGAAGTGGTATTTAACTGCTGCTGGAGAGTCTGAAGAATCATTCTTTCACTTACTTCTGTCCTGGCACGGCAGCTCAGAGTTCGAAGACCACCAATTCTCAATATCTCGGATTTGCGTGACCGTTGCTTAAACATCTGGTACAATCTGTCTCCGGCCATCTACCAAGGACGTGTGTCATCCATGCCAAAGGTGAGCCAACTCGTTATTGACAGGTTGACATAATGTTTTGGCTCTTGAGTGTAATTCCTATTGATTTGAAAACTGGTAATTTATCAAAGTGTTCCACTCAGTTGAGCTGCTGTTAACAGGAATGGAAAGACTGTTCCTTTTGAAAATTATATATAATTTCCTTATATTTATAAAAAAAATTAAAAAAGCTAACTATTTTTTAAATAACATTTTTGTTTAAAAAGCAGTGAATATATCAAATTTATCCTTGTAGTCTTTCAAAAACGTAAATAATCCATAACTTTTAATCATTATATATATAATAATAAATTTTATTCATTTTATATAATAACTAAAATCGTTATGTATTAATAAATTTTGTTGGTGCTTAAAGCATATTTCATTTTTTTAAAATTCTATCTTTAAATTCTGTTAAATAAAGTTTTAATTCACATTCAAAATTTATTAATAAGAACGGAAGATATTATTTTAAATTACATTCGAAATTTTTTATATTATTTAAAAAAAATCCAACTTTTTAATTAACTTTTTCAACTTTAAAAGTATTTATGAAATAAATTAAGAACTTAAAAATTTTCCTAAGAAATACAACAAAAATTAACAAGAAAATTTGTATTATAAATAATGTTAAATATAGAAAATTATTATTAATATTTTAGAATTTAAATTAGTTATTACAAATTATATTAATTTATTATTATTCTTAGTTATTAAAAATTATGTTAAATTATTGTAAATAATAAATATTAAAAATTATAATTTTTTTTCCCATTCCTTTACTCATATGATCCCTTTTGATGATTTAATAATCTTATATATCATAGGATCTGATGCTAAAATTGGGAAACGATTTGAAATCCAGCAGTCTGTAGAATACGCGGGAAAATGAATATATATATATATATAAATAATATATAGTTGAGATTTCGGAGATGTCGGATCCATAATGGATCGTTAATTACTAGGAATACATGAAAAAGGCATTATGTAAGATTTCATTAATGTTTTTCGTTTATTAAAAATTGTACATGTAGAAATAAAATTCCTGTACAAAAAGAAAGGAATCCTGTAGAAAAAAACTACCAGAAAATATTATTTTTTTAATCAATATTAGGATACCCGGGTGCGCAGAAGGTCTACCTCCCCGTGGTGCCCCTGGTAACACTTTTTAGTGGCTGAAAGATCTACAACTTTGCATTATTGTTAGATTAATGAACTCTGTTTCAGCATGTTTTGTTGTATTATCTGTTTTTTTTTCGTTGTTCTTTTTATTGCTGTAACTGTTCATAATCTGCCGTTAAAATATATATATATATATATATATATTAGGATACCCTGCACCACGTTCAGAATTTTTAAAATGTTGTATTTCACGATGTATATGTTAAACACTTGGCACTCAGTATTTTTTTATTGTATTTTCATTTTTGTATATCATCTTCAGGCATTGGAGATAACTCATTAGATGCTTCGGCGCCTAATAAAAATTTCCGATTTTTTTTCCGAAGTTTATTTTGTGGAC
>BPLQ01010947.1:135242-142742 GCA_021605075.1 Caerostris darwini | reverse complement strand
ACTATTTAAAAATTTAAAAATATTTCCCATTCATTAATTCATTTCCCTTTCTTTAATAGTATAAAAACAATTAGTTTCCAGAAATAAATAGTGGATAATCTATAATGGGCCGTCTTATGAGTTGTAGTGGTTTTCTGAACTGTAGAATACTCCGTTCGAAATCCGACACACTATCGCCAAACCGAAAATATTCGGTCCATTCCGGGGGTTAATCTGTAGGCTGGAAAGTCCTTCATTGGGTTTTATAAGGTTTATACACTCCAAGTGTCGCAAGTTGGACCCTGTGTGACCCTGGATTTACTTTCGATTTGTCGTTCCAGTGGCTTCCAATCAAAGTGCTCCGCATTTGAAAACATTTTGTGAAAAGAAAAAGTAAATACATTATGCATGAAAGTTATGTCTTAAAAGCGATATGGACCTTATGATTTCTTCTGTTGTTGTTGTTGTCGTGTCCGTCATGGAAGGAGGAGTGCAGCTTCTGTTCTGATGGAGCACCCGTAGGTAGAAGTCTGACTTTGTCTCCGTGACGCTCTTACAGTCATAGGAGACATACGGCATAAAGTGGATTCCGAACCACTACAAGCATCTATGGCACCGCCAGGATTCGAACCCGAAACCTGTGACACCGAGCGCCAGAGCGCTAGACACTCGGCCATTCAGGCTCTTTATGATTTCTTTTTAGTATAAAATAAAAAGAATTTTTTAATAAATAAAGCGAATCTTATTTCTGCGAATATATAACAGATATTGCCTGTTTTATTGATGAGTTTACAGTTAGGAATAATAACAATATTCGCAGAATAATTAAGTTATATTCTGCGAACTCATCTTGGAACATCTAATATAACAGGTTCTATGTTTCACTTTAAGTGGCCGCAGTGACCGTACCTAGATACGCAACAGCAAACCAGCAGCAGAACAAATCAGCAAAGCAAAGCAAAACAGACTCTTAGTTCAAGTTGTTAGAGTTTTTGGTTCAACTTACACCTGCGAATCATTTTTTTTTTTCTAAAATGAAATTGAGCAACACAAAATACGTTCAAACATAACGGATGCTATCCTGCAAGACCAATTACAATGTGCAAATACCCAACTTGAGATGGATTTGGAAAAGCTAAGTGAAACAGTGGAGAAACAAACGTCGCATTAGTAAAATAAATATTTTTTAATGATTTCATTTTTAGTGTTCTATATATCTTTACAATGTTCGTTTAGTATCATTATGATTATATTATCATTCTTACATGTAAGAATAATAGTAAATACAAAAATAACTCATTATGTTTCAATCTAATGGGGATATATAATTTTATATGCGGCCCGCGGAGTTAAGATGCATTTCCAAAGTGGATCATTTGGGTTGGCCTCCCCTACCTTAGCCTATTTATATCATTATTACTTGATAATTGGTTAGCTTATTCCTTTTGATAGACAAGTGTCACATCATCCCACGCAAACTCTCCTCCTCTCTCTCGCACACACTACACACGCACGGAATAAATACAAAGAGAACAACAAAGAAAAATGAATCGCATTTGTCTCTTCATAAATGAGTATGAAAAAGAAATATTCAATGTTGGAAGAATGTGTTTTTTCACTTATTAAAGAAAATTATATGTAGAGAGATATATAATACAATATAAACTCATGTTTGTGAAAATTGCAACACCGTGAAGGACTTACGCGAGTGAGCTGAAATTTTCAGAAAATGCAAATTAGCGTATGATATGCAAATGATTAGAATTTCAAATCCGTAGCGCATGCTTATGCTGAGCAGCGCCCTCTAAACGGCGGATGGATCCGAATAAATAGAAGGCTATAGCGAGGCGTGTATGGTTATCGGTGGTTATCTGCTAGTGGTAAATAAAAAATCTGCTAGTGGTAAATAAAAAATCTGCTAGTGGTTAGCTCAATCGTTACTTACGCCTCTTCCACGAAAGAGAGCGAGATTTGAACAACTTACAGTGTTTGAACGGGGGCGAATCATCGGCCTTCGTCAAGCTAGATTGCCATATCGTGCAGTAGCCTCTCGTGTGCAGCGTAACAGCAGCACAGTGATGTGTCTTCGGAAGCAGTTGACGGACGGACAACTCGGAAATCCGGTAGTGGACCCCGAAATGGGACGTCAGCTCGCGATGATAGACACCTGGTCCGCATGGCGCTGACGGACCGTACAGCTTCCACTAGACAATTGGCAGCACAGTGGTCAATAGCTACAGGTGTTTCATTGTGTGCTTCATCAATTCGTAGACGTCTGCTGCAGCGTGGACTGCGCGCAAGGACTCCTTTATACAGGATTCCTCTCACGCTAAACCATCGCCGCCTGCGGCTACAATGGGCCGCTCAGCATAAAGACTGGCGTGTTCATTGGCAGCATGTCGTGTTTTCTGACGAATCCCGCTTTAATTTGTGGTACCATGATGGCCGCATTCGTGTCAGACGCTATGCCGGTGAACGCCACCTTCCGGAGTGCATTATCGAACGCCACAGTGGACGAACAGTGGAGTTATGGTCTGGGGTGCCATAGCATATCATGGACGATCTCAATTGCTAAGAATTGTGGGCAATCTGAAGAGCAGCCGGTACATCAGTGCAGTTCTACAGCCCCAAGCTGTTCCCTTCCTTCAAAGCTTACCAGGCGCTGTATTTCAACAAGACAATGCCCGCCCTCATATCGCTAGGACTGTTCAATCCTTCTTTGCAACGCGGCAGGTACAGCTTCTTCCTTGGCCTGCGTATTCCCCGGATATGTCGCCGATTGAACATGTGTGGGATTTCGTTGGTCGGGGTCTCGCTCGTGATCCTCGTCCTGTTGCTTCTGCAGACGAACTTTGGGTGCGCGTACAAACAATATGGAATGCTCTTCCTCAGGCAGGCATTCAAATTTTGTTTGACTCCATGCCACGTCGTGTAGCAGCACTTATTGCGGCGCGTGGTGGCTACACAAAATACTGATTCCGATCTCTTGTTATTGTTTGTTTGCTTTGAACATATAACCATTTATTTGTACCACTACCACTCAATTGTGTATTAAATTTCATTCAATTATGACGATTCCTTCATGGTGTTGCAATTTTCACAAACATGAGTTTATATAGATAATTTTGCTGAAACATCTTGTAGTTTTTTTAAATCGCCTACCCTGAATTTCGAGAGATTCGAGTCGTTCTGAAATAAGTATAGCTATAATTATAACGAAAATGTTGAGGTGTATATTACAAAATGCTCTTTTTTAATTTAATTTTTAAAAGGAGTTTTCAAGAAAACAAATAAGAAGTTATGTTTGATTTAAGATTTAAGCACAATGTTTTATTGTATATATATATATATATGTATGTATGTATGTATATATTCATAAGTAACTATTTTTCTAGATTTGTAAACCGTATATCTCTGCCTTTAATTATGAAAACACCTGATTAAAGAAATAAAAGTTTTTCTCTTCTCGGAATTTTTTTCCTACATTCTAGTTTCCAAACACAAAACGAGCTAAAATGAAAATTAAGCACATTTCTAAACAAATGTCTTGAAAACCATAAAAATAAAAACAACGACGGTTTTTTACCTTTACAGCGGTGATACTTTAAGGGATAACCTAAAACATATAAGTATTAATTTGCTGCCAAGATATTAAAAGGTGTTCATGACATCTTTTCAATTTTTTTAAATTTGCTTCTGTAGCTTTATTTCCTTTGCTGTCATTTATTTTGTATTTCCTCTACCGCATTTGTTTATATTAATTTATACTTTTTAAGTATTTTATAAATTCTGAATGATTCATTTTCCAACTAAAAAAATTTCAAAAAAAATGCTATTTAAAAAAATATAAAGAACCAATTTTTTCCCCACATTTTAAGACCTTTTCAAAAGAATAACTAATTTAAAAACTGTTCTTTCCAAACATATCAATGAACTCATTAGTAGGTCTGTAGAATATTCGAATCTTGACAGAGTCTGATACTTCTGCTTACTTTCTAATAGGTTAGTTTTCTTTGCTGAATCTTTGGAACAGCAAAGCGAACCCATTAAGGAATGCCGTCGCGAAGACCTTGTCATTAAATTGACCATGTGAATTGATTTTAAATCTTAAGAAGAAGGATTTCAAATCCTAAGGAGATCCTAAGAAGAAGGCTTTTTATGATCAGGAATGTTTATTAAAAAATTGGAAAAGATAAGAATCTTTACATCCAGCATTCTATTTCTTTCTGCTATGTTTCTGTAATCCACAAACTGCACTATGGATAGGGTTCCCATTTGTCAAAATTGAAAATATTCTAGCTGTAAATAAGATTTAAGAATGTGAAAATGGCACTTACCATTATATTTCAAAGTAGGTAAAATCCCCCTTTCGATGTCTAAAAAGCTGTGTTGGATGCTCAATTGGAAATAAGATTCCAAAGTTCCATTTTCAATTTTTCCATTTTCTTTAAAAGATTTACACAGTTCCTCACTATCAGTAAAGCAGTTTACTACATGAATGGTTATAGAAAATATAAAGAATAATTCTACAAATAATTCCATTTTGTGGCTGTTTATCTGGTGTTTAACTTTAGCAATGTCGCTAGAGCCCAAATGAATAAACATTCGAAATAAAGGCTGGTTAAAGTACATTTAATTACTTAATCTATCATTCTGTCTATACGTATATACCATAGAATTTTCTAGAAAGAAAAAATGTCATTTCTACTGAGTGCAACTGCCAAGTGTTAAATAAGTTTACTCAGTACTAGATTAATTCTAAGCTTGATCTATCACATAAAATATTGAATAGGTTTGGTTTAAGTAGAGCTCTTTGTATGCTTCAAAATCATGTCAGATTTGTCAATGCTACGCTATTGCATCTTCAGCACAGAAATCGGCGGGAAGAACTTGTCTAGGAGAGTCGCATAGTTTGTCTGTCGTTTGCAGTAGAGAAACGCTCATCTTGAAAGAAATTTTTTCCAAGTGCTCTGAAAAGAAAAGAAAATGTTTTACTGAAAAATATTTCTAGCGGCCAATACATTTGATTATTTGAATAGTAACAGTAAATAAAATTACTTTTTCCTTATTCCCTTATGAATAGAATGTAATTTCATGCGCCATTTCGAAATAAAATCCTTTGCTATCAAGTATATGCATTCATTGGATTTGTATATTTTCCTTATAAGTACACTCTCTCTCTTTGTATACATATCGCAAGAGAGGCTTGAGGGGAGACATAATATTTTTTTTCTATCTAATGCAACTGGCAAACACAGACAGCTTGGTCTTAGATGCCTTAAGGCAAGTGCTGCACAGACGTACTCACTTTGCATTACCCAGGGGGCAACGCTCTACGATCCTATTAGACCGGGACCTACTTTTTAAAGTGGATTCCGAACCACTACAAAACAACCATGGCACCTCCGGGGCTCGAACCCGAAACCTGTGGTACTGAGCGCCAGAGAGCTAGCCACTCGGCCATTCAGGCCCCGGGAGACATAATATTGACAAGAGATAATTGCATACAGACTTTTAATGATTCAAAGCGCTTTATCAGGTTTAAAACAACTACAGAATGCTAACAAGTTTTCAATTAAAACAAAAATTTAATAATTACATCTACTAACAATAAGGAAATTAATTGACTTCATAAGCCCCCAGTATTTTTCGATATTTAGGTTTCATTTCGAGATAGGCTTCTGAAATTGCTTAATTTATGTATTTCTATAATATTTTGCACATGTTTGAGATAGTAGCTTTTAACGCCCTTATAGCTAAGAATCCCTTTTTCATTCAAACTAAAAAAAATTGTCGATCTTTCGTAGTCTCTCTCTCTCTTTATATATATATAATATATATATTTATGTGTATATATATATATTTATATATGGGGAGTTAAAGGGATTTATATTTATATTGTAAGACCTTCTTTTTCACCAATATGATGGAGCGAATATACAGATAGGTAGACCAACCAACATTCCACTTTATGGGAAACAAATAACTCCGATTAATTCAATAGATCTGAATGGAGATTCAAATAGAGAAAAATAATGTAAACATCTCAAAAGGAGTGTTAAGCTATGCCAGCTCTTTACGGAAAACACACCTACATAGGATGTCAGTTACATCCAGGGTATACCAGATTCCGTGGTTTTACCAGCTAGTTGTTAATCCTTTAAAAACAAATCACTCATAAGGGAGAGATTTTTTTCATGATATTTTTATTATGTATTAAAGTCCATAATGATTTAGAAAACACTTTCTTGGTGTTAAGACAAAATATTTATTTGTATTTAAATTGTCTATTGTTCTGGAGTTATTGAAGTTGTACACAGGATGACTGGGTAAAACCTGCTGTCATAAGTCTTAGCAGCCCGTAGCATCATACCAGGGATAAATGTTATATACCTCTGTAAAACAAAGGCTTATTGAAACTGTGGCCCCGGCACTTACGCACATGCATTTGAGACTCAACTGCTTCAAGATTTATGTGAAATTCATTGCTGAACACTATATGATGTCTATTGGCAGCTATAATGATCAGCTTACAGCACAACTCCAGAGGTTTCTATCTGTGAGTTTAAAGGAAGACTCAATGAGATAGTAGAAAGTACCATAAGTGGTATGGAATAGGAAGTAACACTTTGGATGGAGAGAAATTGGTCAATTTTGATTTGTCACATAATTAATCTCGCTTTGTATTCACGTGCCTTGGCATTACAAATGCATTTCCTCTCGCCAATGAGTTCTTGGCAGCAACTGATTGCTTGCCAACACCTTTGCACAACAGGTGACAACTTGTTGCTCGGTATGAGCAGCCAATTTCCCACGATACAATTATGTGACTACGTTGGAAGATGTCCAATCGGCTACAAGGCTTTTAATAACGCTGTAACAGCGTTATTAGTTATACAATTAGGAAACCAAAAGACAAATCATTCGTAAATGTTATCTGTTTCATTCGATGCTAGTTGTTCAGAAGAAACGTATGTTGTGACAGAAATTAACACTGATTTATCGTGTAATTTAATTATTTACATAATTAATACAAAGGAATATGAATGTAAAGTTCTGAGATGATCACATTAATTTTAGAAGTGTTGCCCTTTTTTTCTATATTCATTCAAACAGAGAACAAAAATAAAATATTAAAATTGAATTAATTAAATAAGTGCAAAAGAAATTCGAGAGGAAAATTAAATAGGATTCTAATAAAAGAAAAGCATTTTTTTTTATTATTATTTTAGTCTTGTTGAACATTCAAAAACAATATCTTATCGAATACAGAGAATTATTCTTTACAAGAATTCTGCATAAAAAATACATATGTAAAATGAATATAAAAAATACATATTTAAAATGAATATAAAAAATACATATTTAAAATGAATATAAAAAATACATATTTAAAATGAATATTAAAAAAATACATATTTAAAATGAATATAAAAAAAATACATATTTAAAATGAATATAAAAAAATACATATTTAAAATGAATATAAAAAAAATACATATTTAAAATGAATATAAAAAA
>BPLQ01010947.1:79064-135232 GCA_021605075.1 Caerostris darwini | reverse complement strand
TATTTAAAATGAATATAAAAAATACATATTTAAAATGAATATAAAAAGATACATATTTAAAATGAATATAAAAAATACATATTTAAAATCAATAAAATATTTTCAAAATTTTGTATATTTAAAAGAATATAATATATTAAAAATTTTCTTTCCTTGCATCAAAAGAATATAAGTTGTTTATTACATTTTCACATTTTCTTCAATCTAGGAAAATGTGATGAAGCAACTTATTTTCTTCTCTAACAAGGAAAAAAAAGTATTAAAATCTTTTGATACATTTTTGGCAGGTAATTTCTTTCCCAAATAATGATTATTATAAAGTATGTGGAAATTTTTATTTAAAATGAAGTATGAAGATTTAACTGGTATTACTTGTTAAATTTACTTTAAATCGCTTCTTTTATAATGAGACGAATTATAACAATTTAGAGAAAGATCAAATCATTAAAACAAACTGGAAGTCAAGAATTTTAACTATGTTTACAAAATAATAAAAAAGTGCAAATAGCTTCATTAAAAAAAAAACTTAAAAAAAGATTTATTTTATTTAGATACAATTTCCGATAAGCGTCAAATATTTTATGACTCAAAATTGATTTCTTTTTATTATAAAAAGTTAATTTTAGATATACTTACACATATTTCGTTTTTGTTGTAGCATTTTATAAGAAGGACTGTCTTTTGATAAACTGCAGTTATTCGCAAATGACGTCTTTTTTTTACTTTCATCTTATACTATAAATAGCACCAAAAAGAAATATCTGTGCTGATTTTGGTATTTTAATTGCTATTCTTTTTATTTTATTTAATATGACTTAATGTATCGCGTTGTTGTTTTTTATGACGACTTGAGTTATGTAAGCTAATATGTAAATCTCTAGAAATATCATTTGAAGCATTTTCTTCCATACCTATCAAATTCACAGTAAAGGAAGGGTAATTGAAAATGTTTATATTCATTTGCTATATTTTGCATAGGTTTAAGCTAAATATAAGTATTCCTTGACTATATTAATAAGGATTTTAAAAATAAATGCCAGGCAGTTTTCAAAAGCACAGCACAGGGAAAAAACCATTTAAGAAAGAAACTTTTTTCTTGTTTAGGAACTTTCTAAACAAGAAAATTCTTTCTCCTTTTCAAATTTTGCCTTCTTTCACCGGAAATCATATAAGAATACAATGCAATCCGATGTGATTATCTTTTAATTCATTTTCAAAGTGGGATCTTGCTTTAGATGCAACAGACACACGGAAAAAGTTGATTTATTTTTGTTCAGAAGATCATTTCGGGTATTGCTCTCCCTTGCATCATTCAGCGCTCTTTGGATTCGTTTTGCGTGCAGACATTTGGGGAGGTACAGTTTCAGAGATATTAAATGAGAGGTAACTCTTGACTTTCTTTTATTTCAATTTATTCATTAAAACACTTTCAAATATAATAATAAACTAAAAGGAAACAGTCATGGTGTCATTTTATTTTTATACTCTATTTGTAACTTCTATTTCGTATTTGCATTTTGTTTGTCCAGCATGAGATGTGTAAATTATAAACCATATATGAAAAACAAAAAATATATAATAAATATTAAACAACTTTTTGATTTAAAAATTGGATATATATAAAATAAAGATAATAAAACTGGGTTTTTTTATTATCTTTATTTTATTACACAAGCTTTAGAATTGTAATATTTCTACCCGAAGAAGAAATTATTTTATACGATATAAAATAAATTAAAAAGATTATTCTCAAACAATTAAAAACTTGTGTTAAGATACCTTGTGAGCATTTCATCATTAAAACGATTGCAACTAACGAGGAGTTCAAATACCCTCGGGCTCTGTAGCCTCTCGCGATTCGGCATTATCTAAAAATCTTTCTAGATCCAACCTCATCTATCTCTTTATATTGAAAATTAATAACTATGAATAAATGCTTTGAAAAGCAAAAATAAAATTTCATTTGTATATTAAAACTTCCTTTCAATTCTTCTAAGACAAAAACTGCATTTTTAATTTAAACTTTTTACTAATGTTATTTATTGCTGCTTAAATACTATTTTTTCATTACAAAATGAGTATTCTTGTTATTTAAAATAACATTCGACATTAATTTTATTTCCTTGAAACTAAAGGCAGGGCTGATTTTCTTTTTAAGTATTCGGGGATTCTTTATGGCTTTCCTGAAATATCAAAACTTTGTTTCTCAGACAGAAAAGAACTATTGACATATGTTTAACAATAAGTTCCTTAAAAGAAACAAAGTTTATAGAAATGTATGCTAGCTGTTACAAGTTCGTTGCTCAAGAGAAATAGGATCTATTACTTTAGCAAATATCACCGAAAAAAATGAAACTATCGCTGATTTTCTCTTACGCTTTTGATCTCATGAGAGAGGAAAATTGATTAGTTCTAGAACTCTTTAAAAAATTCTTCTTACATTTTTGCTAATCACGAAGGTACTTACTCAGGAATAGATTCAACTCTTTCCACTAACGCTACCAAGGTGAATCGAATTCTGAAGATCAAATTATTCTGTCTTTTAAGTTATCTTACAAGGAAAGTGCACTGAAGTCGCTGATTTTTGTAAGATTTCTATTGTTGAAAAGGTCTTGTAATAGGGACTGAAAGGGTCAGTGGAATTTCTTGTTAGAATTTTACTATTTTCGAGATATCCTTCAATTCCTATAACTTATTTTAAAATAAATTGACCCACGAAAACGTCCTTCTGCTCTTAAACATTTTGAGAGGTTATGGATACATATAAACAATAAAGGAGACGAAATTAGATAGTGTGCCTTTTTCTCTAACGCTCTTTATTCTCAGTCACTTGATGTGTAGACTTTTCCTGACTGTAAACCTGATGTCAAGAGCTTGGCTGATAATTTTCAAGTCATCAAAGTTTTTGTGGTGAAAAGGAATTAACATGTATGAAAGTCAACTTTGAAATTCATCACCTGATCCATTATTAAATGTTGACCCCTACATTTTATACCATGCGACTATGTGTTTCAAAACCGGCTTTGATATAATGAATTTTAAGGGATGATGATTTTAAAAAAAAAACCCTGATATTCACCGTATACGATCAACGTATTATTCTGAAGGCATTAGTGGCGTAAACGATCAACATATTATTCTGTAATGTATTTTTTTTAAGGCAGAACAATTGTAATTACTGTTGTTAGTGGCTTTTTACACCAGTACAAAATGTGAGATATTAATACCAGAAATACTTGACAAAGGACTATCTTCGCATTTGTATTATTGTTCTTCCTATATGAGAATATACACTGATTATCATTAAAATGAAAGCACCAACCGAATTTGTCGGACAGCTACAAAACTTATTAGTGCACAGCATGGAATACCATTAGAGGGATTCATTCACACCATAAATAGACATACTTATGTACTCTGTATGTAATTTATCTACTGTAAAAGGATGCTTTATCATCAAATATGCTTAGCTTTCGAAGCAAATATCAGAAACTATTGGGGTTTAATTCAAATAAATGATATTAACTAAAGAGGAATGTGTGTTTGAACTAGAATATATTCCCACATAGTGCCCTAGGAGAAAAGAGAAGAATTCCTCCGACAAGCATCAACATAGCTAACAGTATCAACATAGCTACGCCCGGTAGGGTACTCCCACCGTGGTGCTCATTACATTGTCGCCTTCGTTTGGAGTGCACAATGTAATGAGCTCGATATTATTAGATTGAAGAATCACTAGATTTATTTGCTCAGCCCACTGCCCTAATTTAAATGTCATAGAAGGCCAAATAAATGTCATAGGGCTTTGAGGAAACTCATTTCAGCAGCAAATACTCACTGAGGACTCTTACTTTAACAACTATTACAGAATTTGGATTATGAAGAGATGGCGCCCATTGCAGTTAAGGGAAGTCATATACATTACTAAATAACATCTGTTTGTTATTCTCTTTCTTAGACAGACAAGTATTTGTACCAATGCTACTCTTTTGAGAAAGTCTTTTTTATTGCTGTTTGATTCTATGCTGTATGTGTTCTATTCATTTTTTTCATTAGTATGCATTTTTCATCCTTTATGTACAAAACATGCCTCTGTATTCTGAATCCCATGTCTCTCTTCTGTGGTGTTATGACATGAAGAAAAAAAACAGTTATTGCTTAAATTTTGAAAAACAGCTTAAATTTGGGCAGGGGCAATGAGAGAAGCAATTCTCAGGGTTTGTTCATGGCTGCTGCAACAATTTGAATCATTCGTTTCTTAACTATGAATAACTGAGCACATGTTGAAAGATGAAATATAAATTACACTCAAGAGATCGATTATTCTATTGATTCTCTGAAGCAGATAATTTCTTTATATTTTTTTCATTCCTGATGCCTCTCAGACACATACTAGAAATCAGTTCCTTTTCAAATTAATTTCGTACTTTCAGTACAGATACAATAGGATCAATCTTACTCAAAAGTAAATTAATAATTTATATTAAAGTTTATTTATATTTGAATCGCTCGATCAAAATAAACTCAACATCGATGGGAATTTGTATTTTATTTTTATATCTTTATTACAGCAAAAATTTGTATTTTAAATTTATCTTTGAATCGCATATTAGCGCTTGATTTTTTTCCAATGCCTTAAAGTATTCTGAAAATATAACAGATAATTTCTACAATTTTATATAAACATTTTAATAATTACAACTTATTAAAAGAATCAAATTTCTTGTTCATTTATTATATTTCTTTCTAACACTCATCCACAAGAATTTTTGGGTTGTTTACATTTGTAAATGAAAACATTTTCTCTGAATTATTATTTTTATGAAGAATAAAACAATACACCTGGAAACAACTTATGCTTCAAACCATGCCTGTTTGCTTGATTCACCGGATATTTTGTGCAGTCTGATCAAAGTGAAGTTTGATAAAGATTGAAATATATATTCTATTTTTGAATTGATTCATTTTTGAATTTTAGCCATTACTTGTATAATATCAGTGCAAATATTTATTAACTTAAATTTTATTTTCTTACAATATAATTATTTTCTAGAAATTCTGAGCTTCTAATTAAGAATAATTTCAATTTTGGATAGCAGTACCGTGTTATTTAACTCTAGTAATCTATTCACTGAAACTCCATAAGTGAATGAACACTTTGGAATTACACAGAAAAAGGAGCGTTTCATGGAGGTAAAATTTTAAATTTGTTTAAGAATCTTTTTGAATAGAATTTATTAGGTTTTGGAAAATTAAAACTATAGACAAATGGGGGGGAAAACGTTTCTCAGAAATCAATCGAATCTAAGATTTTTCGGATAAATTCGTTAATAAAATACCAAATATCATTTATTTCTTATTTTAATTGTTGGTAACTGTTTTAAATGTATTTAATTTCATTTTTGAGAGAAAAATTTTCTTTTTTTAAATAAAACGTAAAGAGACAATATGAGTTCTTTTCATTATAAAACAGAAACACGCGTCAGAACTATTGCTAAAACCAGCACTTTTGACTGTTTTATTTTTGTCATAAAGTACCTCAAATGAAAAATTTGGGTAGCCTTAAAAAATAATGAATACCATTTAATCCTACTCGCCATGAACAGCTGCTTTTTCCCAAGAAAATTTTGAAAAGTTGACATTAAACACCGAAGAACTTTCTACAAACACATAAGGCAATTCAGCCACAAATTCTACGGCGAGGGATCCGTTCAGCTGGGTTACAAGGGTGTTCCACCAGAAGAATTATTTTGTGAATTCAAAAAGCCACAAGATCGTATTTGTGTTTCCGAAATCCATGATGTCGTGTAGGAGGACTTTCGTTTGTGTCTCTGATAGAATGGTTTAGATATTAATATAAGCTGGATTAGAAAAGTGAAGCATGGAGTGATGGTAGCCTTATGTATGGGGGCAAGTTAGCATTAAGAGATGAAAACTCAGTATTATTTGTTGGTATAAACTGTTCTAAAGTAATCAAAACCATTTAAAGATTAGAATAAAAAAATGAAGCACGAACGGAAAATAGTGATACAAGAAATGGAACAACTTTGCTACAGAAATTACGAAAAAATTAGTTAAATAAGTGAAAAATGTTCAAAAGTTGAATGTTAAAGGATATCTTACGAAATACTTACTTAAAAAGAATTGACATTTGTTGATTTTTTAAAAATTTTATTGATTTTTGTAAGAATAATTTCGGTTACTTTTTAATAATCGATTTTTAAAGATAATTTTCAGTATTTAAACAAAAAAGCGTCAACATATTATTTAAAGCTAAATATAAATAAAAAATATTCGATATTAGCCACAAGCTGCTGCATTTTTTTTATAAAATTCTGAAGTGCCATTCACTTATGAGAGCCAATGTAAATTTTATTGAGTTCCTTTACATATGCCAATTAGTAAAAAAAGCAGTACATTGTAATTCATATAGAATTGAAGCACGGTAAAAATAATTTCGAATCCTGTATTCCATCATTGCTGACCTAAAAAAAAGGTTTTCAAACGCAAACAAATATTTATTCTCGAATTCATTATAGAAGAAGTAGTTTTGATCTGCACAGCTATTGGTTGTACTGATCGAAGTCCTTTTTCTTTCAGCGTAGTCATGGTAATTCAATCATTGTCGCTAAGCAGTTCCCCATGTTTGATATGAAAATACATATTGCCTTTCCCCTTTGTTACATAAATGCGCGGTGCTTGGATAAAAATCGAAGGCAACAGAATGACTTAGCAATCGATTGCTTAATCACGCAATGTCTACTCATTTGTCTGAAACTAGCATTTGTAATCTTTCCCGTTTGTAAATATTGACAGCCATCAATAGATATTTGAAAATATTTAGTATTGAGCGTTGATGTGAAAGTTAAACAACCGCGCAAAATATATTTTTCACTAGGAAAATATTTTAACTTCGCATTTTGTGAGTCTTCAAGCATTTTTGTTTGGTGTACAAAACTCAATATACTTGCAACACTCAATTCCATTTCCCTTTTACTGGTCTGTCTATCTATTTTACTTCTACTGGCTACTGTACAATATATACTGGGTTTAAACTTCATTGCAACTTAAAATGAAATATTTCATATGATTTCCTTTCTTGTTTTTTTTTAATTCATTAAAAAAATATATCCGTATAATACAAGTCTTTAACTCTTTTTCATTACATGTTTCAGTATACTTTTATTAAACGTGATTAAGTTTCTTAATCAAGTTAAAATACGAATTCTCGTGATCTGTCTGCAATCCTTTTATGCAAATCACGTCTCTCATCATTATAATACAGAATGCTTTTGAGAAAACATATCCAATTACCAAATCCTTAATTTTCCTAAATATAAAATAATAATTATCTATTCGCCCATCCGAATAGCAAAGGTAACTTTAAACCGTAAACTGATAAGAGCTTTAATGATATTGGCAAACTTCGAGCCAGAGTGCGTTTGCTAATTCTCCCGATGAATATCGTTCTACAAAAGAAGGCCTTCTGGATGGTATTTCTTTGCAATGGTGCCTGTTGAAGCAAAACTGAAAATATATTAATGAAATTCTCAACAATGGCATTTGAAAAATGTATTGAATCTTGGATAAAATAATGCAAAAGAATGCGAGCCGAGTATTTCGGAAGGCCTTTTTCTTCAATAAAACCTCTTGTAAATCCTGAATAGTAACGACTGTATCGAGCTGAATTCAATTTTAGTAAATGAAGGAGAAGGAACAGATTATTTTACAATTTAAACATGTGAAAAAACATTTTCTGCGTTATATAAAACTGAATATTAATCTAAATACTAATAAACAGGGAATAAATTAAAATTTTCAATTAGGAATTTTATTTTCGTAACATTATGAACGTACTAACATTCTTATCGAAATTCCGACAACTTGAAAGAAAATTATAATTTATAACTTAATTAAATATTTTAAGTTGCAGACATATACAACTAATCACATATCAGCATAAAATCAGTATTTATGTAGCTTGCACTATCTGTAATAAATATTTCTAAGCCTTATGACACCGTATAAAATAAACTTTGGGTGTGTTTAAGGGGAATTGTCAGACAAGTTACATCTATTCGTAGCCATAATGTATTGGCTGGGACTTTTGGTCGAAAGTCACGACTCTTAAATGTTCAGTCGGTCATGTGTCTGTGTAAAGAAACAAGCCAAGAAAGAAAAGATATTTACTGTATTAAGAAACAGGTTTTGACATTCAAGTTACTTGTAGCTGGATGCTGTCTTGTTAGAATACTGAACGAAGAGAATGCTAAAGAAATGCTCTGATTTCGGTTTAGTCGTCATCGATATAACCTTCTTGATGTATCCGTTAAAATAGAGAATATCTCAAAACGTAGCAAACTTGATCACCTATGACAACGAACTATTTCATCAACTGCTTGTGCACTTTTAGAATGTATGCAAACTGTTGGTGTTCACCATGATAATGATGGTTAAATATTTAGCAAGTATTCGACCCTCACTGCAGTCAACCGAGATCCTTCAACCTTAGTCTTACACATGCCCAACTACGTGCTCGTTGGAGTATGGGAATTTAATGTCCAAAAGTAGCGTGAATGATTGTCAGATCATTGACTCAAACATTTTCAAAAGCGTGACATTTTTCCAATGCACTCGAGGAATAGCTAAGAGGTGCATTGGTATCACACGGATAAGGTCGCATTGAACCATCTCATTTCGACATCCCCCAATAAGATTTCTATGTGTTCCTCACATCATTTGAATAGTAGTATGCTTCATACGATTAGTTAAAAAATGCTGCTTCCCGTTGATTGATTCTCCAGTTGATGTCCTCTGACGTCAACGAGGTATAGTGTTTCCAATAGAAAATATTTCAAAGATACTTGTTCGGCTTTTCAACAAGGCATTGTTGCGGTAAGATATGGGCATTCATTCTACGCATCTGACCTTTTATAGCACGTTTATAGAGCATACCTTGCTTTGTATTTCCCTTAAATCTCATTTACAATATCTTAATGCAGTTGCAGTTTTCATAAATAGGAGTTTGTAAGGTAAGAAATGTGGTGTAAATACAAAAAAATCATAAATTCCCACAAAAATATTTCTAATATGTAGTTTCCGAATTAAGTTTTGCAGAAAATTCCTAATGATAGAAGAATAGTGGCAATTTTTCTATTCTCGTTTAACTTTTAAAAATATTTTCTGCATTTTAAAAAATAACTTATATGTTTAACTTGTCCATAATAAATAATTAATGAATGTATAAGTAATTTTTATAAATAAATACACAAAAAATTTAAGAATTCTTAAAAGATTCAAATAGTTCACTAAAAGTCGCCTAATGAATAAAAAAGTGTGTAATGTACAAAACACAAATATATTATAATAATTGCACAATCACAATAATATAAGATATTGTAGAAAAAAATGAGGACGGAAATACGATATAAATAAAAACATTTTCAATATAAGTATAAAATTTAATAAAATTAGTATAAAATTTAATAAAATTAGTATAAAATTTTTTAATTGTTACTTTTTGAAATATCTAAATACTCTAACTATTTTCTAGAAAATATACGAAAACCCTTTTATATACAATGCATAAGGTAGAACAATTAAATATCCATGTATTAAAAATACATTATGTGTCCACATGTCCATACATGTCATAAACATTATTTACTTTTTGGCACCTGCACAAGTCACACTACACTGAACGTTTTAATGAGAATTTTAATAACTAAACATGAACTATTTCTTGAACAAAAACTGAATTTTTCAGTTATTTTAGAACGATAATGAACATATGATGTGAAAAGAATTATTGATGGTATTCTATTAACATTTTGGTTTATAACAAAGGTAAGCGATAAAAATAGCAATTCTATTGAAAGATAAAAACGGATGTCAAATTCAAATCGAATCATATGACAAGACATTAAAAATGATATTTTTGACTGCACAGTCATCATTATTAAAAAAAAAGTATCAAATATCACAAAGAAAAATATTGAATTTTACTTTAAAAAATGATATTAGATTGAATTGAAACGAAATTAATTGATTTACTTTTTTTAAAGGTTTGTTATTTTTTCTAGTTTCTTAATAATAATAACCAGAAATAAAATTATAATAATGAAAAATGTTTTCTTTTGAAAGAAAAATCGGATTCTTATTAAATCAAAAAAATTGCTTCGAATATTTGAAAAGCAAAACTGAAATGCTTATTAAAATCAAGATGCTAAATAATTAAATTATTAACGTAAAAACTGTATTTTGTGGTTGAGAATAAAATTTCACACTTTCTAAAATTGTCCGTTTCTTTCATTCTATTAGTCTTCTTTATGAAAAAGAGAGTTTCGTCTCCTTCGTATTTGTTATTTCTTGTAGGGATCCCAAATTGAATTTGAATTTTCAAGTTTTCTATTCTATTCAAGTCTATTTTTTCAAGTTTCTACCACAAATAGGCAGACATAAAAACCAAGCATGAAATAATTCTCGTGGTTTATTAAAGTTACTAGGAGAAGGTGTCATAAAAGTATTCCTATGAAAAAATGTAAATAAAAACATTTCATACTCAAATAGTGTCAATAAATGCAATACATGTAAAATAACACATGTGAAAGAAATAAGGATATAGGACAAAAATAAACTTTCTGAAACACACAAAGATAAAAATCTATTTTTAAATTAAAATCACTTTAAAATGTCAATTAAGTTTTCTTATTCAAACGAGTTCCTTACAAGAGAAAACACCAACAGAAGGAAAAAAATTTTAACATAAAATGTTTGATCATTCAAATATTTGCTAAACTGCTTCTGGAAATATTTGTAAACAGTTATACTATGTATACTGTTATACTGAATGTACTCTATCAAAAATATTTCTGAAACAAAACAGACTTCTCTAGATATGCAAATCTATTCAGATGATATATTGAAGCCTTGTTTGATAGAATGTATGTATCATTGAAAGAATTCACCTCAAAATCATCTATTTCACATCGAATTTCGTTCGATTCATCGCCAGGTGTTTGTGATACAAACTAGACAGTTCTAGCATTACAAATCGATTCAAATGATAGTGCGGGGCATTTTTAGGTTTATTGAATATGTAATTGAAACAATAACCTGACAAAACTCAAAATTCAGTTTCTAAAACTTCATCAAAAACACATTGAAATCAAAATCTTAAAATAAAATTTCTTCTCTAATGAAAAAAAGGAGAACTATAACATTTGTTTAATTTTTCTATTCTTTCTGAAATTTAAATCTCGCTTTTATTCCTAATTCTTCTCCGACATTGACTTATAATTCCTATTAGACCCTTTTAAAATCAGTAGAAAAATCGTTTCCACTTATTTAGCTGTTCATTTATATTTTCTTAAGTGCTTTTTTTATTTAACTATTTATAACGTTGTATTTTAAATAAATGTTTGGTTTTCTAAAAAAAAATCAATATTGCTCAAGCATTTTTTTAACTTTAAATAAAGAGCTGAAATAATTAACAATTTTAGCTTTACGGAAAATAATATCAATTTTGCACACGTCGTTGTCAACGTATCACTCCGAATGAAATTTTTAAGAAATTTCTAATATGTAAATGCGCCTCTACAAAATTACAAATTTTCGAATGCAGAACAAAATCAACAAAAAATATCAGAATTTAAAAATTCTAAAAATGCACTCGGCGTTTTTATTTATATTTTTTTATTTATTCTATCCTAGCTGACTGACAAAAAAAAAGTTTTATTTCCAATGCTATAAAGTATTTTTTTTATCTTCATTTCTGCATTTCGGTTGCAAACTAACTAATAAAATTGTCAATTAATTGGCAGTGCCCCCAGTGCTTCGATTTTCTTCAATTTTTCATTTTCTAAAAATGTTTTTAAAATGTGGCGTTCGATGAGAGGCGAATGCAACAAACGGGCGTACATTGGTGCAAATGCTTCTAAACTTGCTCTAAAACTAAAAGTGCAACATTTGAAAAGCTTGTGCAGAAGAATTTTGGATGCAGTACCTGAGATGAATGCGTGGGATTCAGTGCTTGACCTTTAGCACGAAAGACTTGCCTTAATTCGAAGGCTGAATGCCGCAGCGGAGCCAGGTGCTGAATATTGGAGCCAATGGTTAACACTCGGAGGTTGCCACGAGCAGGCCTCGCCAAGGGCACGACGCTCGCCAGGTTTGGCGGTCAAAAAAAGAACCTCGGCGAATCGAAGCGAGCAAAAAATGGATTTGTTTTTCGAAAGTATTTTTTTAAAAATCGCGAGGCATTTATAAGAAATAAAAATGTCTTTTCCGCTTTTATTTCGAAGAAACGTCATTTTGCAAAACTAATATTGTATAATAGTTTTGTATTTAGTCTAAATATTGTGTAACAGTTTTTATAATATATTTTGAAATACTGCATATTTTAATGGCTCCATAAAAACCATTACAAATGAGACTTAAAATATATTCATTTTTAGTATATAAATATTTTAAAGATATATAATAGTTTAAGATAAATATAATTGTATCAAGTGGGGCTGTCTTTGCAGGATTTCAAATTAAAGTTCTATAATTTGAGCTTTTTTATATACATCCACGTCATGGCATTAATGCATCCTCTTTGTGCGATGCGTAACATTTAATTTATTTGCTCTATACAAATTTGTTTCCAGATTCTTGTATGAAAGCAGAATTGGAAAGAAACAGAAATTACTTGATTATTTAAAATTGTTTAGCCAATGCAAAATCGATTGAATCGGAAATTTTATAAAGTACCCATTTTATTTAATTTTAAGTTAATTAGTTTCCCATTTCTGGTAAAAACCTCATGTTTATGCCGCTATTCTAGAAATATTCGTCGAGGGATCTCTGTGTTCGTATTCATGTAGCAGCTACATTCTCCAGTGAAGCTTTTGTATAACGGTGGGCCATCGACATTATTCATACCTGAGACCATTTGCGTGTAACATGGGATCCTTTTCATGTTTGTCGATATGAGACACAGGATCACAAGGGGTTTCCTCATTTCACTGACTGCGCCTCCTACAACTACAACCTAGCTGAATTTTAGCCTGCACTTTGGCATAATTTAGTCAATTATTTTTCCGAATAAAAACATCATTAACATAACAACTGCTTTCGAAACCATCGAATTATCTGCCATATATTCAAGAATATATCCATTGCAAAACACTCAAAACTAAACAGGTATTCATTGAGAAATGGTCAGTTTTACCATAACAATTGTTGGATAATTTGGTGCTTGCATTAAAATTTGTTTTCAAACACGTATAGAATGTTGCAGAAGGCATTCAGTGAGCAAACTATATCGGAAAGAAATGTTTACAAGTGGTATAAACAGTTCAAAGAAGGCAGAAAACGCGTTGAAGACGAAGAGCGCTCTGGTCGAAATCAACCTCAACCGATGAAGCTCACATCCAAAAAATTAAAGAATTGGCGCTTGCAAACCTTTACAATTAGAGACCTGGCTGATGATATTGGAATTTCCAAAGGATCAGTCAATTCCATTTTAAAAGATGTTTTGGGCCTGAAACACCTCAAATCTCTATTGGTACCGAAAACACTGAATTTTTTTTTTTAAAACATCGTCGCATTGAAGTGTGTGAAACAATGCTTTCTGATTATCAGGACACATTGAAATTCATCATAACTGTAGATGAGACTTGGATTTATGCTGAGGACCCGGTCACAACCGATCAATTGAGCGAATATCGTTACAAAGGGGAAGCAAGACTGAAAAGAGCCCACCAAAGTCGCTCAAAAATCAAGGTCAAGTTGACTGTTCTCTTCGATTACGGTGGTGTAGTGCATTATGAATTCCTTCCGCCAGACCAAACTGTCAACAAGGAATATTATTTAAGTGTTATGTGTCTTTTGCGTGAAGCTATTCGCACAAAGAGGCCATATTTATGGAAAAACAACTCGTTGTTTTTGCATCACGATAATGCGCCAGCTCACACTGCATTGATTCTTTCGTTTTCGCCAAAAATGAAACGCATATCGTTCCACAATCACCATATTCAACTGATTTAGCACCGTGCGACTTCTCGCTATTTCCTAAACTCAATAGACCACTCCGGGGACACCATTTTGAGTCGATTGAAGAGATTCAACGTGAATCGCCGCGCGCTTTGAAGGTCATCCCTGCCGATGACTTTTTAGCTTGTATTGAGGATTTAAAAAAACGTTGGCATAAGTGCATTGTGTCCGGAGGGGATTACTTTGAAGGCGATGAAATAAATTTGGAAGACTAAAGAGCTTTTGAAAAAAATAATAATTGGTCTTCCTTTTTGGGTGCAGTTGCATCTCTATTTTTTTCGATAAAGCCTACAGTTTTTTTTTTATTTTTTTTTTTTTTTATAGTACGATTCCTTCATCCTTTAAGTACTGTCTCTGTATTCTAAATTTCCGGTATCAGGTGATTTCTTCCAGAATTACGGAAAATAAAAGTTGTTGCTTAAGTTTTGCATACCAATGTATTTTTTAATGAAGGAGATAAATATGAGGAAACTATACTTTTAAAAACTAGAAGCTAAATCAATTTAAAAGTGATCTAGCTTACATTTCTTAAATTTATTTCCTGTGGTGGATAAAATCTTAATTGCTATAGTAAAATTGTTTGTTTGTTTGATATGATTTTTCATTTATTTTAATAAAAATACTCAGTTTTTCCGCATAGTGATTTTTAACCTCTAGTGTATACAAGTATACATTATGTTTTACTTTATTAATATAAAAAGTCAAACACATTGATTTATTTATCAACCACAAGTAAAACGACAAATTATAATAGAAAAAAATGTAATGAGTTATTTAATAATTAAATATCTTATGTTGGAAATTAGTTTTTTTAATTAAATAAAAGTTATTTTTAATTAATTTGTTTAGTTATTTTTAATTAATATGTTTAGTTACTTTTAATTATTATGTTTTCTTAAAATTAATAATTTTGCCTATTCTAACAGTAGATTTTTATAGTGTTTTAAGAAGGACTGTAATATGACACTCTATTAGAAGGACAGTTTATGAAAATCACAAAAAAAATTTCTTCTTGAGCATCATTTATAATCTCTTTATTTACAAAATACAAAATAAATGCAGTTTGCAATACAAATTATCTTTAATTTGTTTATTAAAGAGTCGAGTGAATTAAAACATTTTTAATACGAGAACATTTATTTGGACATCTGAATGTTATTAACTGAACTAATTAAGATTTGTAAAGTTTTCTTTTATCTTATTCATTCATTATGTAACTTATATTTAAAAAACTGCACTATTTTTTCTGAAAATAAAGCTGTAAGTAACTAGAAATGATTTCCTTTCATTCAAAAAAATGGATCAAACAGCCGAATTCAATTTGATAAAAATCTGGATGTTTCATTTGAACACTGACTTTTAACTTTCATGAACCATTGTTTTTTTCTTCTTAATGAATGAAATCATTTTAAAATAATATTTCTATGCAATTTTTGAACAACTCAACTGCACAAATTCAACAAAATTCTTTATACAAATTATTAAAGAAACCAAGAATTCATTTTGTAACGGCATATTTATTCAAAGATTTGTTGTTAAAAATTAGTTTGTAAATTTAATAGGATGATTCGAATAATTTTAACATCACGTTCAAATTTTGCAAAGTTGTTATTTCTATATAATAAGGAATGTAATATAATACGGAAATCCAAAGCATACTTGAAGCAGACATTTCGATCGTTTGGAATGTTTTGAAATTGTATGGTATTCGGTTTCATCAACATCATTAAAAGATGAAATTTGAAACTCCTGTTTCAATCGATTTAGGATGTATTTTTGGACGGAGTAGTATTGTAAAAATCTATACAGTTTGAGAATATAAAGCCTTTAATAATATGCCTTTACCATTCACTAGTATAAGCATGCATAAATTTGACGCAGGACATATAAATCCAGTTCAGAAAATGATCAAAGCTTAGTCACTATTAATCCGAGTATTCTTATATCCCTTCTTGGACTATATTTAAGGGGAAAAGTACACCCTGAGACAGAAGAGCCTCAAGCAGAGAGTGTTAGCAGAATTCAATGGAACATCCAGAGATTAAATTTTGGCAGCTAATAAAGGAGCTCCCTCGCATCGTAACTGGATGTCCTGCAAAGAAGAATAAATTTCAATTTTTCCATCTACTCACGTTGACTATATCAATGTCTCGCATAAGGGTCCTAAACATGTGTCATCATGGCAGATAGGGACGTGCAGTTGAAGAAAGCGATTCGCTCGGCATTTAGATTTACTACTGAGATTTTAAATAAAAACATTTTATAAAGAGCACCTGAAATTGAGATTCCTTTGGTGATATTGATTAGTTCGAAATTAGAAATTCTCGTCTTATTACGTGATTTTCGAAGGGAGATTGCAGAGGGATTTGAAGGGGGATTTTGAAGGGAGAGGCATCTAAATAATAGATACCTGTTTCATTTTCTTCTACCAGCATTAGAAAAGAAATGCAATTGATTTTCCTCATCAGTGAGCCGCTTTCATTTTACATGAAGAGACGAAACAGTTGCGACTGCACCACAATCGATACCGTTTCCGCATAATGTGTAAATAAAACACGAGTTGTTCCAACTTTTATTCATCCGTAATAAAGATGAAAAAGCCAAGAGAGATGAAAATTTGATACACAAGCTGTTTTGTAAATACATTTTGAACCTACTTAGACATGAAGTGAATTTTGAATTCTGCTTTTATTTAAATCCATAATATAATTTTTAGCCTGTAGAAAGAGTGAAATTTGGCTTAAACAAATGTGTTTCATTTACTATGTTAAAAATTACATTTCAACTCAATTAGGTTGATTATTGCATTTCATTCGTACTTCGATTTTGTTTGAATCAAGATGTTTTCATTTATTGAACATTTCATTTGTTACGGATTTCATCGGATTTTATTCAAATAAATATCGAAGGCATTTATAAAATCTGTTGAATTGCAATAATTGTCTGAATCATGTATTTCATAATTAGGAATGTCAACATACTGATGTATCATCAGTCATTAATTGACAGATAATCTGTAATTATAACAATAAATATATAATACAGTACATTTATGAACAAAAAGGACAAATTAAAGATATTCTTAGCAATAATGCCACTTTTTTATATTATTTCGGTTCATTTACTTATTTTACTTAATTAAGATTTAAAATCTCCCGCAAAATTTTGTATGAAACATAAATTATTTTACTAAAAAAAGGCAAATAAGTGAAACCAAAATTTTTCATTCTAGAAAACTCGCCGGATGTTTTTTTTTATAAACGGTATGATTTTTTATCCACAATAATTTTCTCTGTCAGAAACAGCACTCGAGAATATCCCAGATCCACTTTCAAAACGTCGTCTTATATCTTTGATCCTTTATTCTATGTCGGTTTTCATTTCACATTTCTCTAAAATGAGCTGTTAACTTTAAAGCATATATATATATATATGTTCATAGTTAACACCTCAGCTGTTTTTTTTTTTGTTTTGTTTTGTAAATAAGGCAAATAAAACTCTACTGTACCTCTAATTCTAAGTTTATAAAATTATGGTAAAATAAGTAAGTTTTACAAAAACTTATAAAATTTCAGTTGACCTTATAATTATTAGAATCGTTATACTATTTTTACTCACATTTTTTTTATTTTTATTTATTTATTTGAGTGTGTGTGTGTATTGCATGCTGAGGAACAATATGTAAATTTCCAATTCGCCACATGTAGCTAGTTACATATTACGCAAGGACTGCTCGTGTATTTCATTTGTTCCCGTAATACACTGCTGGCCATTAAAATTGCTACATCAAGAAGGCGACATGCTACACACGTGAAATTCAAACGACAGGAAGAAGGTGTTATGATATGCGCATTCAGACAAAGTAGGCGCCGGTAGCGACACCTACAATGTGTTTAAATGAGAAAAATGTTCAGACGGTTTATCATATACAAATTGCATTTGAACGTTGTTCCCTGGTGAAAATTTGTTGTGAGGCCTCGTGTAAGAAGCAAAAATGCTTACCAACACGTTTCTGACTTTGATAAAGGTCGAATTGTAACGTACTGGGATTGCTGCTTATCGTATCGCAGTATTGCTGTTCGCGTCGGTCGAGATCCAATCACTATTAGCAGAATTTGGAATCGATGGGTTCAGAACGGTAATACGGAACTCCGAACTGGATCTCAGCGGCCCCTTCTCACTAGCAGCCGAGAAGACAGGCATGTTACCCGCATGGCTTTAATGGATCGTGCAGCCAAGTCACGAGCCCTGAGTCAAGAATTGGGGTCGTTTGCAAGACAACAAGTGTCTGCATGAACAGTTCGACGACGTTTGCAGCAGCATGGACTCTCAGCTCGGCGACCATGGCTGCGACTACACTCGACGCTGCATCACAGTCAGGAGTGTCTTCAATGATGTGATCAACGACGAACCTGGGAGCACGAATGCGAGACGTCATTTTTTCAGATGAATCCAGGTTCTGTTTACAGCATCAAGATGGTCGCATCCGTGTTTCGTGGCATCGTGGTGAACACACATTGGCAGCGCGCATTCGTGATCGTCATCGTCATACTGGTCCATCACCTGGCGTTATGGTAAGGGGTGCTATTGGATACAAGTCTCGGTCACCACTTGTTCGCATTGACAGCACTTTGAACAGTGCACGTTATATTTCTGGTGTGTTACGACCCGTGACTTTACCCTTTATTCAAGCCCTGCGAAAGCCTAGGTTTCAGCAGGATAATGCACGACCGCATGTTGCCGGTATTGTAAGGACCTTCCTTGATACGGAAAATGTTCGGCTGTTGCCCTGGCCTGCACGTTCACCAGATCTCTCGCCAATAGAAAACGTCTGGTCCATGGTTGCCGAACGACTGGCTCGTCACAATACTCCCATCGTGTTGAAGCTGCATGGGCATCTGTACCTGTACATTCCATCCAATCTCTGTTTGACTCAATGCTCAGGCGTATAAGTGCTGTTATTACTGCCAGAGGTGGTTGTTCTGGATATTGATTTCTCAGGATCTATGTACCCAAATTTCTTGAAAATTTAATCACTTGTTATTTCTAGTATAATATATTTGTCCAATAAATATCATTTTGTTATCTGCATTTTTTCCTGGTGTAGCAATTTTAAGGGCCAGTCGTGTAGAATGATTTTACTTGGATTTAGGTTAGTATTCCCCACTTCATTTTAGTTCATTATATCCGAAATTGTTTGAATTTTTGGTGTTAATATAGTATAACCAGTGACGAATCCTTTACATTGTAATAACTAATTTGAAATTCTATTATAATTCTTTCATCTTTTTAAAATTAAATTTTCACTTAAAATCCCGTTTTTACATTTTTATATCCATCAACAAATTTGAAGACAAATTTCAGAGGAATCTAGAATTTTACTATAGCAGTGTTTATATTTGCACAAATCGATGGTTACAATATTCGTTTATTTTCAAGATCTTAGGAAATGTATTATTTTAATTGTTTCTGCCAAGTTCATTTTTATTTAACTTTTTTTTATTTCCAATGTCAAGGTGACACAAAAAGAGTAAAAATACTCAATAAAAAAGAAAAAGGAAATGTACACAAAAGAGTTCAACAACCCTGACCGAAGTCATTGTCTTAAGAGTTCTCTAGCTTGCCAATATCTCGACGTCTCGGATTGGGCATGAAATGTAAAGCAACGATGGAGATGAGCTCGGTTCATTAGTTGTGCCAAATCACAAACAGGGCAGTATGGTGGGTCGAAAATCCCCACGCGATGTAGATATTCACCCAGACCGTCGTGTTATGTTAAAAGGCGGAAGTGAGCAACAGTTACAAGACGTGGGTCGTTTGTGAGAAGATCTTCAATTTTCCATCGCTTTGTATGTATTCGGCCACACAAAGTAATTTATAATTTCTAGTCTAAATATACAGATTTCTAGAATAGTATAATTATATTGAGAGTCTTGATTGGAGTGATCTCGAGCTCTTTCATGCAAAGACTCCACAATGTCCCCTGAAGCACAACGGGCCTCTTTCCCAAAGCCAGTATTGGCAAGTAATTCCGGCACTGAAAGACGATAAGAGAGTGCCAGTTGAGCCAATAACCTGAATTGTGACTTGGGAATCAGAAAACAAAACCCTTCTAACAAGTTTATTTTCAAGGGCGAGTAGCTGTTTTAAAGCAATTCCAATACCTTAGTTCTTAATAATTCGTTAATTACTTGATATCTTAATAATTCGTATGGAAAATTGCTTACTACTGTGCCCAAAAAGTAAAACTAATTTTCAATTTAAATTTCCCGGGCATATGGATTTTCAATTTTTTTTCTTTTTTAGGTTGTTGACACTGTCCTTGAAATCTGTGTGAAATTTCACGTCAAAATATTCATCAGGGTTTGAGTTACGCTTGGCTTTGTGAGACGCTAAAAGTGATTTCGGTGATTTTTTAAATGTCAAATTGAGCAAAGAACTTGCATTAAATTTGCTTGCGGAATGAATATTCGTGTGCGGAAATGTATAGAATGTTGCAGAAAATATTCGGTGAAGTAACTATTGGAAATAAATGTTTACAAGTGATATAAGCAGTTCAAAGAAGGCAGATAACACGTCGAAGACGAAGAGCGCTCTGTCGACCATCAACATCAACGAAAGACCATCTCATCACCGACGAAACTCACGTCCAAAAAATTAAAGACTTGATGCTTGCAAACCGTTGATTTACAATTAGAGATCTTGATGATGATGTTGGAATTTCAAAAGGATCGGCCAATTCCCTTTTAAAAGATGTTTTGGGCCTCAAACGAGTCAAATCTCGATTGGTACCGAAAACACTGAATTTTTTGAAAAAAAACATCGTCGCGTTGAAGTGTGTGAAACAATACTTTCTGATTATCAGGACACGCTGAAATGCATCATAACTGCATTTATGCTTTTAAGACTTGCATTTATGCTTTCGACCCGGAAACAATCGATCAATCGAGCTAATATCGTGACAAAGGTGAAGCAAGACTGAAAAGAGCACGCCAAACTCGCTCAAAAATCAAGGTCATATTGACTGTTTTCTTCGATTACCGTGGTGTAGTGAATTCCTTCCTCCGGGTCAAACTGTCAACAAGGAATATTAGAGAGGTTTTACATAGCGGAAGCCACCCGCTTTCACTTTTCCCGCTATTTGACGCATGATACCACTGCGCATGCGCTCATCAGAAACGGTCATTTAACGGGAAGCTTAAAATGAGGTTTTGCATAGCGTGCGCTTTCACTTCCGTTAAATTAAAATAGCGGCAAAACAAAATCTCGAATACGAGGAGCTGAAGTGCAAATACCCAGTTTTCTATAAGAAAGATTTAACAAATCTAGATTTTAATTGTTTTTGTCGGAGAACATTTATTTTTTTATTAATTATATATTTTTAATACAAAAAAAAATTGCAAAATGTATTACATATATACTTATGCTCCACTTGATAATTGCTATTCATCTTTATGTGAAAATCAGATCAAATGTTAAAAGAAATGAAGTATAAAAATATGCAAGGAATAAAAAAAAATTTAAAAAAAAAGAACATTTCTATTTGCAGCTTCTTTGTTATGACTAGCTTTGTTGCTTTTGTTTCAATTTAAACATATGCTTTTCTCTCCATCTAAAACATCTATTCATTTCGAATAAAGATAGTGGGGAAATAAAAGCTTGATTAAAGTTAATCCCAGTTAAATTATTCCCTGAAAATATATAGTTTTACCTTTAGACGTAAGTAATAATTTAAATAATGTAATTTTAAATAACGTAATTAAATGTATATACATGTTTACTTAATTACTAAAATTCTAATAATTGCTTATTTTTAATTTTGAAAAAATTCTCTGCCATGTTTATGCTAATGAAAAATATATAATGCAAATATTTTCAAATTAGCTATCTGTTTTTATTGATATTTCAGTTATTTTTCTTTCCTGTTTTTTGTAATTCAAAAGGCTATTTAAAATTGATAACCTGTACCTGTAATTTGTACTTGTTAAAATGCTGCATGATTTTAGATTCAGATGTATATTTAGTAATGTTATATGTTTGCTTAAATTATTAAAAGTATTGCAATTGTAATTGTTTTTAAATACATTTTTTTAATTAAAATATAATATTAAAATAAAATTGTGTTTCTGTTTTTATGAAACAAGACTATTATACACAGATGTTTAGTGGTTTCATTGGTAGTAAGCTTTTACAGGATAATTGTACAAAATCTAAATTACATCATTAAGAAAAGTGAATTAAAAATTCATTCTTTCTAAATTTCTTATAAAGCATTTGCTCATTGAAGATTATACATATAACAATTAAAAAAAACAGTAATAATAAATGCAAATTTAAAATTTTACTTAAAAATTGGTGAACATAATTTGTTTTGATGATTAGAAACAAATGTGCTATGGATGAACATGACTAATTTTAATGTTACTTTATTTTTCATATGTCTAGTTTCTAGAATATATATTATAAATTTATATTAATTTAAAACAAACGAACAAGGTAATTTTTTATTTAAAAGTATATTAAAAAGCTATTTACTATAAATAATTTGTTTTAATTGTTAAAATTCTCATATTAAAATATTTTTTTAATTTTATAACTCTTTTATTTTTATGCTAATTAAAAGTACTATAGAAATATTTTCCATTTATTAACCTGCTTCTGTTGGTATTTTAATTTTCTATTCCTATTTTGAATTTCATATGATTTTCATATAACATAAGTTTTGCCTATAATGATGTTTGAGTATCTATCTAACTACAAAATATATTTATATATATGAGTGAAAATTGATTAAGTTTAAACAGATTATCATGAGAATTTTAGAATTAATTAGCATTAAATATAGTTATGTTAAGAAATTAAGCTACATTATAGAATATTTTTAATATAACAAATAAACTGGAAAACTTACTTTCGTGATTCGTAGATCGCATATGTGTTCGTTGCATCATCGTTGATGAGTCAGCTGATTAGTGAAAAAAAAAGTATTTTTATTTAAGATTAATTGCTCGCACATTTCACATTTTTCCTTTGTACAAGATTCTAGACTAATCTAAAAAATATTTTAATTTATTTAAATGAAGTCTTTAGCGTTTAATTTCTGCTTTCCGTGTTTCACAGTTAGTCAACTCCTCCTCTATACATCAGTTGGCAGCCATGTTTGTTTATTAGAAATGCTTTCAACTGCTTTCAAATCGCATGCGCAGATATAACAGATATGCATGCGCAGTAGTACAATGTTTCCTATGAGCATGCGCGCTAGGGAGAAAAAGCTAACGGACGTCCAAAATACGGTATGCAAAAACTCTCTATTATTTGAGTGTTATGCGTCTTTTGCGTGAAGCTATTCGCAAAAAGAGGCCACATTTATGGAGGCCCATGAGCAGCATGCAACTCGCCTTATCATGTTATTAAAAATATATTAAAGTATATGTAATTTGTTAGAAACTGAAGTATTTGTTAGTCTGAGTGAAAGATTGATTCCTTATCTTTCATAACTAATTAATTAGAAATAGATCCTTCCGATATCCAATATTATTGAAATCATTAAAACTAGTATGTAAAAGGACAAAGACTTGTTTTCCTCTGGTAGCATTTTGTTCAATCTATGCTTTCAAAAACCAGAGGATTTCATGCTGATTGTGACAACAAGCAGGAGAGCTAATTGTGTTTTATACAAATTTCCTCTGTAGTAAAGCACAAATATGTTACTTGAATGTATTTTCTAACAGGTGAACAGGACAAATTGAATACTAATCAATAGATCAATCCTGAAGAAGACCATAAAATTAATAAAAATTTGAAAGTCTTAATGTATGAGCTATAGGTAAAAAATTAGACACCGACAGTTACAAAAGTTAATATACACCTATCAAAATAACGAGATTTAAGTAATTATAAATATTTTAAAACAAATTAAGCTTACAGCAGCGTTACATTTTATGAGTTAAGCAATATTTTATAAAATTAAATGACAAAAACAAAATTCTCTCCAGAATATGCAAAAAACTGTAAAATTGACATCACAAAAATTTATATGCAGGAGGTGTTTTTGTAGAGCATCATACGATTTCACTCTGGTTTAAGAAGAAACGAAAAAACATTGCTTGCCATTATTGAAAATAGCGTTTAGTAATTTGGGTGCTTACTGTTCCAATTAAATTGACTCTAAGACAAGAAATTGGTACTGATGTTCAGAATTTAATAATTAAGTCAAAGTGAAATAAAAAAAATCTTACACTGACATTGCTAAAATTGTTGGAAAAAGTCCGTGTACTGTCAAAACTATTAAAAGGAATTACAAAACAATTGCACATATTTTTTGTCAAACTTAGTTGTGGACGACCACGGATTTTGAATGATCAAGATGTTCCAGCAGGGATGAGCGAGGTAAATCCGAAATTGTGGAAAGTCAATTATCAGAATAAGTTGCGACGGCAACTGATAAGAGTGTCAATGCGGAAACAATTTGAAAAATCCTTCGATCTGAGGGATTTCATGGCGCGAAGAAACCACTCTCACCCAGAGCAAATCAAAGTGAAAAGCTGATTATTACCAATGAATCTGTTGTGGCGCAATATTAAAATTACACATTTCCCATCAATTTCCTAATTACGTCTCATTCACTGAGTGGATGGATGGCAGCGCCACAACCGTTCAGCGCACATTCCTCCGTCCTGTTTGCGTATGAACTCAACAGATAGAATTTAGTGCCTCGTCCTTTTCTTGTATTTAAATTGCTTGTGATAGATAAGAGTGAAAGTTAAATTACAAGAATTGATTTAAATTCTATTTTATCTAATGTATTGTGTTAAGTTATATCTAAGTATTATGTGTATATGTATTAGAATGATATTGGTGGGGCCCCTGGTTTGCAATTAGTCATAGTTAATTCATTTGCTTCTACCTAATTTTGTTATAATAAATCTAATGTCTATGACTGTATGTTTCCTGAGTATTATTTCCTGCAGACATTGCACACCATGCTGATTGTCGTTTAGGTAAAATTTTAACTTTCTGGGATAACACAACGCAATTAATTCTCTAATAGTGTCTGATTTGCTTTGCTTTAGATTCGAGATTATAAATAATAGTTTAATTAATTAAATTTCTCGATAGAATCACGACAAAATTGATACCGTGACAGAGCCTAAACTAACTATAGATATCAGACTATTGTGTGGTGTGTGCATGAATGGATATTCATTGTATTTATGTTTGTAAAAATGCGCTAGGGTTTTGCATGATTTGTTACTTGTGTATTGTTATTGTAATTGTGTCTCATCCATTGACTGGGGGAAAGCATTAGTGCCAGAGAGAGCTATTTTTGAATGGGAAAGCCCCAGCAATGCAGAGTTGGAGACTACTGTTGACGTGAGTCCCACTTCCGTTCAGCGGTTGCCCTCAGAGGAGGATATCTTTTATAGGAGTTCCCACCCTATACTTTACCGCTTGAGACGGGAAATTTCCTGGAAGAAGAAAACTATGAGAATCAGGGGATCAATCTTCCAAGGTCAGGGGAGGAACTTTCTGAGGTTCCTGAGCCAGTAGTGGAAATTCAAAATGGCGAGGGTGAATTGGTTCTCATTCCTTCTGAGTCAAACGAACATCAATTATCTAGCTGTGAAGAGGCGGTCCGGATGCAGACTTGTAATAGTGACAACAGTGGGGTAATTCATGAGGGTTCTGTTTCAGGGGATACTGAGGGTAATACACAAACAGAAAACAGCTGGGGGAATAGGCTACGGCCAAGAGATCGATCTGGGTTTGTGAAGAAATAGATGTGACGATGTGTCAATTAGAGATGTTTCTTTTGTTGAAGGAAAGGAATATGTATGTCATATGCAGGTTTATTAGGTGTATGTTTATTTGTGTTTTTTTTTATATATTTGTATATATCTTAGCTATTGCATTGCGTATAACATTCTATTTCGAATTGTGTGTATGATTTTTTATTCTATTCCTTCTTTGTGAGGTACATGTAGTAGTCAGAAAATGTGAGAGCCAAATTCTTAAATTAATGGAGTATAACACTTTTGGGAGACAACAAAGGGTGAGGTGTTTAAAAAATTTTTCTTCGCGGTATTTTCTTCATGTATGAGTTACGCATGAAAAGGAGAGCATCATTCGTTGCGCAAAGAGAAGTAGTTGAGTTATATGAACACTTTGGTGCATATATTTTTCTTTTATTACCTTATGCGTGTGTGGCCAAATTATTTATTTATATTTTGTTTTGGATCGAGGTGGGGGCAAAGTCGACGAACGGGAATACCTTCCGTGCGTCAAGCAAAAGCTTTGTGGGTGAAGACTTGCTTTGGGAAGCCTAGCTCAAAGAGCGGCATTGTAGTGTTTCAAATCTGGGGGATTTCAAATTGTAAAGTTACTATAGAGAAAGGTGATTTTTTTGTTTACTCGTGTGTAAAATAAAAAAAATTTTTTTTGGTTACAAAAAGGATTTTTATTTTTTTCGGACAGGGGAGGATATATGTTGTGGCGCTGCCATCCATCCACTCAGTGAATGAGACGTAATTAGGAAATTGATGGGAAATGTGTAATTTTAAATTTATGTATTTTGTGTTTATAAATTTGGTTGCAAATTATGTCTTTTTTTTTGTTTGTTTTGTCATTGTATTTTGATATTCATAAAGTTGCATTATGTTCAATTATGTGTGAAACATATTCAAATCTTGATTAATAATAGTAATAAAAAAAAAAGGAAAAGAGGAAAGAGAAGAAAGAAAACTGTCTTAAATTGTGCCATTTTCATTCAAACTCAATTCTTGGTTGGGGTTGTTGTTTGACTTCCGGTGGTCAGGGTAGAAGATGGCTGCCCCCATGTAGTAAGAATTGAGCCTCAGGCTCCGTTTTCTCTGGACGGAACCGGGATCTCGACCAATCAAGGCCTGGAATGACATCAGCTATGACGCGGTCATGGTTCGGGCTTATAAGCGGTGGTGGAGAGAAGTTGTGGCTTTTTTTTTTTTACTGAGACTGGACGATGGAGATATAGAAATTGAAAACGGAAAAAGGAGGGTTAGCTGCTGCACCAGGTGATGGATTCTGCTGCAAGACAATCCAAGATGATCAGGGATTGAGACATCACTGCAGCAAAGTGCGACAGAAATTGTGCTTAGTAAGGAAAAGCACAATCTGTTTTTGGGTTTATGACGAGTATGCCATTTGGGATTCGCCGTTACAGTCGAGGTTATAGCGGGCGAGAGGTTCAACGTTCCAACGAAGAACAAGAAGAGATGAGTACTGTTTGAATGTTTGATTTTCTTTACAATATTTTATCTTTTCCTTTGAAGATTATATTTTGAACGTAATCAACGTTCCAAGTCAGATACTGCTTAACTCTAAAGTGGAATTATTCCTCCTTCTTAATTGTGTATGAACTTACTAGGTAGAATTTAGAGCGTCGTCCCTTTTTGTATTTAAATTGCTTGTGCGAGTTATGTGTGTTAGATAAAAATTACATGATTTGATTTATTTTCTGTTTAATTTAATGCAGTATGTTAAGTGTATTGTGTGTATTTGTAATTGTATGATATTGGTGGGGCCCCTGTTTGCATTTAATCAAGATTAATTCATTTGTTTATATCTAATTTTATTATAATAAATCTAATGTTTATGTTTGTGATTTTCCTGATTATTAATTCCTGCAGGCATTACACGCACCATGCTGATTGTCATTTAGGTAAAATTTTAACTTCCTGGGTTAACACAACGCAATTAATTCTCTAATAGTGTCTGATTTGCTTTGCTTTTGATTCGAGATTATAAATAATAGTTTAAATAATTAAATTTCTAGATATCAACACGACAAATCTATCCATCTATTGAATTTTTGGAAAAGTGTGCTTTTTAATGAGAGTAAATGTGATAAAATGGATGCGACGTATTTCGGTGACCCATAAGCACATCTAAGTCGTTCCAACAGTGAAGCACGGAGAGGAATCAACTGTTGGGGGCCGTTTGTTGATCTTGATATCTGCATTGAAGGTATGATGGATTATTTCAAATAGTTGAAGCTCACTCCGTTGGCAGCTTAGAGACAGGGCATCTTTCAGCATGACCAAAACACATAGCTGAAATTGAAAAAGAATGGCTTCTTTATAAAGTAGCTTCATACTCCTCCTAAATAGCCAGATTGGAATTCCATCAAACATATATGGGATGAATTTGACAAAAGAGGTCTGAATTTACGCCAAATACCTCACAAAATCTTATTGCTTCAATGCGCGGACAAGTCAATATACACTAATTTTTCTTTTTTTTAATTGTATGAACATTTTTGAATTATGTAATTTTCATTAAATGAATTGTTTTTCATTTACTAGTTTCAAGTGTTTCCTTTTGTTACATAAATATAGATAAATGCAATTTATATTTCAATATAAAGAAAAATATTGCACATTTTATAACTACATAAAAAATGCCATGTTTAAAGGTGTATGCTGGCTTTTGTGCCTGCATACGCGTAGATGAAGATAACAAATAGAAACTCGATAGCATTCAAACCGGTTTATTCAAATTCAATAACATTCAAACCGGTTTATTCGTTTTGAAATTTGAAAAAGGATTTTTGTAATTTAATCTCATGAAATCCTAAATTGCTTCAGTGCCTCATTGGGGAATTGCTTCAGTGCTTCTAGTGAATCGAAATAAATGGCATATCTTGAATGAACGACATTCAGAAAAACTGGGCAATTTGCAATGACATAATTCATAAAATATTAACACAAAGGTAGGAGTTAGCTGTTCTGAAATGAGTCTCCTCACTCTTCAAAGATAAATTACAGTTTAGTGTCCAAACATTAGTTTTTACAGCAGAAAAAGAAATTCGTAATATTTTCAATGTATACATTTCATTTAATAGAAAATCCTCAGGGGAATCAATAAGGTTATTTGTATTGCCGTATGAAATATTTATAAGCTGTTATTAAAAATAAAATATATATTTCTTCTAAAAATCTCTTAATAGGGTAAAAAATTGGCTTTTTTAAAGTTATCAGCATAAATTTATTTAGGTACTTAAATCCATTATTGCAAGTCTTACAAAATTCAATAAATGAGCAGTCAAAATTAAAAATGAATTGAAGCAAATATGGATGTGACGTTTTAAAAAGTGTAATTGAAAACAGAGATTTGTTTGTCAACTTAATGGAATTTGTATTGATTCTGCCCTTTAAGGCGTTTGATCAATTTACCTGTTGACCTTTATGTAAAGAGGCGCGTTTCAGCTGCTTCTCCAGAAATCGATGGTCTTTCTCTGGGAGTTGAATGCCCTGCCAAAAGAAAGACCCGCCCATGCCTATTCTCAAGCATCCTAATAACATTAAGTGGCATTTGGAAGCTCCGTAAAGGATACATAAGAAATCAATTCTGGAATCCTAATAATATTCGATTTCAATTCAGTTTGATACTACAACAAACAACAATGCAGTGAATAATTAGATTTTCAAATGTATGGTTACTTTTTAAAAAGTCGCATCTTGGTTATTTCATTTACTTCAGCAACTTGCACTATGTTCTTCATTGATAAAAAAGCAATATTGCAAACGCTTAGTGTTTATGAATTTCTTTCTTAAAAAAAAGCAACAAAAAATCATCCTTTGTATGTCGTTTCGTCGAACTTAAATGGCATGTCACGGCAAATGTATTGTTCCGAGTTATCACCCTCCTCGGATCACTTAGTAACTCAAAATTGCCTTAACGGTTTCATAAAAATTGTGCATATCATATACTAATATCCAAACAGGTTACTTATTTTTCTTTTTATATTTTGACAAAAATGTTTCACAAAAGTTAAAAATTGCGTTAAGAACTCTTTTCATGTGATGAAATCTGTATCATTTTGTATTATAAAAACGTGCATTACCTTTAATCAATATTCTCTTCAGAAGTCTTCTTTACCTGAGTACTGATATCACTGCCTTCGTTCATTTTTCTTTTCTATTATCACAAACTTTTTTACTTTCCCAGATCCGTTAATAAAACTTACTCTCTAAACAAATCAATTTTGGATTTATTAAACAGCAATGTTCTTACGTTTAACGAGAAAATTATTCAAACGATTTCAAATGATGAAACTTTTAGGTGTTTATTTTACAGTGTAATTTATATTTTAATTGTTTATTTTACATTTTTTGGATTTATTCCAGTTTTTTTTTTTTAACTAGCGGTCTAAAACAAATAGCATTATAATATTTTTCAACTACATAAACTTATGAGGAATGTTCATAACAATTCTTCAACTTGATAGGCAAGGTTTCAAATGTGTCTTTGATTCATAGAGCTGAATTTGTTAAAACCAGGCTCAAATGAAGTCACCATGCTTATTACGATATTTTGTAATATGTTCATAATAAGAGAACGCTGTTTTAACAAGTTCTGTGTTCGTGAAAGGCAATCAATATTTGAATGCTTTTCAACTGAGTTATTAAAATTTTTCCTCCACTGTTGCTCAGAAATGAATGAAAATTCTTTTTTTTTTAAATCAGTTTTAGAGAAAAATCAGTCAAATCAACATTTCTTTTTCAGAAACTAATAATTTTTCGGTTTGTTGAAAGAACAGTTTGTAGAATGGATTTGAAATCTAATAATCTTTTTTATTTTAATTTAGAAAAACTGTCTGAAGGGCAGCTCATTTTGGTGATTTCCGCCATTACTAATATTATTATTCCGGATCCCTATTCGGACCATTGCGTACCCTCAGTGGTACGCATACCTAGTTAAGGGACCGCTGGGCTTTATAATACTGAACTTCTGCTTGTCTATGTATAGCATTATATAATCTGTGTTGCAGAATTTATTGACAGTGTTCATTATATCTTTCAACGGTTTAACTTGTCAATTAATTTTTGTCAGTTGTTTTGACATCACATTCTTCATAAAATTTGCGCGTCTATTGTTTACTCTCATTTATTTCTAATGCTACAATTTTATTTTTAAAAAAAAATTGCGTATTATGCATTTAGCACTTAAAAATTCACTGTAAAGGGATGCTTTGTCTACTACTTCTCTATTTCTTCCTTTTACAGTCAGGGCTCATCAACCTTATCATTCGACATATTATGGTTCATTCAAAAGATGGCAAATTCCTTTCTGTTCCGATAACAATTGTAATTTTTTATTGCTATCGAATGATTCGCAGAACTGGAATTGAAACAAAACATTCTCCCCCTGTACATACATCATCGGTATTTACTATTGTCGTTGACCTGCTTCTAGTATAATAATACAGCTCTGATGGCAAATGTCGTGAAATACCTAGAGTGGCAGAAATTGTTTATTATATAGCCGTTCGTTGAAAAGAGTTTCCTTCCTAAATAGATGGTTTTAAGCTGTATCATATTTATGTAAATCATTGGTAGTGCGACCCTTTTGCATATTGCTACTCAATTCAACTTCTTTTATTTGTAATATATCCAAATTACAAGAATTTCGAAGATTCAACCCGATTTTTCAATATCTCGCTGAACTTTTTTAAATTTGAAACTTTACTTAATTTATCAGATTCCTGTTACATGTTTCTCTCTCTCTCATAAGGCCGGTTATGCAGGATTTTTTTAAGTATAACATAAATATGGCTCGAGTTACTCTTACTGGGAAGTATTCCTATTCTTTTCGGGTGTAAATGGCCTTCACCAGGGTGCATCCTATTTATCTGCAAAAGCAGATATTTTGTCCTGCAAATATCATTGAATAACAAACAAACCATTAAAATATTCATAGCTTATTTAATACATGAATTCGTTCAAAGATAGTTTCTTGTCTTTAAACTATAGTATTTACTTTTGGCGTATTTTTTAAAAAATATCAATTCTCTTTTACGTTAATTCATTTGAAAATATACACACACTTATTTTTAAAGTCACTGTAATTCTAGATAGAAAAGGATTTCTTTTGAAATCTATTCCCGAGCGAATGCTTTCCTGTAACGAATATAATTTGTAAGCATATTTTGAAAATCAGAACTTCATGCCTCAGAATATTGCCAGCTGTCATTTCGAAAGTTTGTTTCATAGTTTTCCCCAAAATTGGCCCAACCCGTGATTAGTGCAGTGGCCTTTGATCAGAAGGACAAAAATCGATAAGACAGAAGTAAAAATGAAAAAAAATGAGTTTTTGAAGAAGGAAGGAATTTTGAATAAAATATAACGAAACAGTTAGTCATGTCTTTTCTGCAAGGGTTTGAAATAATTTCATAATATAACTATTATTTTATGGAATATTTTGCTGTATACTCCATTGTTTAAAGTAAAATTTTGTGTAATTTGTTTTCAAAACATTTTACCGGACTTCTTTCAGAAGATAGAAATGAAAAAAAGTTAATACAATTCAGGATAATTATTAATAATTATTTGTTTTTGAAATTGTCTTTATGTAAAAATTCTTCGTGTGTTCTCAATTTTTGGAGTCACTGTATTTTCCTAATTAACGACCAACATGCTTATATGTTTTAGATGTATTAATCTTTGTGTTAGAAAATATCAACAAGAAAGAATGCCATTTCTCGCAAATGACTAACCAATCACAGAGCCTTTTTACTTGACAATTCTAATTATAGTTTAGCAAATCCAAGATGAATACTTCATTTTATGAATTTGACATAAAAATTATTCTAACAAAAATATTGTTCACCTCTGTTTTGTATTTCAACCAAATACATGTCTTGATCTATATTTTATCGTTCTTATAAATATTAACCCTAAACTAGAAATTACGTTTGTTCTATGACTTTCAAAAAAGAGAGAGTAGTAAGGTCAATGAAAGAATAAATGTATGTTACTATTTATGAATATATAAAAACGACGATAAAATTTGAATTTTTATAATTTGTACATTTGGGATATACTAATTCAATACACAAATGAGATTAATTATAACTTTTTCAGAGATCAATGCAAAAAAATCAATTTTTTCCGTAATAATCTGACTAAATTCTTCTATTTCTACTTTTGCAAATTATATATTTTCATGCATAGCAGAGTAATTTTTTAAAAAATAATTGTCTTTTTAATTAAAGTATCTTCTTTTGAAATTCATCAGGGTATAACAATGAAGATACCATTTCAAAACATGTCATCGCAAATATATATATATATATTTCTTCAAAATACTTACAAGAATTAAAATTATCATTTCACTCAATCACAATATCGTTGCTAATTTTTTGGCAGGATCAATTACATCCGATTTTCAGCCTCACTTTTTATTTCTCCTAAATTACTTCACAAGAAAATAAATTATATAACAATTTTCAGTGGCTGATAAATATCCAGACATTGTATGTTGTAAGAAATGCATCTTACAATCCATTAAAGGTGTACTGCGTAGGTTTTCTGTTAGTTCAGACTAAATGGGCTACAATACAAATTTTATTCTTAGTGTATCATAAATTTTGAAAATAAAGTTGTGACGTTAAAGAAGCATGTTTAATCTAGTATTGATTGTATTGCTAAACTAAATAAGTCAATGAGCATAAACTGAGCAGCTATTCTTAAAAAATATCTGCTCAGTTCTAAATTGATTTCCTAAATTTAAGATATATTTGAGTTTGAATATCTAAAAATATTCATTTAATAAAATAGCCAAATTTGAAAGAAACTTCTTGCATGGATCCTTGTATGCTGAATAATGCATTAGTGTTCAAATATGTTCACATAGTGTCTTTTCGTATGTTGCTAGGCATGTAGAAAAATGACTGCAGATACAAAGCAAGCAGGCATTTTTGAAAATGCCCCCCCCCCCCAATTCCTGATTAAAAACACATTGATGCATTTATATCAGTTTGAATACTGATTTTTAAAATAGGAGCTACTTTGGGATTCATTAAGAAGTTCTTTAAGAGCCTTTAAAAGCTTGCCTACATTTTTTATTGTCGCCATGTTGAAAGACGCGCCTCATGGTATAAATATTTGTAATTTTCTTCAAGTGTTTTCTAGAAGATTCAACTTTTCTTGTTTAGTTTAGAACAAAATGAATTTTTATTTTAATCCAATTTCAAATACATAGTCATAATAGAGCTCTGCCTGTGAAAATTTAGTTTTTATTTTTGTATTTAATCTAAGTATCTCCAACAGTGAAGTTTTCTAAGTTCACTAAAAAAATTATTCGCTATGAAATAATTATTCGCATTTAAAATTTTTTATATAAATAACTAAAAATATATTTTAATATCTGATAGTAAAATCACGATGAGCCATTTAAAGGCTTTTTTTATTAATGAAAATTTTTTTAAAGCCTCCAAATGCTTTCGTAGAATGTAAGATTATAACTAATCAAAATAATCCCCAAAAGACTTTCTAAATGATTGATTTTTAATCAAAGAATTTCGAGGTTTGTAAGCATTTTTAGTAGTTTGTTTAATCAGCTGACTTATGAAAAATCATAGCACATTACTTGATTAGTTTTCATATGAATTGAAAAATTATAATTTTTTTTAAGAATGTAAAAATAAGTTTCTTTTTAAGAACATTTAAAACTGTGCCAGGTGCTTTTTTTAACTTCCATTTTGAATGAGAGTACAATGAAAGGCAGAAAAACTTTCTGAAAGGGAAAGAATGAATTTTAAGAGGTAAAAGAAGAAGGAATTTTTATATATTTTTTTTAAAAAATGAAAAAAAGAGAACAAACTGAAATTCTAAAAAAAGGTGATTTTTTAATAATAAAAATTGTATAATTATGTTGAATAAAAGTCGAATTAAATATAATAAATCATTTACAAAACTAGAAAATAGTGACTGTTCATTAAAATACTTTACAAAAGGATTTTCCAAGACATAGATAAACACAAAAAATATGTGTATTTGGAAAAAAAAATATTTTAGAAGTAAAACTCGTATTTTGTTAACACTTCTGCATTATTATATACAATGATATGTAATTATAAATAACAGGCTTCCTATTTTAAAAATATGATTTGTATATTGGTAGCATGTAGTCTTAATTATTCAATTCATAACTAAATTTACAAGTTATGATGTCAAGACAATGAAAGGCGTCTTTAGGTTGCCATCTTTTGTTAAATGATGGAAAGGTGATGAATGACTTGAATGCATGAATTATGTAAATTTTTTGAATTAATCATTAGTGAATCCTTCACATGCTACATAACAATTCCAATCCTAGAGAACTAAAAACGTTAATTTGCATTTATTTTAAAACCCCTGAAACAATTCGTTACGGAATGCTGTCATTTCTCTTTTTGGAATAAAAAAAGGTATATATTCAATATTTTTCAGAAAAACTTTACTGACGCATTTATTCTCTGTGTAGCTGCCTTTCTAGACATGAATTTGACGTAAATCTTTTAGTTTCACTCCCTTATCACAAACAATACTAAGACCTAGCAAAAAAAAAACCTCTCATTTGGCTATATCCTTTTCAAAATTACCTTTTTGATAATGAAGTTTCAAAAATGTTTCACAACTCTGTAATGTTAAACACGATTATCAAAAATTATACTTCATTTATTATTTTAGAATAGTGTTCTTTTAAAGGCTGGTACAAATAATGTATCTAAATTTGTTATTTTGACTAGGATTCCGAAATTTGAATTCAAGATTCAATTTAATCAAACAATTTGCACATCAATTTTTTTTAAATTTAGAATTCTTTTTTCTTTGTGACTGACTAATGAAAGTTACCGTAACAGGAAAATAAATCTTATTTATGCTTTTGCAGTCTTTTTCTGTGCGATCTTTGATGCATCGCTTGAAACTTTCTTTAAATCACGTGACGAATCCTATTGCTGGCAGGAGTCGCCCTTTTGCTGATAAACACAGCAGCAATTCTGCATTTTTTTTCTTACAGTTAAAAATCATTTCTTTCCATTAATAAAACAGTATTCATGTGCAGTTAAACCTTATTATGAGACCGATTTATATTTGTAATATTAAAATAATGATTTTCTGATTTGACTATGATTAAAATTAAATAAGTAGTAACTTACTTTGATTAATTTCATATTGAGGAAGAAAAATATTCCTTATGTTAAATGTTTACATTGTTCCCAAAATTCACCTTACTTATTTTCCATAAAACGCTCTTGCAGAAATAATAACTTTTTAAATTAACAACTTAGCTAGTTACAGTAAATTAAATCAACCAAGAAGTTCCTTCGATGGCCTTTGCCCTGATTACTTTTCTGAAATTTAATCTCCTCGGAATTGATCTTCGTGCTTCAAAATTGAACTTCAATTAAAAATCAACCATTTTGTAGTGCTTCCAATGATTGTTCTAAATAATTAAAAATTCAATTTTTAAAAAATCAATTTCTTCTATTTTAAAACATTTTCAGTTTTATTACTATACAATAAATTATTATATAATAATACATACACTACTAACATGCTACATACAAAAAAAATATTTTATAGAATTTTTTGAGAATAATATCAATTCTATTATAAAAAATATCTTTAAATGGTACTTCGAATTTTTTTTTCAAGTATGAAGAGATGCTTATGGAGACTTGTATGTCAAATTTGAAAGAAGTTAAAGGTGTGAGCATTGAAAAATTCACTGTTGAAGTTACTGACTTTCTATAACCGAAAGAGCAATTAAATAATTTCAAAAAAATGTTTTATTATAACTACGTTTTAAAAACTAGATTTAAATACAAGTTCATTTTGTTCTAAACTAAACAAAAATATTTTTGTAGGACAAGCGCGAAGAAAATTACAAATATATATAATATTTATCCGTATGGGCGTCTTTTAAAGTAACAGAAAAAAAAAAGGCTATGCAAGTTTTCAGACTCGTAACTTTTGAACCACTTAACCAGTCTCTAAATAATTTATAATATTTTTTACGAAAATAAAAGATGGTGGATGCCATGGTTTGGTTGAGTTGATGTGGTTATAGTCTGTAACATTTGCCTGGATGTTCAAGTGTCTCATAGAAAGTTATTTATTCGAATACGTGATATACTATCTTGAACTTGTCAAAGTTAAACTTTTTTCAATGAAATTTCTTTCAATTTTTGTCTTTTTAAATAAAACATCTTCTTTTGAAAGTAACTTACAAAAGGAGCTTATAAAATGAAAATTACATTTCAAAACACGTTCTTCCAAATATATATGTTAGTGTTTTTCAAGCTTAAGACAACTCTTTTTGAAATAAAAATAAAAAACGAAGTATCTTTATTTAGTAATGCATTTTTCTGCCTGCATGTATGTCTTGAATAGTCTTAATGGATCTGCAAGACTCAAATATGTTTAAATAGAAATTTGTTTGTCATCTGGTCCATTATATCCCCACTAACGACAAGTTTTCCCAAAAATGAGAAAACTACTTCCAAGAAAAATACTACTTCTATCTCACCCACATAGACAAAAAATAGAAAGTACTAAAAATTCTATTATTAGATCAGAACTGCAGATCTTCTTAGAGACAATTGTATTGACTTGTCAGTCAGAAGCAGCGATAAAATAAAATGCAGTTAATAAGATTTTGGACTATAAGATACAGCACTAGACTTATTGAATTCACTAGGACTGATTTTTTTAAATTGAACAGTTAAAACAAAATACATACAGAATTCATTTATATAAGAACTCAACAAAATTTTTATTTTCATTAAAAAAATACAGATCTTTTTCCTTATACAGTAATAAAATTTTATCACTAAGACTCGCCAAAATTTTGTTACTACACTTCAGATTTAATGGAAAACTGTTGAAACAAATACAGTCTCCGTTCAAGTTTAATTTTGCGTTTGCTGTTCGAAAATATAACATTTCAAAGTAATTTTTTCATAATCAATAAAATTTATGTTGATCTATCCTTATTTAAATGTGACATTCCCAGTTCAGTTGAGTTGCGATCCTTCAGACCATCATCTACAGATGCTCAGTAACTACACAAAATGAAATAAAATCCCCATATATCAGATTTCGAATACAATTCCGCTTATATTTAAAAGACTTTCGATTCTTTCAACAGAGCAGTGACTAGAAAGCACAGGTAAAGGCCAATCAAGTAAACCCCATAAGCCCGCTTGGTTTTGAAGCGGCACACTATCATGACGATGACAGTTGACAGGAGGCTAGCTGCCAGTGCAGAAAACAGAATGGTTGTCAGAGGAGTATATTTCAGCTGAAAAGAAATTAAGAATATTAATAATTGCTTTTTAATTCTTTTTTCATGTTCAAATTTAGCTTTCAGACTGTTGCATTTATGAAACTGCTATTAGAAGGATTCACTTAGATATGTCAATCCTATCTTTTGAATGCATGTCTTCAATTGAATAACGAGATTTGTTCGACTAACTTTGTTAGAGTCATTAGACAAAATAGAATTATAACATATTTATAGAATATTTCTTTATTATTGATATACGAGCCAATATATATGATACTTTCGTTAAATCACGAAAAAGTGACTGTATGGCGCTGTATTACAAGCGTCTTCCTCCTCGGCATTTAATGTTTGAAGAGGAAACTGCAGAAGATCTACAAACGTGCATGGTAATAAACGCTTGCTATCTTGAAATGTTGACTAATTACATTATTCCCGTTTTACAGCAGCGCAATGCCCTATCTGACGTGGTATGGTTGCGAGATAGCGCGGGGCCCCCCCCCATGTGCGGTCTTCTGTTAAACTTTCTTAACACAACAGTTTGGTGACATCTCCCACCGTTTAATAAAATTAAAACAACTTATCGTTAAATAACTTAAATAATAATTAAGATAAATTTATTTAAACTGGAAATTATTTTACTTAGAAATTAAGTATTTATGTTGAGCTTTTGGGCATTGATTGAGCACTTAAATATTTTAACTTTAAGAAGAATCTCAATAAGAAAGAATTTTATAAATTGACACTCTGGCAAAGACAAGCAATCAACATTAGTGATAAATATTAATCACGACTTTCTTACATGCCAATATTATACCAAATTATTTGTTTGCTATAAGACAATAAAATTTTCTTAGCTTTCCAAAGACTCTTTACTAGATTTAGTTGTAAAACCGTGAATGGTTTTATTTGTGTAAAACAATCATTTCTTATGTGCTTTAGTAATAATGATTCAAACGTCGTAACTTTTTAATAACATGCCTTTCTTATTTTCCTTTTACCGAGTCTTTAATTGGAATAGTTAAAAAACACAGAAAATCTTCAAATTGAAAAAAACTAGTCTAAATTTTAATTTTTAATAGTTACCTCCATTCCAGCACCCCCATCGCCTATTAGTTCAATAATACATGGAACTCCAACACCAAGAAGCAATGCTGAAGAAATGATTAAGGTCCTATTATATATATTTTTACGAATATACATCAATTAGGTAACTAAATATTTAACTAAAAAAACTTATGAGAAATTAAATACCTTGTATTATATCAAGTAATTTTAAAGTATCCCGGGTCAAAATATAATTATGTTATGAATTTATAAGCTAAAGAAATCTATTTAGAAATATAACTTGATTAGGTGAACTATTTCTATCATCCATTTTATGTTATACATTTCGAAATAATTGAATCATTTAAACGATAAAACTTTCATGAACGAGCTTGAATCAGATTTAAGGATACTCAGGAAAGGTGCACCAAAGCAGGCTGCGATGCCCATTCTCGGAAAACCTTTTCTGGCAACAGCCAGATTCGACAAGAAATCTAAAAAGAAAAAAAGAATATTTAGCATGATTTTAACTCTCAAATAAATATATACGTTTCTTCGACACATATTCATGTATTTTCTTTAAAAAAATCATTTTCTGAAAAAAAAAAAGGAATTTCTATCATTAATTTCCCTTAATTATAAAAATAGGAGAGTGCCCTTTCAATGAAACGGCGCTGCTCGCAGTTATTCTCGTTGCTTCTTACGAATAAGACTTTTATTAATTCTACACGAAGCTTTAGTTCATTGCACGGGAAAGATTCTTGAAGAGCAAAGTTTGGATTCAGTTGCAAAGCAGAAAGATTTTCCAGAGTTTTAATATTAGAATCGTTCATTCAGTCGATCCGTTGCATTACAGTTTGCAAAACATCGCTTTTATTGAAACGTTTTCAGCAGATGTCTGGATTTGTTTAAAACAAAGGACTGCTTTTATAGATGATCGATAAAGAAATTTTCACAAGAGTTGCACTACGAATTCAATAACTAACATTCTTTACAATAAACGTAATTTGACATTAGCAGTCATCTATTTTCCTTTATTGCATACTTTTTTATAAGCTTATTATGATTAAAAAATTCCAGCCTTTTTACACTAGAAATAAATTGTTTCAAATAAAATCGATATCACAATTCTATCCCATAAAACTATGAAGGATTGATATTAAATGATGAGATGTATGATGAATAATTCTTTTGGAAGGTTAATAGTGAGTAGTTTAATTGGTACTTTATTTATGAACGGTCTAAACTTGCTTAGAACATTTTGTATTCTTTAAACCTATTTCCTTTTTTTAAACTGTATACAAAATTATTGAGAAGTTTTTGTCTCAATTTTGAATCATTCTCAATTTTTTTTGTCATCGCAGTATTTTTCTACCAAGATTTCAGGAAGATTTATGGAAAGCGCATTGTAAGCGGAGTCAAATCGTTGTCATAACTCATCATTCCCGTTGAGACTTTATTATGTAGAATGAAAGTCATTTTGAAAAGCAATATTTCTCAATAGAATTGGACATTTTTCAAAAGCAGAGTTTTATTAATATGTATAGATGTATGAAAAGTAGTGTTTCGAAAAGGTTTCATAGCAATTGGAGTTTTCAGTAAAATATAAAAGACTCTGAGAGGAAAAATAGAATTTTTGTATTTTTAAATAAAGCAGTGGTGACTAATTAATAAAGTAGGCATTACATTTGTACGTAATAATTTGACTTTATTTTAAAAATAAAGAAAAATATAAAAGAATTCCGCGAAATTCTGATATCCCTTTCATCGATATTAATTGAATAATTAATGTGAATTAGTATTAATTATGAATCTACTTTAAACCGTAAGTCCCAGTCTAATATGGTTGTAGAACGTTAGGCGTTAAGCTGACAACCCTACCCCATAAAAACAAACCATCTCTCTCGAAATCTGCTAGTAGGCAGACGGCCTTGGCCCACCATGGGGCTGTTACACCACTGAAGAAGTATTAATGATTAAGTAGGAATTACTTTAGCTTATACCCATTTTATCATGCTAAAGACTGTAACAGCAATTCAAAAAAATAAAAGCTTACAAAATGGAGAAAGGTTTACTATTTATCCATATTTAAAAATATTTTGTAGCTTTTGCATTAGGTAAAGAAATTTAACTTAAAACAAAAGAAAAAGATGTTCCAATCTATTAGTGTTCATAATTCAGGAATGAAGTTTGGAACTGACATATCTGCCGCTACACTAGTACTAAAATATTTCATAATTATCATCATTTAATTTCAAAATAGCTTCATAAAATGATTAGATTTTATTACAATTAATCTTTGCAACTTTCAACAAATCATTGCATACTTAAAACATACTGCTCCCTTTAGGAATGAGTTACAACTTCAAAGTTGTCATTGGTAAACGAGAGAAGAAAGAAAAAGTAGAGTTTAAAATTAAAGCAAAATTACACATAAATAAAATATTTTGAGATATTTTGCTTAATAAGAAACAAACACAAAATGTTTTCATTTCTAGAATAGAATGTAAATTGGAACTTTTGAATTGCGTCGTTATTCTTCCCCATTTGCAATATATGCAATTGAAATAATAAATAAAATTTACTACGATTGCATACAAGACCAAAGTTGTTTAACTAATGCTGGAGAACGTAAAACTATTTTCAGGATTAGTACAAAAAGACTAATGATAAATTTATTTTGAAAAACGCAAAATATTATTTGCAGCGCCGAAACAAACTTTCGTTGAGTAAATAGTAGACTTTGTAGACAGAAGTATTTGACTAGAAATTATATATCACTAGAACAGCAGATAAATAGAAGTTTTACCGTTACCTAGGATATATCATTTCCTTGGAGAAAAAATTGCAAGTGCATTTGATTTCTTCACCTTCCGAAATAGAAATTGTTCATGAGGATCCCTTGAGATTTTACACTCTTTTGCGAAAATATTCTATAAAAGCATATGAAAGGTTGAAATGGTGAAGAATATTTTAATCAGGATCATCAGCATTTCAGTGGTTCAAGCAATTTTAGGAAGGGTGTGTTTCCATTGCAGAGAAAGGTGTTCGAGTGGTCCTACTAGTGCTTTGACGTGCAGACAATCAAGCAGGATAATTTCTGCCATAAGAACTACCAGTCCATCCGCAGCTACTTGGCGATCTTCTAGAATAATGGCAGCACTTATTTTTATTATGATATCGTTCATTGAGTTATCAGGAGTAGCTGAATAACTGTATTTTGAAAAGAAGATATGAACTCCTTTAAATAATCATGACCTGATGGCCTATTGGCTAGTGCTCTGGCCTTTCGAACCACATGCTTCAGGTTCAAATCCTGGCGGTGTCATGGATGTTTGTTAGTGGTTCGGAGTCCACGTTGAACTGTAGCTGCCTGTCTAATTAGCCTAAAGTGTGCACAAAATGCCAGTAGAGCGACAAAGCAAACCTTTAAATAATCCGAATTGTAAAAATGCTGTTGATTGAAGAAAAATATTCTCTGTAAGCTCATTGCAGTATTTCACAATCTTTTTGAGCAAATTTCTGCTAACGGTTGCAAAATTCAAATCAATATTCATCATCATGAACAGATTCCATTTTATGTAGGAGAAAAAGAAATGTCAATATGTTGAAACTTATTCAGTCCAATACATTTACTAGATTTATTGAAATATTTTTCCTAAAGCAGATGATATTCAATCTGCTTACGTATTTTTATTTCGCCGCCGTGTGTCATTTTTAAAATAGCTTTGTTCTGTCTTAGTCAAGAAAAGGCGAGAACAACTGAAGCAGCAAAAAAATTCAGTTACAAAACATAGCGTCGTTATCAATACACTCATTAGTATATAACATTTAGTAGTAAAACACTAAATACTGTATAGATTATTCTTTCAATTAGTAATTTGAAGGGGCAGTCAGTTATGATATATTGATATAGGTTATTATTTTTAGAATTAAGGGCATTTGCTGTCACTAAGACTGTTTAAATCTTACAGCTCTATATAATAATGGTTTTTAATGAAGTTTCTTGTCAGCAAAGAAGACAATGTTTATCATCAAGAATTCAATTGCAATGCGGTTCTTTTCTTTTTCAATGCATTTTCTAAAATATCGCAGAAAATTTAAACCGATATAGTTTCAAAAAACAATAAAAATAAAAAAGGAGAAACTTAACTTCTTTGAAAGCAACTATAGCAATCATTATTCTTACCTTTTGTGACATTAAAAAGTACGAGTTTTAAAGCGAAGATGTTTTTAACTCATTATTGGAAAAACAATTTTTATTTACAAATCTGCATCTTTCATAGATAATAATAAACTTAGTTATTAACAGATGAAGCATTTTTCTAGAGAAGTCTTACTAAGGGAATTTATTTGAAGTAGAAATAATATGCACCATGATTAGTGCACTAAAAGCAAATCCCTGAAGTAGAATATAAAGTAAACAAATTGAGTGCTTCTTTCATTTGATTTCTAAATTTTCCTTTCTCTCCATCAAAACTAACATCAAAAATAACTCTAAATTCTCAAGAATCGATTCTTTGTAAGAAAATGTCAAAAAGAACATAATGATTTGGATAGATATTTCCTTTCAACAATTCAAGATCTTATTAATGTTGATTCATTGTTAAGTTATCTCTTCTCAAGAACTGGCTAATGAGATTTTTATTTAATGTTTAGGGTGTGTTTATTTCTTTTTGTATTCATAAAATGCATACTTACCAAGTAAGCAATTACCCCATGCCAAAATAGTCAGCCCGAGAATAGAGTCACTCAGGTTAAATGCTGTTCCGACAGCCTGCAAAATCAAATAACTTTTTATTAGAGACTATATTCTCGAAAACGAACTGTCGCGATTCAGGAAAATGAAGGCCATAAAACATTGCACTGTTCTAAAACGTTGCTTAGTGATTGGACAGCAACGCCAATACACTAACTCCCCATAGCATCTGAAAGTTATGCAACAAACGATTGATCATAAAAGATAGGTTTGATAAAAAAAAGAAATTTAAAACTGTTGCTCATACCAATTTCATATTCATTTTGAAATTCGAATGATGGGCTTACGTTAAGAAAAATTTAGGGCGAATAATTGGTTTTAGCATCATGTAGGAATTTTTAAATGGCATCTCTTCATAAGAATATATTCAAAGTAACATGTCACGGTTAGAGAATACGTTAAGATATTCAAAAAATAATTATATTAATACATGTGGTATCTTAACTAAACGATATATAGCCAAAGATCATACCAATGGAATGCATTAAGAATAATACTTACATTGTCTGTAATTGTAGCCGTTGACGATAGAAGCTTTAATAAACTACTATTTATAAAAACGTACTTACTGCCATCCAAGTCTCAAGACAATGAATTCTCCAGTAATTTTGTCTATATGATATGATATTGTGACAACTATAGATATAGAGGGCCATGAAAATATTTGCTGATCTAAAAGCTAGAAAAAATGTTTTATACAGGCGAAATGTTCATATTATCCTAATATTGATTGCGATATACAATATGCTTTCTATTGTTTGTTAAAAACATCAGGGAATAAATTCATTTCAATATTTTTAGATATTTCCTAGTAAAAGATTTAATAATTATAATTTAAAAAGAGCACCGAAATTCAGCTTACCCAGAGTGGCAGTAACTATGGGATCGTTTTTGTATTATTGAGTTTTATTTATTGAAGTAAATAAGCTAGCAAGCTATGTGCCTAATATTACTTATTATTAACTTCCATCAATAATAATAATTTAGTTAATAATAATGGAAGGGAATAAAAATTTGAAAGTTAAGTAGTAATTTAGGGAAACGTTTTCTTAGAGCAGCTTTAAAGCTTTTCAAAAAGTTTTGTGCGCGGAAAACGATGTTTCGTGAAATATTTCTTTTAAGAAAAAAAAAAAAAATTATCATTTTCACTTACTTGCAGTAAAACAACAATTTCGGTAGCAATGCAGTAAATCCAAACGACGGACACTCCAAATCCCATGTATGCAAAGGCAGTATGGAAACGAGGCACTATCTCTGCTTTGGTGAAATAATAGACGACACCAGCGCAGATAGCACTTACAAGCAGAACCAGAACTAGAACTGGAAACACGTTGCCTATCATGGTAGTTCCATCTGAAAATTATTTTTAATCAATTCAGTTTTAATAAGCTTCAGTTTAAGTTTAATTTTGTTATTGGGATTTTTTGAACGTATATTTTTAATATATGATAATAGTGTAACATAAATATATCCTGTTTTAAAACTAGTTTTATAATACTCGCCACAGCTATAAAAATGTACACAAATATATCTTTAAAGTAATGTGAATTGTTTTATTGACCTTGGCAATCACAAAGCATATTTTGCGTTTTCTATCATTAGAACACGGAGAACATTTGCTGAAATTTTCAAACCTTTTAAAATCTGAGAGCCAATTATTTGTTACATAACATATTTTTGCATGAATATATGTTCTTGTGATTTATATATAACTCTCGTTTTTATAAAAAAAAAATATTACTTAATTATATATACATTGGGATTAAATCAATAAGTTTATATTTCTTATATCAAACTTTTTAAAGAATTCATGAAGTTTGGAAGAATAAATTAACATGTCTCAAAAATATTTATTATGAATTAAAAACTTCATATGTTTGACAATTTTTATGGATGCATCGGTTTAATTTTTGGAAAATAAATTTATTGAATATTTGTTGTTGAACTATGAATTGTTTAATCGTGAAAAACATTTTTTTTAATCAAGGCAATATTCAATTCACTTATTTTAAACCGTTTGTTTGATCCACAAGAAATCGTACTGGTTTTATCGTATTAAAAGATAAATAAATTTTAATTTATTAAAAGAATTTAATTATTTAATTCCATTTGATAACATCCCATTGAACAAACTAATCTAATTCAGAGTAATACAAGGTGTAAAATGCTTCACCAAGTTAGCAAGTATTTTGATTGCAGATATACACTCAAGAGCCAAAACATTATGACCACCTGTAAATAACGAGTTGGCCCACCCTTGGCGCGCAACACAGCTTCACCCAGCCTTGGCATGGATGCCATAAGTCCTGGGTAGAAGGCTGGAGACAGATTGTACCAGATGTTTAAGCAACGGTCACGCAAATCCGAGATATTGCGAATTGGTGGTCTTTGAACTCTGAGCTGCCGTCCCAGGACATCCCAAATATGTTCTATCGGATTGATATCCAGTGAGTTAGGCGGCTAGGACATTAATTGGAATTCAGCATCATGTTCCTGGAATCACTCCAACACAATTTTAGCCTTGTGACAAGGGGCGTTGTCCTGTTGGAACATTCCATTTCCAGCTGGAAAAACAGAGGCCATGTAAGGGTGCAACTGGTCCGCAATGATGATCGTGTAGCATTCATGGTCTGCTCTACCACAATCACGGGTCCCAGAGACGCCCAAGAGAACGTCCCCCAAAGCATAATACCGCCACCACCGGCCTGTGTATGACCTACTGTAGATTGAGGGAGCAACTGTTCGCCTGGAAGACGGCGTATCCAGACACGGCCATCAGCGTGATGAATGACAAACCATGATTCATCTCACCAGGCAACACTCTCCCACTGATCCATGGACCAGTCACGATGTTCCCGGGCCCAGCGCAGGCGCAGTTGGCAATGACGCTTGGTCAGCAAAGTCACACGAGTGGGACGTTTGCTGCGTAGCCCCATATCCAGCAGTGTCCGCTGAACAGTGTGCTCCGATACTATTCTACTTGGCCCTGCATTGTATTGGGCTGTCAGCTGAGCCACTGTCTGGCTCCGGTTTTGCTTCACCATGCGAGACAGTCTCCGACGAACTTTTTCTTTGATAGCGTGTGGACGTTCAACACCATGTCGTCTACTGCTGGTTTCACCGTCATTCATCCACTTTGCATAAGTACTAACAACTGTAGATCGCGAACAACCCACGAGTCGTGCAGTTTCGGAAATACTTGTTCCGAGCTTTCGGGCCATTACAATCTGCCCTCTATCAAAGTCGCTTAGATCCGCAGCCTTTCCATCACACACAGAAGTAAGTGAAAGAATGATTCTTCAGACTCTCCAGCAGCAGTTAAATGCCACTTCCACCTGATCACGTGCCTTCCACGTCATTGCAAAATGTAGGGGTGGTCATAATGTTTTGCCTCTTGAGTGTATATTCAAATAAAATGTTCACTTATTACAACAGTTTTGTATGAGAAAAATTCATTTATTCAATGCCACTTGAAGTTTTACAATCGAAAAGTAGGAGCATGCGAGAATCTTCTACATGATAGTTAACACAAAGTGGAGTATAAGTCTAAAGACTTATATTTAAGTATTTAAGTGATAAACATTGAATATTTTAAATGTATTAATCCTCACTAACAATAAAAATGTAAGGAATTATTTTGTTCGAGCAATCCAGCTCTATTTCGCATTGAAAATTATTGTTTTCCTTTTCTGCAGAAAGAAACCTTTCTCACATAACAAAGACTTTTCAGAGAATTTAAAAATTTCGTTTTAGTAAGAGTCATTTTCTTTATCTTAAAATTATAACTAATTTCCATTGAAATTTACAAAACTTAATGGAGAAGTTTACAAATCAGTTATAATTGGAAATATAAGAATTTTGTTTTGAAAGGGTAAGATAGAACTCACTGGATAAGAACACAACTGTGTCCAAAAAGTAAGAACAATTTTTTAATTAAAAATTCCCAGGCCTTTTGGAATTTCAATTTTCTTTTCTTTTTTAGGTTGCTGGCACTGTCCTTGACATCTGTGTGAAATTTGACGTCAAAATATTCATTAGTGTTTGAGTTACGCTTGGCTTTGTGAGAAGCTAAAACTGATTCCGGCGATTTTTGAAATGTCTGAATTAATTGAGCAAAGAACTTGCATTAAATTTGTTTGCGGAATGAATATTCGTATGCGGAAAAGTATAGAATGTTTCAGAAGGCATTTGGTGAGCATTCCTATATCGGCAAGAAATGTTTACAAGTGGTATAAACAGTTCAAAGAAGGCAGAAAACGCGTTGAAGACGAAGACCCCTCTGGTCGACCATCAACCTCAACCGATGAAGCTCACGTCCAAAAAATTAAAGATTTGGTGCTTGCAAACCGTCTATTTACAATTAGAGACTTTGTTGATGATGTTTGAATTTCAAAAGGATCGGTCCATTCCATTTTGGGCCTCAAACGCGTCAAATCTCGATTGGTACCGAAGACACTGAATGCGCCAGCTCACACTGCATTGATTCTGCGTGACTTTTTCACAAAAATTAAACCCATATCGTTCTACAACCACCACATTCACACCGTGCGACTCTTGGCTATTCCCTAAACTCAAAAGACTACTCTGGGGACACCGCTTTTATAGATTTAAGAGATTCAACGTGAATCGCCCCGCGTTGCGTTTTGAAGGCCATCTCTGCGGTTGACTTTTTAGCATGCATTGAAGATTGGGAAAAAAGTTGGCATAAGTGCATTGTGTCCGAAGGGGATTACTTTGAAGACGATGAAATAAATTTGGAAGAATAAATAAAGAGTTTTTGAAAAAAAAATAATTGGTCTTATTTTTTGGGCACAGTAGTATCAATACTTTTTGATAAACAGCTGTGTTGCCTTCTGTTACTGAACAAAACTATTAACAGAACCGGATATTTTAATACAATAAACTTATCAGATATTTTTTGGGTTTTTTTCATTCATCAAACGTTTAAAGTAATAAACAAATTTATTTCAATTAAGTAATTTACTGGCTTTTGAAAATAGTGTCGAACAGCTGCAAATAATTTTACGGCTTAAATTATAAACTAATCCTTTTTTATTCTTATAAGTATAATTTTTCAATATTTTTAAAGAATGACTTGCTTCTTTGTTTTTTAGTTATTGAAGTAGCTGCTTAGTATTTTCAGGAACAATTTTTAAACCAGGAATACTTGTCATCTCGATTTCTGAATAATATTCTTAGTGCTACTTCGTTAAGGAATGTTTTCCGATTTGCTTCACTGACTGAAGGACACAACAGAATATCTGAGCTGTCAATAGAAATCGAAATTGCATTACTTACATCCGATAGCAAATGTGATAAAAAGGGGTCCAGTCACAAGATGAAGACAGTTCAGAATTCGACACCAGTTATCTCTGGGAGATTTGTAATCAACTACTGGCGTTGTTAAAACCAAGAAAATCATTATAGGTCCCTAGAAAATACAAATGAATTCGTTTACTTCAAATGCATAGTTGTATTTAAATTTTTAGAAGAATTTGAGTTTGGAATTAAAAAGAATTGGGGGAAAAGTTTGTATAGTTCTATGAATATAGGTTTCCTAAAAATCATATACATATGTTTTATTTTTTTAAAGATTGTTTCGATTGTATATATTATCAAACTTTTATATAATTTCGTCACTATCTGTTCAATTTTTTTACTTTTTTATTATTTGTCTCATCTAATTTAAGAAATATTTTAACGAAAATTTATGTAAAATTAAAAAAAGAATTTATTTTAATAAAACCAATGAAATTACAATAAAAAAATTGTCTATGCATTATCTGGAATTGAGAAGTGAAAGAAAGCTTTTTCTCCCAACATTACACTTTTAACTAGTATTGAAACGGGAATAAATAAATTGGTCTAAATTTTCCATTGCAGCTTTGTTTCTAAGAATTTATTTAAGGAATTTTTTGTTTTGTAATTTATAATTAAATTGCTTGATTGAATTGAATTAATAAATATTGTGTTTTAAATCATTCTAATTAATAAGACTTTGTAAGGAATTGAGTGTAGAAAAACAGGCTTGATGAGGGCTTCAAACCTACTTTTAATATATCCAAAGTTCTTTCCATCCATGTTTGCTTCGACCAATCTTGTAAATTGACAGGACAGATCTTCTCTATAAAATCTCGCCACTGGTCCACTGGTTCCGGAGGTCGCACTTTCTCCAATTTGTCAGTCTGGTAATAATTGCATCCTGGCGAACAAGTGCTGTTCGTTCGGTATCTCTTCACTTCGGTTTCGTCATAGCCTACAAGTCAAGAATTGAGAATGAGCATTTTCAAAGCGACCTCTTCGACTATCAAAAGCTGTTCATACTCACTCGGAGGGGGAGCTTCTTCATCAAGTCTGGGCAACGAGATTGAAAACACTTCGTTGTCATAACAGAAATGGTGGAGAGTGTTTCTTCGCCGGTCTTCCTCCCAAGAGTACTTGAAAAAAGCTGAAAGGTATGCTCAATCAGTGTCAAATATTACTTATCAGAAGAAAAAATCTACCGTTTTCTATTCTATTCTTTTGAGTCTCTTTTAAATATGTATTTGAACATTTTGCTGAAAAAATTGTCATTTATCTTTGATAATTAAATTAAGGAAATAGTATTAAAAGATTTTGACATATAAAAGAGAAAAAAAAACTTCAAAACTTCCTCAGATTTCGTATTCAAAGAAAATATTATTTTTCTTTCTATCATTCTAATGAAAATCAAGATTTTTTTACTTACATCACTTGTGATAAAAAGGAGGCTAAATCAAATGTATACTTAATTTTATAGGAAAAAAGGCATATACTTTTTCTTATTTTCTTTCTTTCATGTGTTTTTTCTTAATGAAAGACAAAAATAATAAATTTAAAATAAGGAATTTAATTTAAATATTTAAAATCTAATTCCTTGTATAAGTCAAATTATTAATTCACATTTAAGCAGCAGAAGAAAATGCATTGAAAATAAAATTCCAGAAAGAATCTAAACTCAATTTTCAATTGAATCTAAAGAAAAACAGAGTTGGTGGAAAACAAATACTTTTAAACTTTTGATAAATGTTAACTAATTGTACCCTTTCTTTTTATTCCTATCCTATTTAGTTTTGAAAGCAGCACTCTTCTAATCTTTTAAATTTGAACTTTCCCTTCTGTTATTTGCTATTTTTTTATAGATAATCGTTTCAGTGTCAGCTTACCAGTCAAAACAACTCCATAACCTTCTGGGTTATCATAGTCAGCAGCCCTAGTTCCTGTAATTTGTGTCTCCTTTTCTGCACTTGCTGCTGCTTCTGTAAAATCAATAGTATAATTTTAACATGCCTCTTAATACAGAGTGAAAAAAAGTTTAGCTCGATTTATTAACCTATATACAGAAAGTTGCAATCTATAAATGCAAAATTATGCTTGTAAAAAAATTGAAGTGTGTGAAATTTAATTTCACACACTACAATTTTTCAACAACACAATCAATGACTATCAATTTGCTACAAATATATTTATATTTTAAGATTGATGAATTTGTTATGCAGTTTTCCGCTCGTTTTCTTTTTCGCGAGAAAACGTTATGTGGTATATATATATCAAAATCTATAAACCTATGCTTCCTCATGGACTCTCCTTCGCTCTTGCTTACTGTGTATAGATGCTTTCTCTCTTGCTGGCGTCAGTAAGACAACATTCTCAATTCGAGTTGTCTTTGTATTACTAGTGGGCATTTCAGTTAGTTTGGATATCGTTATCATTGCGGGCTACATAAAGGACAAAGAAATACCTCGGAAGCTATCAGATGTCCTGTATCCTGTGTTTGGTAGGCTTGAAGCTTTTAAAGATAATATGCTACCGATATATTTGGAAGTTGTAAAGTACTATTTATATATACAAGAACTTTTGAGAGAATACAGACACCTGGTTATCTGGACTATCTGTGTTCGTTATTAATAAAAGATCTCAAACATTTATGGGAAAATATTTAAAATGTTATTGTAATGAGCCAACAAATATTATTTAAGACATAAGACTACCACAACAATATCTTAATATTAAGAAACTTTTAAAAAGGAACGATAATCTAAATTTATCGAAAAAGGTTATATCATTTAGAGAATGTATTTTTGATATTTCATTATGTAAATGAAAGTAATTTTTAATCTGCACATGCAAATTAATGTCTCTATAGCTGAAAGAGTTTTTGCAAATAATCGCAAGAAATTTAGAAGAATGTTAATTGAAAATATTAACATTAAAGCGATCAAAATGCTTGAAAAATATTGCAAATCAAAGAAAAGGCAGAAGAGAGAAATCAAAATATTCAGTTGCAAAACAGTGAAAACAAACATCTATTTGTCTTTTTAACTAATAGACTGTCTCTAACAGTTATGGCCAATTTTAAAGTTCGTCAAGTTCTTTAGATTATTACAAATGTTGTAGATATCAAATATAAACAATATGAATTGAAGAACGCAATTATAAGTCAATATTTTCCTTCAGCTTCGCAAATGAGAGCTAAACTTTTAAATGTAGCATGGGCTTCCTACAGAACTTGTGCTTCTGATAGATGTTCGTGAAGTTAAAATTTCAAAGCAGACGACTTTATAGATCTGACTGGCAATCAGTTACGCCTACTGAATTATAACTTAAATGTTCTATTTCTCATTATTCTCGATGAAATTGATATTTTAAGATTTCCATGCCAATCACAAGCAGTAGAGAGCTGCGTCAAATTAGTACTTGAGTATCAATTGTGGTGTGTGGTAACAAGGCACAGCATTCTGACATTGTAATTAAGATGGAAAGCGAAAATGTTGTTATGGAATGAAGAAGTCAAGATGGTATTAATCAGGGATACAATAAATGAAAAAGTAAATGTTATGAAAAAGAAAAAGCTAATTCTATGAAAAATTAAATGCTTAAATGCAACTCGTATCCTACTCCTTATTAAATTCGTATTCTTTTACTACTTACTGTTTGAAATAAATCTCAAAAATATTTGCTTCTTGTAAAAAGATAGAACCAAAAAATAATAAATGAAACTGAAAATATTATTATAGTCAATTTGATCTTAAAAATATTTTCATATTTAATGATTCAAACATAAAGGTACCAAACACTGTTGCCTTATTTTAACTACTGAAGATTTGGAAATAATTTTAAATAAGCTAGAAATTTTTGATACATTAAAATAATCCACTTTTAGGTTCCAAGTGAAAAATAGGAAAAATAAAATCTGAAACCTAAATAATTACATTTTCACCGTATGGGGTATAAAAAATGTGATAAAATACAGTTAGCTGAGTGAATATCATTAAAATCGACTTTAAATTCATTATTTGTGCTCTAAAACCGGTTATTTAAAAAATGAACAAAAAAGTGCTTGCGAGTATAAAATTTAACTGCAAATTATAATGCACTTCTTTTATACAATGAATAAAACGATTATTTTCCAATGGTGTTACAATTTAAAATTTATCCTTCAAATTATACATCTGCAATCAATATAAATTTCAGATACTTTACTAAGAGCTTCAGGTTTTTACTAATTTAATTTCGTAAAATAAGTTATTTTTTCCCATTTTGATTTCAAACTACATAGAAGGATGCATGTTGCGGATGTTTTAAACTTACTTCTTAAGTGAAAGTGCAAAATATTTCAAATTCACAAGGTATTCAGTCGATTGTAAAATATCTGTGAGTAAATGCTTGAAATTTCTTCAGCAAGACACTATTTTACACAGAAATATCATAAATACTTTCAGAAATCTGGGTATTATAAATATTTTAAGTATTTCTATTGTTTGACAAACAAAGATTTAATTACCTGCAGCTTTCTCGTTGTTTTCAAGATGTTTCTGATGGATAAACCGACTTAATACTACCACACATATGTACACTATATACAACACAACAAAGGCTGAAAAAAAATTAAGCTTCATTAGTTCTACAAACAAAAATAGCAATATTATTATAAAGCAATAGATAACAATTTTGATTCTCAGGTTACAATAATTAGATTTTTTTTTACAAAACTTGAAAGTTTTAATATTATAATTTTTATAATATTTCTTTATGTTATCATCAGCTCTGCCAACATATCATAAATCTTTTTTTATCAGTTTCTGTACGTTTTGAACTTATATTTTCTCAAACAATCAATTTATGGAGGATTATCTTCTTATTTCTCCTTTCAAGTGCAATAGATAATTTTTCATATTTTTATTCGTTTTCTTTTTATATTATAGATTTAAAAGTTGTAATTCAATATAGGAAATATCTAAACCTGATCGAAATAAGATTATTCAAGAAATCCAGTGCTGATTCCGACTGTTTCTTTCCCCATTTTTCCTAGAGCTGTCCAAAAACTTTGTTAAAAGTCAAAGAATGTAGAATTATTCCACTTACCAATTGCATGATAAATATAGATATGCCTCGAAAAAAACAGGTAAAATGCTGATGCGGCGGCCACCAAATAAAATGCCACATCCCTTAAGAATGGCCTTTTCATCATATCAAAATTCTGAGTCAAAAATATAGAACCTGCTACTACTGTGGTCGTGAAAATTCCTCCACCTGAAAACACAGATTCAGATAAAAGCACATATTTAAGTTCAGTATTAACATCAGCAAAATGTTAAGACTTAGTTAACTTATTAGATTTTTATGTTTATTTTATAAAAAAAAAATATTATGTTCAAAATCTTATTTGAAAGACAATAACAGTTTTCATTTATTCTTTTCAAAACTGTTTAATATTAGAATTTTATTTCCGTTTGATTACTTTGATTTTGTATTGTTAAATTGTCATTCTTTTGTTGTAAAAATTGGTTATTAAAAAAAAAAGAAATTTAAGTGCCAAAACTGTTTTTTAAAATTACTCATTTATTTAAAAATTATGAACGCAGTTTTTCCCCTATTCAAGTATTTAAAAGAATAAACAAGATTAAATAAAGAATAAGTAATATTATTCTGTTTTAAATTTTATACAATTTAAAATATGAAAGGCTTTTTAAATTAAATTCTTAACAAATTTCTCTTAATGTTATATAATATGTTTCCCAAAAAACTTTGAAATTTAGTTGTTTTGATTTGTGTTAAAATCAAATCTTTCAATTCTATTTTGTTCTAAATTATCAACTGGAAATAAAAATTTCTAGAAATGAATGTTTCCTTTTTTTCAGACTTCAACAAATTCAGCAAAACTTTTCCCGATATCATTCTTAATGTATGTTTTTCCTAAATAATGCGAAATATAAAATCATAAAAATATGCATTTGAAAGCTTTCGAAAAAAAATTAAGTTGCCTTTTGTTTCGTTTGTCTGGTTATTTTAAAATGATTATTGCTCAAACATTCTCTAGCAGTTCAGACTACCACATTGGGGATTTTTTTACTTATCAATTTTATGAAATAATTCTGTTTAGAAATAATATTCTTCTAATAAAATTCAAATCAAAATTATCTTTAGCCAATTTTCTAGAAGCTTATAACGGTTTGAATGGGTAATTTATTATGGTATTGCCTAAATATTACCTTAAGCCTGCGTTAGTCACACTCTCCGGTAGAAGAACTTGTTACAAGCAGTTCTTTTTTGCGGCCAATGGCGTTTTAACCTATATATTCCTCCACATCACTCTCCTTGAATAACTCAAGATTTATGTGCAGCGGTTTGGCGAGGTACACGTTTAGTATGATATTTCTTAAGCACACGCATATGCTTTAAGAATCCATAATGAATTGATAACCATTTTTCTTGCAATTTTCAGGTAAAGACTGGCTGTTTTGTTGCTAAATATTCACTTTAAAAACACTTTCAAACACTTTAAAAAACAAACGAACAGGAAATATTTATGCAATATTACATGAAAATACTTTTATTACTATGATTTTAATTTCAAAATTTTATAATTGTAATTTTTTTTACGAGTCCTGCACAGGCAACTTAAATTATTTTATACAGGTTGAAAAACATTCAAAGTCTGTTATTAAACGATGGAAACTATTTGTATTTGTGATTTCTACTCGACTAAAAGAATGTTTTTCCTCAATTAGTGAAGGCCACCTACCAATGAGTCCACCGATGACCATTTCCGTTTTCTTTTGTTTGATTCCAGCAATGGCGGAAAAGATGTCGGGAGATCCATTTCCAAACGCTAAACGCTATTTTATAATTGTAATTTTTCATGCACAGGCAACTTCTTTAAAATTATTTTATACAGGTTAAAAAACATTGAAAGTCTGTTATTAAACGATGGAAACTA
>BPLQ01010947.1:0-79054 GCA_021605075.1 Caerostris darwini | reverse complement strand
GTCCACCGATGACCATTTCCGTTTTCTTTTGTTTGATTCCAGCAATGGCGGAAAAGATGTCGGGAGATCCATTTCCAAACGCTAAAAGCGTCACTCCCTGGAATTCGAGTCAAGGCATAACAGAAGAAATAAATACAAATTGCAATTTTTTCAATGAGACTGTTATTTATTTCAATGGAGTTTAATTTTTAATTTTTACACAATTCATTTTTAAACAATTACACCAAAACAAGCAATTTTTTGATCATTTTTTGGATATATTCATAAATCGATGTCTAATTATGCTAATATTAGAATAAAAAATCCTGAAACTACATTAATTTTAAGAAAATGTAATGTTAGCTCAAAGTTTTATTTCAAGTTCAATTTAGAAACAAATCTTAGAGACAGTAGGATAGAATTTTACATAGCATTTAAATAAGTTAGTTATTTCAAAGAACAAAATACGTTGTAATTCATCAAATTAATGTTTTGCATGATTCAAACTTATTATTTCAAATAATCTTAAGTACTTTTTTAAGAAAAATATTTTTTAGTTTCTCTTTTTTTTTCTGAAGATCAATAGTACAAAGTTGCAAAGGATACTGCTACATTCTGCGACATTTTCAGGGTCTTTGAAATGATGAATAATGAAGGACAAAGGCTAAAATGGATAAAAGTGTTATTAATTACTTATGCATTGCTTGTATATTACAAGCTATTAAAATTAAGTAAATCAATAATAAACAATAGAATATTTTTCTTGTTATTCTTTAATTGAAGAAATCTTGTTGTAAATATTTGCATTCATACATCAATTTAGTATTTATTCTAGTAGTAATAGATTCTATTGAATTAAAACAAAAATAAAATTAAGCAGTTAGGGTTTAAATCGACTTGTTACTTTCATTCTTTAAAAATCAACCACATTCATTAAATATATATATGAGTATTTTTGTTAAGAACAAAACGCAAAAGCATTTTTTATTGAAACCTATTTAATAGAGTTATTAGAAGGGTTCCGATTGTTTATTAATCTGCAGCATAAATCAATTGTACTTTAAATTAACATTTATAGATTATATCATAATGAATAAACAGTCAAATAACTTACAATTCATTAGCTGTAACGCCCAAACCGGCAAAGAGCACCAATAACCAAACAACCTATATAAAAAAAAGTTTCAAAAAAGCGCTTTTACAAAAGAATAGAAATAAAAACTTAAATTCAAACTTAATCATTTCTTTCTCAGAATTTTTTCTTTAACTTAAGAAATTATTTTTCACCATTGAAAAACTACGTGCATTTAAAAAACAAACTTAATTTGATTATTTTTCTTAAATATGTAATACAATACCTTTTTCAGATGAATTTTTACTTTCGATTAAATATTCATAGACATGTAAATGAGTGATTTGTTCGAAGAAGGTTCCTCTAAAAAAAGGGTTTTTTCGTAACTATAATTGAACCAACATCATAATGGTTTTGGCTCTGTCTTACTGATTTTATATATATTCGGAATTTTTTCGAAATATAGTTAATCATAATTTACATTATTTGAGATAACTATAGCATTTTTTACGAAATAATATCATTTTTCATGACCATGAAATAATATAACATTCAATACAATTCCATAAATCAAGTAACTTATCTATGAATTTATAAGATTTAAAATGTGTTTATTTTTTAAATTAAATAACAAGGCCGGAATTATTAAAAATTATTTTTTTTCAATATTGTTGATTCAGTTTTGAATAGAACTTAATTTCAGACATTTTTATCCAGTTGTTCTTTACAGCATAAAAGAAATGATAAAAATTCAGATACATATACCCGATTCAATAAAAATCTACTGAATTACACAAATTTATGTTTAAATGTGAATCCTAAAACGCTTTATTTCTGCAACTGATAATTTGTGGAAACTGAAGTCGTGTTGTCAAACCGAATGTGAATGGTGCGTCACGAAGCTTTCATCAAAGTCATAAAAGAAGTGGCTCGTCTCGCGATAAAAGGATGCCGTTGATAACAAATCATAAAATGTGTCGAAATGATATAACACTATTCAAAATGAAAGCGGCTCAGGATATTTCTTCGGCTCTTATGGACTTTCTTATCTATTGTGACACCTTTTATAGAAACTACATCTTATTTTACTATCTTATTTAATGCTACTGGCTGCTCTTTAAATTCCAAAAAAATTTTTATTGCGCGCATTTATCATTATTACTTAACTATGATTTATTGCAGATGTCCGGTCTATATAGAATAGTTTATATAAGAACTGTTTAGTGATAAGAAAAATACATAAATTCAGAATAATTCCATGCTAATTATATCCTCAAATAGATTTGTATTTAAACGTATTTCTAATGCTAAAATAAATGAAACGCAACATAATTTTCTTTTCTTCTGCCCTTATACAGACTTACTGCTGCTCTTCCGATCTCTACAACATTTTGAGCAGTTTTGTAAGGACAACTCTCGTTTCCTACTGACTTCATAGACCGATATCATCAATCATTGTATGTGGTTTATTGCTGCTCAAAGTAAATGCATTGATATTGAAGGTAATTTTCCTATATCAAATTTGTCAATTTTATGTTGTTGTTGTTGCTTTTCCCCTTGATTTAGAATCCTAAACCAAGTCCAGTAGATCATGCTTCATCAATAGATCGTAAACTGTCCTCCCCTCATTCAACAGTTGCCTCACAGAGGCACCAATACAATCCGATGAAATGAGAAGGAGACGCGATGGCCGAACAATGACAAAGGGTATATGTCTTCTCGTCTCCATTGAAGGTCAAACTCTTAGTTTGGCCAGTCCTTAGTCTAGCTAAAGCCGTTTGAGCAGGTCTACGACAGGAGCACTGCAAGGACATACCAGAATATTTAGCGGCGTACCATGCATGAATTGGTGGCGACCTCCAAGCGGTATTCACTCTGGCTAAAGTCATGGAATGAACCTCTGAAGCTAACAGATTGAAAGAAGAAGCTTTGGGAAGTTCGCAACCTTCCCTAGCGAGCAGATCAGAAATTTCATTTCCGTAGATGCCCACATGGGAGGGAATCCATTGCAAGCACACCGATCCGATCTGGTCCAAAACAGCTAGTTTAGAAACTATATCCTGTCCCAATTTGTCCAAGATGCTTGGCCAATCTTTCAAATACTATATTGAGCTCTTACTATCAGTCAGAATCCAAACATCGGATACTTTAAAGTCTAAAGCTAGGCTCAGAGCTTCGCTTATAGCAGTTAATTCTGAGCGGAATACTGAGCTGTGGTCCGGGTTTCTAAAACGATATCTAAATTCTCCTGTACTTGTCTTCATAAAAATTCCGCTGCCTGTTTTTCCAGAGTCAGATTTGCTTCCGTCAGTGTAAATAACCAGGGCCCGAGGAGAAATATTATTGACGATCTCGAGAGCCAACTGACGCAGCAACTCCGGGTGTTCTTCGTGTTTGATAAATTGTCAATTTTATACATGTACATATGCATGCATTATTAAACTTAATAATTGTTGTAATTTGTTTTCACGTTTCCTCACAGCTTATGTACTGTACACTTTATCTAAATTTAATCAAAATCTAGAGATAGCTTTTTGAGTTATAGCTATTTTTGGAATTTTTTTTTCTCAATTTATATTCATTAGTATATTTCTAAAATTCAAATCTTTCGATTTTTATGCATTCTTCATTTCTATGTTTCTTAATTATTAAATTCCTTGATATTTTTAAAAATATGCCGTACGCTGAAAAAGTGCTTTTGTTGTATTTCACCAAATATTTTTATACTTATCTCACAAAACATTTAAAATAATAATTATTTCAGTGCTGGATTTGTCCATAGCTATTTGTAATCAATTTTGTTGAAATAAAGAATTTTGAAAGTAAGAAAATATTAATGAATTGAAGAAACACAAAAAAAAAATGTTTAAATAATTCTATTCTCAACAGATATATATATCTGAGGATTAAAGGTTAAATTCTGTATTGAAATTTAGCACTTAAATGCATGTTTATGTATAAATGAAACTAAAAAAGATTTTATCGATATAATTACCATATCTTTTTGTTTATACATTCTTTGCATTGTATACAGCAATAATTCAATCATTATTCTAAGCAAAAAATCTAATTTTAATTAACTTTTCACTTATGTTGTACATTAAAAAAGGCCAGTTTCTCTGCATTTTGGTGATTTTTTGAGAAAATTTCAGTTAATTTGTTTATCCATTTGAAAAATGAAAAGAACTAAAAATGAGATGCCTTACACTCATAGCTACCACCGAGGGCACACCGTGAGGTCCAAACAGACAGTACATGTGCTCTGTGTACATGACGTAGCCCATACCAGGATTGCAGTCGGCGACATTTTTCACAAACTCGCATCTGCATTCCGTTGCCGCTTCATTCACGTCTTGACACTGCGAAAAAGAAAGAAGACCATTATATGTAGTTTTAATGGCTTAAGAGAAGTAATTCGTTTCGACATAGCCAATTATTTATTATTTATTATTACTATGTTTGAGGACACAAATTAAGTTATTATTATTATTTTTTTTTATTTCTTTAGGTAAATAATCTCTGAATTTTCGAACCTATTTACTTAATATAAGGAACCATTTATCAGTGACTTAAAAAGAAACGGATGAAAACATTTTTTGAAAGAAATCAATCTCAATTTTAAATAACTTCTTTCTGAAATACACTTTAAAAAAATGACACAAAAAGGACGAAATAGAATAGTTTCGAAGAGAACGAAAATCAGCACATGAATATAAATAGAAACGTTTAAAATTGTAGAACGAACATCGAGTGCTTTACTTTAAGAGATTTATTTTGCAGATTAACGATAAATCATGTGGCGTAAATGCATCTCTGAGGATGTCAAGTTCGTTTTATGTCTGCTACTGCTTTCTTATCGTTGTGTTCTGCCAAGTTCAACCATTCCTGTTACTCGATTTACGTTCTTTCGATTTGGCCTATCTCCTATCTTTAGTTCAATTATATATCTTTTCGTATACTTTCTTATATACTGTACGAGAACCCGTATGCGATTGATTAGGAAGTGAATAGACAAACTCAAATTCGAATGGGTCTAAAACTGAAATTTATCATCTGTCCCACTTAAGGCAGTATGCTAAATGGAGATGTTTTATAAATTCAACTGCTCCTCCATTGGCTGCATAAATGTACTTACTTTAATGTTACTTCAAGAAGTATTTCCACATGAATTTTTGTTATAGTCAAATAACTCCTTCTTAGACTTTTATTTTTTTGTTTTAAAGAGTATAGCGTTTAGAGAGAAAAATAGATAAATAATAAAATATTTTTGTTTGAAAAGATGATTAATAAAAAGAAAAATACTCGCTTTTTGAAAGTTGATAATATAAAACACTTAAGTTATTTTATTCATTTAGTAAAGAAAAAGGAACTATTGTTCAACATTTCGTTCTTGCCCAAGATTGGATTGAATATATCTTCTAAATAAACGTTTTACTATGAGTAGGTGAACGAAATCAGCAACAATTTTGTCTTCAGTTTTCCAATTTTTGTACGTGCGGATACATTAAAAATCCAGATGAATAAATTAGCCTTACCGAAATTCTATTAAAGAATTGGAAAAAAAAGTTTCCTTTTTAATATAAAAGGAAACTTTTAAATTGATTGATTGAAAACCAATTGGTCATAGTCTCAGTAAATGCCACCAAAATGCTTTCTCTAACACAACCAGAGAAATAAAATCTGAGAATTTTATTTTCTTACTTAAAATAAAATCTTCTTTATTTAATGAAATTCATATAATCTAGTATATCGGAATATAACTATATAAACCTTTCCATTGTCATTCTTTTTATTTACTATAGATGACGTGATTGATGTATGTAGGATTATAATCTCGTATTTCTATCACGTTAATTTTCCATCTTATTATTAAATACTGTTCAACCTTGGATTAATCTATCTTATTTTACTCTAAATATTGGTATCGTATTTTATGATATTTATTTATAATTGTTAACCAAGAAACTTGTAAATAAATCAGTAGAGATTGTAATCGGATGTTGAAAGGAAAATCTTCTCAGTTGAACGATGAATATTTATTCAAGAACAATATTATTTCGGAAACAAAATATTCAATAAAAGAAAAGATTTTAACTGAATGGACAACAACAAGTAAAGTTCATCTTCAAAATTATTTTATGCGAAAGAAATAACTATGACTTTTTTTTTATCAAAGGAATCATTTACAAGAAAAGTTTCATTGTAATTTAAAATATTATTGATAATTTTCATTTTATTTCATTTTAAACTGTGTCTCTTCGTTTTATGCAAATATTCCTATTTTCTGATAATGCAAAAATAAGAACCTTGACAAAGTGAAAAATTTCATACACTGTAGTACATATAAATATCGAACAACTTTCGTTTAAAGAATCCTTTTAGAAACATTAATAATTAAATATGTTTTTGCATTTATTTACTGAAGAAATCGGTAATAAAACATATTTAATTTCCTATGTACATTGTTTTCATTATAGCATGCAAAACTTAAGCAATTATACTCCCAAGTACTCATATAAGAGTTATAAAATTCAAAATTAAGAGACAGTTTAAAAGAAAGTATACAAATAGAATGTACGCATTACAGAATGAAACAAAAATCAAGGCTTTATCGAAGAGTTGGTACAAATGCTTATCAGTCAAAAAGGGAAAACAACCAACAGATGCCATTTACTAAGGAATAAAACCTTCCTTAATTGCAAGAATTGCTTGACACCGTCTTTACATTCTCAATACCAGATAATCCTGCAGTGGTTGAAGTAAGAGTGCCCATTCCGCAATGAGCATATGCTTTAGTTGTTGGGTGTTTCTCGGCGGATATAAACGCACTGAAAGATCTCCCCAAAGGAAAACACACCTGTTCTATGGGATTTAAAATAGGGAAGTATGCAATCCGAACAACTCTAGTTATACATTCACTTTATAAAAGCTCCTCAACGACATGGCCGAGCATTACCATCCATAAAAACGAAGTGTGCGCTATGGTGCTTGGAAAAGACGCACATGGGCTAGGATCAGTTACTCACAATAGAGTTTTCCGGTAACATTACCTCTGTTGCAAATTTGGATTTCAATCCCTCCGTTCATCATAATGTCTCCTTAAACGAACATGCAACGGGATAAAACAGGATCCCTACGTCTTTTCATATCTTAGATCCTGAACGATTCTTACTAAAACAACTCTAATTTGTAAAGACGACGTGACTCCGTCGATGAGACTCTAATTTTTGTGTTCCTTACATTAGTCTAAGCACTACTGCTGATGGACAGATGTCAATAACATGCGTCATTCAGGACGGTGTGTTAAGAGGCCACCTTTATGAAGACATGTGGACATACAAAGAAAATAGTGTATACCTATTACCATAAGCAGCTGGTGATTTTTTCCACTAACTGGTATCTAACTCTTTTGACCTCCTGAACCATAAATCGGTCATACATTGATGCTACTGAATTGGGTGATCATTGTATTGCTACTAACAAGACCTTTTCTACACTTCTATAGCTTTCTGCTAAAAAAAAAATACAGTTAAGTTTTGCATGTTAGTTTATTGAATTCTATTGATTATAAATTTTTCTTCAGTTTCATTGAACCATACGATTGGAAAATATATTTTAAATTTATGAAATTTATACAGTTCAACTAATGAAATTCTTTTTGTTATGAATGCTTAAGTGTTTCATATTGTTGATGGTAGTAATTTCCAGACACAGGTAAATGGATTTTTAAAAGCAAATTTCTATCCTCCAAATATTCATTTCTTTCATATACTTAAACTAGGTATGGAAAAACTTGTATTGTATTTGAAAGAAACATTTCAATATCTAATAATGTATTTTCCTGTAATAATACATTTATGAATTGACAATATTATCTTGCAATCTCACTTTTTGGGATTCACTTCAAAATATTAAAAAAAGGAAATAGCTTTTTTTTAATCATACTAGTTATATGTAATAGTTATAGAAAACTATTGACGACGTTTTTTAAGTAAAGTAGAAATAATATTGATTTGTTTTGATTGACAGTAAAGTGAGAATGAAGCAATTCACACTTATTAATAAGTAGGCATTCATTTTTTTTCTAATATTAAATTTAAAATATTATAAATATGTATTGTAAATCTTTACATATGTTCTACATACGTTGATATTGCGTGATTAAAGTAAAAAGCTCATGTTTTGAGCATGCGATCTAATTCTAACTTCTTAGTTATTTTAAAATGAATTGCTCGTTTGAGTCACATGAAAATAATACTTTAATAGAGTATGGAATGGAGGCAACTTACCACAGTCGTGTTGAAGTAGGTCTCATTGGAATTCAACCAGAGGCCTCCGAATGCCGTGCAATTCTCCAACGATTCCATGGCACCTTGAAAAAGGAGCATTTCTTCAGCGGAAATGTTCATTGATCTCAAAAGAATGAATGTGGGGCCGTCTTCTGTACCTTCGGACTAAAAATTTGCTTTTGCTGCGGAACGCTTTCCTCCTGTTGCTCAACGCTACTCGTCTTCGGTATCTGCGAATGAAGAGCTTTTTCTTTGGGGTCCAAAACGCGTTTGGTGAATACATCACATGAGGATAGATTTCGTATGAGCGGGCGCTTGGAGATCGGCTCCTTTTATAGATCCTGACTCTTATTTTCGAATCCTTTTGCGTCATTGCAAACCACACTTGCGTAATTTTATTGGTTGACAGCTTTTACAAACAAAGATTATCATTGAAAGAAGACCGCCCCGACATTTTTTTCTAGGTTTTATAAGTCTGGCTATCTTTTGACATTATCTCGATCGTAGCTCCCTCAGATAGGTTGCATTGTTTGGCATCCTTCGTTTTGAGTTTCTCTCAATGATTATAAAAAAAGTGCCCAAAATGAGTTCATCTCTGATAAGGACGACTTTATTTTGAAAAATAACGTTTTCAAATAAATTTATTTCGTCAAATAAAATAAAATGCACATCTATTTAGGTTGATAAAATCTTGGTTCATTTTTTAAAATTCGTTGCCATAAAATGGGGAAAAGAAATGTTTAGTTCATAAAGCTTTTATATCTGAGTAAGAAATTGGATTTACTGCTTTCTCAATTTAGATTTCGCTCATTTTTTTAAATAAAATGCTGTATAGGAAGCAAATAGTTTAAGGTAGATTGTTTTAAAAAAATTTGGGTTTTTTCTGCGCGTAATTATTTATCCCGCATAACGATAGCAACATTTTTTAATTTAAAAATTTCTTATAAATGGGACGCAAAAAGATTTTTCTTTTCTGGCTTTTCTTAACGTCATTTAAATTGAACTTGAATTTAAGCCACATAATGCAATAAAAAGAATTTCTTATTGACATGAAACTCTGAAATGCATAAAATTTTCAAGTAGGTAACTTTCAGAAATTTTTTGTTCTTATTTTTAGTTTACTAAATTTACAATTAACCGACCGCTTATGAATGATTACGGAAAATCATTAAATGTATAAACAACGACTGAAGTTATTGTTCAACATGATCAGTCACCAAAGAAAACTCTAATTGATTTCGTCATGAAAGTTTGAAATCTATATTTAGAAAAAATTCTAATTAATACTAAGTGTATTTGAATTCTGTACAAATTAGTCCAATAAAAGTGTTTTTTTAATTATTATTTAAAGAAAGTGCTTAAACGAGTCATATAAAAGAAAATATAATATATATGTAATAAATATATGTATAAATTTAAGATTAAAATAAAATGATCCTATTAAATATATATACTAAAATAATATAAAATATAATAATATAATAATCTTATTAAAATAATATAAAATATAAATTTGCTTAATTTAATACATATGTAATAAATTGAATGCTGTCAAATTGTTCAAAGATAGCGTGAATATCAAAAATACGCTGACAATTGTTTTGAGTTTGCTTTCATTATTACTTATCTTAAGAGATCTTAAAATGAGCTAAATTAACAAATATTATTTTGTATAAGAAATTAAGAATACCAAATTGTACTTATACAGAATATGCCAACAGACTATCAAAATGCAAGAAATCTGATCATCGCAAAAGAACTTATTTTGCAGGTAGGGTGAACATATTGATCCTTTGCCGAAGAACATCCTCACTCGCAAGAACAGCACGAAAGATCAATTAGATGAATGCGGAGATGAAAAGATTTGATAATAATAATAAATAACACTATGCCATTATGTATTAGAATCACCATAATTGATAAGAATAATAAATAATGATTGATTTATTATGTACAGCTTAGTTTTTCTTTTTAAAATGATCAAGTCTGGTGCTAAAGATATACTTTTCCTTGATATTATTAAATCCAAAAAATATTTTCAATGAATTATGACTATTCGTGTTTGCACTAAAGACACTTGTTCTATAAACATGGCTTCTATATCCAAGTATATCACTTCTATCCTACTATGTCTTAAAATCGATAGTGAATGCAGGAAAATTTGCAAACAATTTTACAGAAACTCGGAAGTTGAAATGATTTTTCAAAAAAGAAATCTATAGAATCCCAATACATATTTTTTCTATTCAACAACATTTTGCGTTCCTCATGTGGTAGTGTTTTTTTTTTTCGAAAATGTCTCAATAAATATACATTTTTCTTTAAGAGAAAAGTAGAACGGAAATTGTGTAATGAAGATTTGTCTGGTTAAACCTATTAAATTCATATCGATTTCAGTAACGTTTTTAACGCATTCCATTGTGTTACAGTAGTGCAAATAAACAAATTTAACAACTATTTAATAGTTAACAAATTTTAACATGTTTTTATTTCATAATTCCTATTAAAACAACAGAGAACTCTTCTCAACGTCATGCATATTATATTTTACATTATGCTATGAGTGGATTCCTTTCACTCTTTTCTATTTCAATATTAGTTTTAATTAGGCTGAATTAGAAAAAATTCTTTGATTTCAAAAAATGTCCTTCGCGGACGTTATTTTCAACTGAGACAAAGTCAGTGTGAGAGAAAAATTTCCTTCAAATGTTAGTTTGAGGTAAATAAAGTTATATAGCATAGTTCTCATGTAAATGAAATGTTTATATAAAAACATAAAAGCTACAAAATAACTCAATCAATCCATATATATCTATGTATATTGTCATGATTTATAATGTTATAAAATGTTGTAAAGAAAATCTTTAAAAATTAGATCTGTTTGTGGGTGCTTTACGAATGTTTGTGATCTTAGCAGCCAGCTACCGAAAATTTGGTGGGCGCATTATTAGGGCAGTTTGTACAGACTCAGTTAATTTGATTTAAAATAAAGGCAGATCTTTCAAATATTTCTTCCTGAAATGTGGCTTCCAAAGTTAGTAAATAGGGTTCCTTTTGTTATATAGATACAAGTAACAATTTAGAAGAATGGACAGAAATTTTGCATGAGAACAGGAAAATGAGAAAACTGTTTAATAAGCGAAAACTACTAAATATATTTTATTGGGAAGAACAGTATATAATTCCTTTGAAAATACACGTGAGAAAAAATGAGCACTTTTAAGCTCCTGAGTTTTGGCTGGGTTTGACATAATTGCGATAAATGCAAAATCTAGATTGGATTGCTAAAATAACTTATTCAGTGATGATCTTTCATCATTGTTATGAAGCTTCTTTCATTTTCAAAAGAAGAGAAATTCAATGAGACAACAAAGCAAGATAAATAGAAGAAATTTCTTGCAATTTCTGAAAGTATTGAAATAATGCATTTAATTTTGATCATATTGTATTTTAATCTGAAACATGATTAAAATCAACGAATCAATATATTAACACTCTAACTTAATGAATTTCATAAAAAATAGATTTATGTTTGTAGTATTAAAAATTCTCCGACTTCGGTGTTTTTAAATGAAAAAAATTATTATTTTTCAATTTATTATTTATCATTTTAATACTGAATCTCACTGAAAATGAATACGTTCTTCGTTTAAAAAACGAACTATAAAAATATTACAATTGAAATTATTTTTAAAAGGAACAATTATACTTATAAATCTTACCCGTGGAGTGCACGAAATGAAACTGGGCGGTTTCTTCATATTCTGAAAAGTTCTGGTAACCTCTGCAAAGAAAAGAAAATTAGCAAACAATAAGGGGGATGCTAAAAAATTCTTATAGAAACTAGAGTTCAAAGGTTATATCTGAGAAAACGTTGGAACGTCAATAGACAATTAACCAATTTAATCTCTTGGGTTTCTAAATATTGAAATCTTCTCAATGTTTGTAGAAAACATGTTCCTAGAAACGAGATAAAAACAAATGCTTTAGATTAATGTAAATGAATTGGAAGAATAGATAATTTGATTGTGTTTGATTATCAGAACACTATTTTTCCTAAAACTCATAAGCAGTTAGCTTAAAAAAATTTCAATATATTTCATTTTAAGTTAAAAATAAAAAATTCAAAATTTCTTGGCAGGTTCAAGTGTGAAGTTCATAAAAGGAACTAGGATTTTACAGAAAACATGTTGAATTCAAAAAGCATCTTAATATTAATTTTTTTAAAATATTTTTTATTTAAATGATTGAACTTAGTTTTATTAAGTATTTATAATGAAAAGTTTTTTAAAAAGTTTTTTTTTTATATTTAAATGCATTTTGTACTCATTTCATTGGTGATAAGACATATTTCATTGGCGATAGACAAGACATTTTTTTCGAAACACAAGACATTTTTTAAAATGGTGAAAAATTATTCTTTCTAGAATATAAGAATGACAGTATATTTGTATTACTGAGATTAAAATGCCTTTGTCTAGAAATTTTAAATCGTTTGTAATAATATAATTCCTGAATACTAAAAAAGGTACTTTGATAAATGCTACAGAATTATTAGTTAAAGTTAATTTTAAAATCAATAATAATTGCTGATTGAGACGTAACTCTCAATATAATGTATAAAATTATCACAAAGATCCTAATTCCTTTGATGATGTATTTAAGTGAGAATGATTTTTTTGTTATTGTTTGGCTACTCTCAAGTTGCAGGTTAAGTAATAATATTTCTTAAGAAAATCTTGATAAAGTTTTCTGGTAATACATAATGTTCTGCAAAAATATTCTTAAGAGCAGTACCTATACACAATACAAATTGCACAGATGACACACTACATTTAAATATTCAATTATACATAAAGCATAGTTAATAACTTTTTATAGTATTATTTCAATAAAAAACTGTTTTTTGAGAATACATTTTGTTTAAACTCTCCTTTAGAGTAACGCTAGTGTGATATTAAATTAATAATACGAAAAATTAACCAAATAACAAATTTACTGCGGCATTTAAGGAGGAGAAAGCTTTTATACGGTAAAAGCTATTTTACTTTAAAAAAGAACGCTGGCTTAGTACTACTTCTATGCTTGATTTTACGTTTAGTAAGTTCAGGGTGTTTACAAAAAGCACTTTCTAGATATATGAGTCCCTAGCTATCATACTATTCGCAGAATCTGAATGAAATTTTGGTTTAAGTTATTTTGAGGTATACCCTCAAGAATCATATAAAAAACAAGCGTTAAACTATAACAGTTACAGTTACAGTGATGTGATTTCGATAATTTCAAATGGCAACGTCTACTTTTTTACGGGAATGTGATCTCCATAGTGAAAAATCCTAATTAGCTTTGGAACGGTACCTACAACACGAAAATCGCCCGTGCTAGATAGACTAAAAAGAAAAGTGAAAGCAACCAATAAAGATAGAGAAGCAACAGGAAACAAAATATTTTAATGTGCCTTCCAAATTTTCCATCTGATCTTCACAAACGATGATACTTTGCATGCGGCAGATGGCGGATAGCTCTGAAGCTCGTACCATGACAAGAAGATTCTGTTGAACTTGACGTCTGATGGTATCTTTCAAATCAGATGCAGTTTCAAATTAAATGCATGCACTTTAAATTTCAGGTATCTCTACAGCAAAGCGACGTCGTATGGAGACAAAATGGCGCTCCCCATTTGTGAGGTCTTCTGTCAACCATTTCTTAACACAACAGTTTGAGGAGAGAATTATCTCCTTCCATTTCACGTTTCCATGGCTGCCAACGTCCCCCGATATCACACCAAGTGTTTTCTGTGGTGTTCGACTGTTGTGATACCTGCATGCAGTGGCTAACAATAGGGGAGCAAGATGGGCAAATGGTCCACCCCGAGCAGAGAGAATACGAGTACAGGAAAGTCTTGACATTTATTATTACAAAAAAAAAGTAAAATTTATTAATTCTGTATTTAATAAATTTAAAGTTACTAAAGTGATAAATGAAAAAAAATGTGTATTCATTTCTATGAAAAATATATCGCATCTGGTAGTAATAGTAATAGAAACAGTTAAGCACGTATAATGCCGATTCTAGGGATTTCCTCTATTTCTGGTTTGTGAATAGGTATATTCCACTCATGTGCCACTGGGGTATTTTTAAATTCATTTGTTTGGAAATTCCCCTGATTCTTGAATAGGTACTTACAAAATTAAAAATTGGCTAATAACATTTATAGTAATAGAAAGTATCTTAGTGCAAGTGAAAAACGAAAAAGAAAGATAGAGTTTGAAGAAAAAAATGAATTTACCTAAAATAAGTCAATACTTTAAGAGTGAGGAAGAAACAAACGAACTGTGCAGTGAAAATAAAGAAATTATCCAAACCGAAAGTGATAGCAGTGTAGTCCCCGACAAACAAACCTAAAATCCGTTTTTTAAAAGACAGTGGCAATAGATCCTTCTTGAGAAAATGTTCTTGTATTGTTTCTAGGTCTGGCGTAAAACTAAAATGTATCTGGATTTGTTATTCCCTATTGTTGCATATTGTAAATAATGTTGGTTAATCGCAAATAGGGCAACTAAAAATATGCAGACTACTATAATAAAAGGTTAGGATGATTGGAAATACATTGTAGAAGTGATAGAAAGACATGAAACATCGAAAAATCACTTAGATTCATGTCTTGTTTATGAATAATGGCGATTGCATGAAACCCTTGATGAAAAACAATCCGTTAAGTCCGTAATCAAGAAAGAAAAATTGTTTTGGCGCCAAATACTCACAAGACTCGTTGATGTTACTCTGATTCTTTCAACCTGTAATTTAACTTTTCGTGGCCATAGAGAATATGCATACTTCTAAGGGAACTGGCTGATTTATTAATCATAAGTAATCATTTTATGTCTTCAAGCTTTCCTGAAATGTGCACAGCATTTATGCTATTTGTAACAAGTCCTGTGACTACAGCTAGTGCTCAGCGAACATTCTCGAAAATAAAATTGATAAAATCCATTTAAGAAATTCTATGGTAAAAGGCAGATTACGCAAGAATCCTAAGAAATATTTTAAGTAAATAAATACTGATCTGTTAAAAAGAAAATTCTTAAAAATTATAAATAAGCAATCCTCGTTTTATAAACACATTCAACTTTAAAAGCAGATCATTCTATAGTATCAGTTGGAGTCACTTAGAGATTTGAAATCGTGGAGGATAACTTTATGAAACATTTTAAAGAATTGAAAAAGTAAAAACTACAAAAATATTTTAATTTATAAATCTGTAAATAGCTATTTTTTTCTGTATATTGGTTCCACTCATACACTATGGGAAAATGAAATCTCAAAACCAAGAAGTTGTGCTAGATAATCGAAATTTGTGACTCGTGCCTGCACACGTGTCTTTATAATCTCTTCGCATGTCATTCAAATTTCGAGTGGCAGAATAAGAGTGGCGATAGTAGCACTAATAAAAACATGAAATTCATGTTTGCTTCAAATACGTCATGGAAAATTGTCGCTTTAAATACATCGTGAGCATTCGTTATCTTCCCAATGAGTTGTGAGTTAGATTTCAGTCAAGAATGCCGTTTAGGAGAGGAAGAAGGAAGTATTCGCAGTTTACTGAGTTTGAACGAGGACATGTAATAAGATTACAAAAAGGTGGATTTTCTTTTCGCGATATTGCAGAAAGATTTGGCCGAGATGTATCCATTGTACATGATTGGTGGCAGAAGTGGCCACTGTAAGGTATTGTCTAAAGAATACCTGTGTCTGACAGCACACAGACCACTACTAGAGGGACAACAGCCGTATTCGCCTCATGTCTGTAGCGCATTATATGTATCATCCAAAGAAATTCGAGCTTCTTTTGGTACCAGAGTGGCACATCGAACGATAGCAAATCGGATACTTGACAGACATCTCAAAACAAAACGTCCTATAGCATTCATGTGCTTAACTCCAAATCACCGCCATCTGCATCTTCAGTGGAGTCAAGCTATAATTCATTACACACAGATGTAATGAAGTTTGAGGTGTAATGAGAACACAACAGGTGTTCTCAGACGGAAGCTATTTCAATCTTGGTGCCAATGATGGACGTGTGATGATTAGAAGGAAACGAGTCAAAATATCATTTGACAGCTAATTTGTATGTCAGACTGGTGATTGAACCGGTTATGTTGCCATTTTTATCCTTCATCCCAGGGTCGCTTTGCAGCAAGATAACACTAGTCCCTATACCACTGCTATCACCCAAAATGTTCAGAGTGTCAACATGTTCCCTTGGCTTGGTTCATCACAGATATGGGACATACGGGATATTATTGGGTGACTAATATAGCGTCATCCAAAACAAGCACAAACTGCTGCTTATCTACTGAACAAGTGCAACATGCATGGAACCCCATCCAATAAAAGGACATACGGCACCTGTACGACACAAGGGTTAATAATGTAGCAGCATTTCATAATTGAAATGGCTTTTCTCTAAATTTCTCTACTCAATGACCTAGAAACTTAAGTAAAATAAATGTTAACTAGACAAATACTTACATAAGTTTCCTTCCTTTAAATTAATTTATTTTGGTGATGAGATTTCATTTACCAACAGTGCATGTGTTCGGCTTATATATACTCCGCATAACTACTGACGGATGAAGGGAGGACACTGACTTTCAAGAGAACTGTGTAAGGTAAATGTCCCGCATTTGCATGTCATATGGGGGGGAGCTCCCATCTGTCAGTTTGAGTGTCAGTAGGAGAAACTCATACCAAGTGGTCTGAAAAGTTCGTAGGCTGGCATAGAAAACTTTTAATTCAATATAGTTGCCTTCGAGGGGGATACAACGATTATAGCGGTCATGCAATTTTTCGATACCATTTTTATAGTACGATTTGTCTTTAGCCTCAAAATAGGCTTCAGTTTCGGCGATTACCTCTTCATCGGCGCGAAATTTCTGTCCAGCGAGCATCCTCTTGAGGTTTGAGAACAGGAAAAAGTCGCTGGGGGCCAGATCTGGAGAATACGGGGGATGCGGAAGCAATTCGAAGCCCAATTCATGCAATTTTGCCATCGTTTTCATTGATTTGTGACACGGTGCATTGTCTTGATGAAACAGCACTTTCTTCTTCTTCAAATGAGGCCGTTTTTCCGCGATTTCGTCTTTCAAACGCTCCAATAACGCTACGTAATAGTCTCTGTTTATGGTTTTTCCCTTTTTAAGATAGTCAATGAATATTATACCATGCGTATCCCAAAATATTGATGCCATAACCTTGACAGCCGACTTTTGCGTCTTTCCGCGCTTTGGAGTCGGTTCATCACGTGCAGTCCACTCGGCTGACTGTCGATTGCACTCTGGTGTGAAATGATGGAGCCATGTTTCATTCATTGTCCCATATCGACGCAAATATTCGGGTTTATTACGATTGAACAACTCAAAACATTGCTTAGAATCATCTATTCGTTGTTGTTTTTGGTCAATTGCGAGCTCGCGCGGCACCCACTTTGAACAGAGCTTTCGCATATCCAAATATTCATTCACGATATGTCCAACACGTTCCTTTGATATCTTTAGGGTCTCAGCTATCTCAATCAACTTCACTTTACGGTTATCAGAAATTATTTTGTGGACTTTTTTTATATTTTCGTCGGTGACAGCCTCTTTGGGGTGTGCACTGCGTGCACCGTCCTCGGTGCTCATTTCGCGTCGTTTAAATTTAGCAAACCACTTCTCTACGGTTGATTTTCCTGGTGCAAAGTTCGAATAATGTTTATCAAGCCAAACCTTGGCTTCAATAGTATTTTTTTCGCCAAAAAGCAATCCTTTATTGACACACGAAATTCCTTTTTATCCATTTTTTCAAACTAACAAAAGTTGCTTCACTAAAAATGCTATAACTCACATACTAATAGTCCAACAGCTGCCAAATTTATACACGTGTCTTTTGAAGGTTAGTGCTAACTAAAACTAATATGGATTTAATACTAGTAGTGCCATCTATGTGTCAGCCTATGAACTTTTCAGCCCACTTGTTATACGCCTTCTAAGTCGTCCTTTAATTTTCTTGTTACTGAAAGCATTGATTGCAATTGATGCGTATTTGAACCTGCGCACGTTTCCCCTGAACCCTTGAAGTTGCTATTTTTTCTAGCTTCAGTACGAAACACATGAAATGTTTACTTTTTTGTTTGGTTTCTATCTGGTTCGTTTGTTGAAAACAAACAACGGAAATTGTTTTTTAAAACAATTGTTAAATTGGTTTCTTCAAAAATGGAAGAAAAATATTTTTAAAACCTTATGATCTCATCGCCGTCGAGCATTTCAGCTGACAACATGCAAAAAAAATACAATATCCAACATTTTTTAATACAGAAACAATTAAATTAAACATACATCTAATATATATATATATTAGCAAAAATCAAACTATAAATGCATAACGATATGAACTATGAATTTTAATGAAAAAATTGAAACTATCATTGCTATAATATTTATACAATAACAAATACAAATATGCATACACAAAAATAAACAAATAGGGGATTTTGTAATATATATATGCATATAATAACACCTGTTAACCTCCTCCTCCGAATTTCCGATCTATAACTAACTAACTCGGTTACTTTATTAAGAGCTATTAAACTTACTTCAGCATTTTCTAGTAACAGTCACTTCCAATTGCTGTGATTCTATAATTTATCGTAACCTTATGGCTCTCCAATGAAAGTTATTAACCACACTACCTTTAGTGATATGTTTATAATTATACATAGATATATATTTACAGAATTGCCACTAAGGTTGTGACCCCCATCTTAATTTGACAGCTATTGTCATAAGCGTGATGTCTAAATATAGTAAAGTATTTATGTGCTACACGGTGAGATTAGTTACAGTGCTTTCCTTTCTCGAACGGAACTAGTGTTTCTATCTCGAAAACGGAAACAGATATCGGAAATAAATTAGCTACAAAGGTGGAGAGATTCTTTCATTTAGTACGAAAAGAGTCCTTGCGCCCACTAATGCTAAAAACAAAATATGTACAACGCACATTAATTTGGTTGCGATTTCCGAAACTTGGGACGTTACAAGTCACGGACAAAACCAGAAAAGATCATCTTTTGGACAAAAAAATATTGGCATACCATATAATTCCAACATGACGTCGCCCCTTCTTACAAGACATTAAATGGAAAACAGTACCCGGGGGAGGCATTCCAGCATCAAATCATCAGGTATGGTAGTTATATAGAATAACCTCTGTACTCACCGCCTATTCATACCCAGCAATAAGCTGTCACTAGCAACATGTATACACATTGGTATGTAACAATACCGACAGAAGTTGTTTCTGCAAGGAATTCGCTGGAATGATTGTGCGACAGGTATGAATTGCAACAACATCATTGTATATACTCCAATACCACTTGCGGTACGAACTCATGGCGCTCAACTGAGGGTAGAGTTACGCTCACAATGGTCTTTCAGACATATTTCTTTTTTAAATTCCTCACTATCGACCATCTCGTATGGAGAAATATCATAGACAATCATCATTGCTGCAAGTAGACTGACATTGCATAGTCTTCAGCGATAATGCCCTTGCAGTCTGGTGCAGATAACTATCGGATCCCTATATGAAAATATCAAGGCCAGTGAACCGATTCAATGATTCTTATCGTGTTTTCTACTGTCCTAATTATACTAAAGAGATTAAAAAAAGAGTAATTTTTTGTATAATTTAATGTAGCGTTTTGTGTGACCCAGCGTAATACAACTGGTTTTTTTTAAACAAAAAATGTCCAATTTTTTCTTCTTTTGTGTGTTATTTAAATTTTTAAGAACATCTTCAGAAGATTTCAGAAACTTCTTTTAATTTGTTTTTATTGAAGTTAAATTGTTTACGAAGTTTCAGAATGAGATGATAATATGTTCATTGTTAGAAAAATTTAGTTCATTGATAGTGTGTTTTTTTTTTTTTCAAAACCACCATTTAAATTTAAATTAAAAAACTTCATTCTCAAAAATTCTACGAATTATTGCGCATTTATGTTAAATTATTTAAAAAGTTTCATACAGTGATAGTATTGGATTCTTGATTGTGTTAAATAAAAAAATTGTTTTCAAAACGGTATCGTTTGTAACATTTACGATATCCATACGTAATTTAAGAAAGTCTCAGTTCTATTTTAAAAAATTGCATTTGAATTCTAGAATTCATTTTTCTTTTAAAAAAGGTTCTTTTGTTTCTTTCTGAAATTTCGAGATATCCTGAAAATTTGAACTTTGTAAGCCATTCTTCATGTGATTTATGAATAATATTTGTTGTTTTAATTTAATCTTGCAAGACTTCTAGAAAATATTTTCCTAATGCTGAAAAATTCATTATATTTCTGATAGTAATTATTTCTTAGTTCAAATAGTTGAAAATAAAGATATTTCCCTCAGAACCTGGCCTTGATGAAACTCGCATTACAATAACCATTAAAAAAGCATTCTACTCTAAAACTTAAATAATAAATAAATTAATTATTGAAAAATGAATCTGCGATATTTTTAATTTAAATTGAAACGGCCAACCGATTATTCGAAATGAACACATTATAATTATTCCTTACAGATTTTTACAGCTAAAGTGCAGTAGTGTTCAAGGCTAGGCGCTAGATGTTATGTGTCTAAGCTTGCAGAGACATGCAGAGTAATTAGTAATGATTTATTGTTAAATTGATAGTAAAAATGAATAATTCTTATAAATTGAAGTTATATTTAATAAGAAAGACTGTCTCAGTTTAATAATGTATGCCAGCATTATAAATATTTTAACTTAAAATTGATATTTATCATTGTCTGAATCTGTATTAAAAATAATATTAGTAAATGTTTTGAAAATAAAACTGTTAAAATATGTATAACTACCCTGCAAGTATCATAGCATATGATTAAATAAACATCTATTTAATTAAATTTCCATTAAGTATTTTTTTTTCGAAAAATTCTGCTATACTTTTAAATATCTTTAACAATGAATCTATTACTGTCATATTCTGAAGCTTTTTAATTATTTAACAATAATGTAAGCTAAATTATAGAATATTTCAATAACTTTTTACGATACATTTTTTTGAAAAATTAAATCTCCAATAAAATACTCTTAAATATGATTATGCGTATAACCTACGGAAGGCCATATAAAATACTAAACAGGATATAATGTTTTCCTTAAGTAATAAAGTTGCAATATTTGTATTATATTATGTCGGTCAAGTATTTAAAAGTATTTTTAGGAATTTTACATTGCAGAGTCTTCAAAGGCCTGCGTAGAATTTAATAACATTTTTTTTTAATGTTTTTATTCTAGATGTAGGTTACTTTTGTGTCAATAATTAATTAAAATCTGAGATAGTACAGCAATAGTTTTATGAAAATTGTGTTGAATCGATATGGTATGCCCATGTCAATGCTTGATAAAGTCTGATTTCTCTCGAAATCCTATTTAGTAAAATTAAATAGTCAAAAAATACATACTCAAAAGAAAACTCAACCTCTATCCTCAAATAACTATCATAAAATCTTTAAATATCTCTATAAAAAATATAAACAAAATTATAAATTTGAATTTAAGGCTAATCAAACCAAAAAAAAAAATGATTTCACTAGGTTAGATCCAAAACGTTTTTCAGCGTACGACTATGTACTTATTATTGTATGAAAATAGGAATCTGGAAATATGTAATTATCATATATGATGCTTGGATATATTTTTCTGAATCTAATTGAAAAATATCGTTTTGCTGTTGAAAAAAAAAGAAGAAAGTGACCTAAAATATTAGTACAGAGAAAACAAGGAAATTTGGTCAACGTTTATTGATTATATTGGCTTCTCTTATAACGAAAAACTTAAAATAATAAAAGTAGAAAAATATGAAAAAATTAACTCGGATTACTATCAGAAATATGTTTTAGCACCTATTTTCAAAGAAAACATTCCATCACTTTCACCAATCTTCACTGTTTTAAGATCAACTAGGAAAAGTCTATCAGTCATACCTCGAAATCTACTGATCTATATTTGGAAAAAAAAAGGAGAAATGAAACTGAATGTAATTCACTCAAGTTCTCTTATGTGTCTCCAATACATTTGGAGTTTTAAAACAAGCACTTTATAAGCGGCATTCCAAGACATTGGATATTTTAGGAACAGATCGTTCATCTTGGAGATCAAGAAGTAGTAAATAGTTCAACATAAGGGCTATCAGGTTGAACATATTAGAAAATAAAATATTTTTCTTTGTTTATATATATATATTTCAAAATCGTTACAAAAATGTGTATATACAGTTTCAATTTTGTCCTTGTGGAATTCTTTGAGTTTAGAAGTAAAGATATATTGTCATTGTTATAAATATTATTATTCAAAGTACGCACTTTTTATTAGTAGAAGGAAGTGGTTTTAAGAATATTATTATAGTCTGGTAAAAGGAGTTTAAAGTATCTTGCATACTGATTCAATTATTATTTTGCAAAATGTAACTGCGTCAAATAAATAAAAGTTTAAATTCCTGTGAAATTTGCATATTTTCTTTTTCTGTGCATTCGCATAACATTTTTGTAAATAGTAGTTTTAGCTGAGAAACAGGCTCTTCTGCCCGTTCTAAGATCTCTCCAATCTAGTTCAACAATTCGAAAGACACGAATTCATGCCTCAACTCTACGAATTATTTCCAAGTCCTAATACAGCTATCATAATGACCAGGGATGGGTCACTTCCATACTGATTGGATCATTAACTGTACAGTTTTAATCATTTCTTATATATATATATATGTGTCCAAAAAGTAAGACCATCAATTTAAATTTCCAGTGCATATGGCATTTCAATTTTTTTTTTTCCTTTTTTAGGTTGTTGGCACTGTTCTTGACATATGTGTGACATTTTACGTCAAAATATTCATTAGTGCTTGAGCTACGCTGGTTTTGTAAGATGCTAAAACTGATTCCGGCAATTTTTGAAATGTCCCTTCAATCGACTCAAAACGGTGTTCCCAGAGTGGTCTTTTGAGTTTAGGGAATAGCCGAAAGTAGGGCGAGAAACCAGGTGAATTCGGTGGTTGTGGAACGACATGGGTTTTCATTTTTGGTGAAAAAGTCACGAAGAACCAATGGAGTGTGAGCTGGCACATTCAGTGTTTTCGGTACCAATCAAGATTTGATGCGTTTGAGGCCAAAATATCTTTTAAAATGGAATTTTGAATTTCCAATATCATTAGCAAATTAATTAATAATTATTCAGCAAATTTCCAATATCATCAGGGTCTCTAATTGTAAATCGACAGTTTGCAAGCACCAAATCTTTAAGGTTTTTTTTACGTGAGCTTCATCGGTTGAGGTTGGTGGTCGACCAGAGGGCTCTTCTTCTTCAACGCGTTTTCTACCTTATTTGACTTGTTTTTACCACTTCTGAACATTTCTTTCCGATATCAGAATGCTCGTCGAATGCCTTCTGCAACATTCTATACGTTTTCGCAAACAAAATTTAACGCAAGTTCTTGCTCAATTAATTCAGGCATTTCAAAAATCGCCGGAATCAGTTTTAGCATCTCACAAAACCAAGTGTAACTCAAGCACTAATGAATATTTTGACGTAAAATTTCACAGATATGTCAAGGACAGTGCCAATAACCTAAAAAAGAAAAAAAATTGAAATACCATATGCCCGTTAAATTTAAATTGAAAAGTCTTACTTTTTGGACATGGTCGGACTGATCTTCAAGGCCACTAACAGCTGCTATATCAGTTGTGGACAATACAACAGCAGCACATCTGAAGAAACATTTTTGATTTAAAGTAATTATAAATTTCTGAACCTTCTGTGCACTATAAGTCTTAGCCTTGAAAATAGACAAAAAATTTCTAATTGAAATACCAACAAGAGTAAAAAGAATAAGGTGGGCCAATCCCAAATGGTATAAATTAGAGAAAGTAACTGAAAGCTTTATTTATCAAGTGCCAGAAAACTGATTGCCTACCTGTAACATTACTCCTAGGCCATAACGATTAGCTTCGGGGAAATTCCGGCGACAGTAACGAATTCTCTTCTGTCTACACACTAACTGGCGAATCCATCTGCACTCAAAGAACTTTTTTGGGCATCCACAAATTTCATTATTACTCCAACGTAATATTTCCGAAAGATAACGTGCTCGAATCAGAATGCATGTAACGAGCTTCCTTGGATATAGATCAACTTGATTTTGTTAAAAATAAAAAACGCACTTGGAAGATCTGCAACATTTTGACCAGAATAAGATGTTTATTTATAGTAGCTACAAGGACGACAAGTCTTTTTTCCTGAATTAGGGATCTTTCTTTTCTTTCTTATTACGTTCTCATTACAGTGAAGTTCTTCTATACTCAGAATTTTCGGTTAAAATGAACATTACAGCACTTTTAGAAATATCCAATGTTTCTCACAAACAGTACTGCTTGAAGTTTGGAACAAATAAATAAACAACTCTCGCGCACTGCTTTTTATTAATGTAAGAACTCTTAGTATGATATCTACACATATTTTATCTGTAAACGCTCCGATGTCTGAAACGTAATTTTTCATAACTCATTTATTACTTAAACGTTGTTAAGTATTGTATGGCCGCAGAAGGTACTATCGCAAGACTCTAATTCTTATTTCGAAGCAATAACTTCAAATTAAATTTTATTACTGTTCCTGCCTCACGAATTTGCTGTAAATTGTTGTATTTTTAGCAGAAGCTTTACCTGACTAATAAGTTTTAAAATACGAATTATTCATTTGTGGCACTTAATAAAAGAATATTCTTCAATTCTTTTAGTTGATTCATAAGATCGCTTTCAATAAATTTTAATTTCATTGATTTTCAACAGCTCAGTTATCATGTAATTCAGTTCTCCACAATTCCCAACAAATCAGTTATCGATCTTTTAATACACTATCTGGAAGAAAGTGACGGGACACCCCTCGAAAAGTAGAAAAGTCGACAATACAGCTGACACATGCGCAATAATAGGTATCACGTGTCAGCCATACCCTATAAATACTCTGTGGAGTCGACTAGAGTTGTTTTTTGTCAAGATACCGCCACGGGAACAGTTGTCTGAGTTCGAGAAAGGAGTGTTGGTCGGATTGCTTCTTGCCAAGGTGTCAATTAGGGAGATATCCCGTCTCCGTAACTGCTCAAAATCAACTGTAGCACGTGTTGTGTGTCTCTACAAGACTGAGGGACACTGTCAGAACAAACCCCGAAGTGGATGACCTACAGTTCTCACCAGCAGGGGCCGGCAGGTGCTGGGCAGGGAGATTCAAAGTAACCGTCAAACATCCATGGATAACATCGCTAATGAGTTTAGACAAGCCACAGGTGTGGCCGTTTCGACCAAGATTCTTCGTATCGAGGTCCATAAGTTAGGTTACACTAGACGTTCGGCGGCCCATAAGCCTTTGATTACGAAAACCAACAAGAAAGCGCGCCTTCGATGGGCCAAAGACCACCGTACTTGGACTCTGGATGACTGGAAACGCGTCCTTTGGAGTGACGAGTCACGATTTACCCTTTTCCGTTCCGATAGACGTGTTTGGGTATGGCGTTTACCAGGAGAACGCCTTTTGAACGAGTGTGTCGTCCCAACTGTAAAGTTTGGTGGAGGAGGATTGATGGTATGGGCCTGTTTCTCCTGGTATGGGGCTGGCCCATTGGTGAAGGTTGATGGTGCTATGAATGCCGATAGATACTATGATATTTTCGACAATCATTTCCTTCCTACCTTGTGGGCAACGTACGGTATGGATGATTGCTGGTATCAAGACGACAACGCAACATGCCATGTTGCAAGGAGGACTCTTGATTGGTATGTGAACAACAACGTTAAACGCATGGAGTGGCCGGCGCAGAGCCCTGATCTTAATCCAATTGAACATCTCTGGGACGAATTGGACCGTCGGTTGAGGGCCTGCACCCCACTCCCCAAAAGCAAGCCTGAACTATGGAACTTCCTGTTAAACATTTGGAAGGAAATTCCTCTTGCCACTATAGCTAATTTAGTGGAAAGCATGCCCAGAAGGGTTGCAGTTGTGATCGCAGCCAAAGGAGGCCCTACCTCCTATTAATTTTAATAAATATGGGTTTATGTCGTTATAGTGTCGTGTCCCGTCACTTTCTTCCACATAGTGTATTTGATCCCATTGTTCAACTCATAGTAATTTTAAAAGTTCCAAGTTCAATATTCAATGACGAAAATTTACCTCGTAATATTATAATTCTATGCTCTTTATTTTATGTAAGAAGGAATTAATATTTTTATCTGATCAACAACTGTACTCAATTATCATCTTATAATGTTTATAGCTTAATTACTTTTAAAATAATTTAATATCTTTCATAATTTCTACAATTTATATTAGTAATAAGAGTATTTATAAAATAATTATTTTAGAAAATATAAGAAAATAAGTTTAAAGGAAGTTTTAGTGAAGGAGCTAACTTGAGTTTGTAAACTTGCTTATAAGTACATAACAATCTAATAGATTAAACCATTGTACTTTACTTAAGTAAATAAAATTTTCTGCAGTGTAATGTTCTTCATGTGTATTTTTTAATCAGAGTACTAAAAATAATCCATTGCTGCAGTGCAGCGTTGATAGGACTAATCTTGCATGAATCTCACACAATGAAGCGTCAAGCAAAGAAAGTTTGACGTCTCCAGCAGAGCTGTAACTTACAAAAGTCATGAAAATGACAAAGAATATTTCCTTCACGTGAGACTTTATAATAACCTCAATCAACTACAAATCTTTCAAACGGTAGCTTATCGCTTAAAGCAAACTTTTGAATGACAGTTTCTTTGATAGGAACATCTCAAATCTTCACACTCCTGCATATTTTTACTGTTGAAGCTGATAAAAAAGTTTAAAGATCAGCTGTCACTGGACTCCATGCGTTTTTAATGTTAAAACTAATGTGAGAAACGTGCTGAGGAAAGAATCACCGATGGTGGTTTTTTTAATTTATTTTTTTATTTATTTTTTTTTTTTTTTTGTTGCTATCAAAAGAAACAGGTGTAACTCTTTGCCGTCAAATAAAAAAGGGAATGTCCCAGAAAAAAATGTCAAAGCTATGAATATAATACTAATTTCGTAGACATATTCAGAAACAAGCTTCATTAATATTACAATATTACAAAATATCAGGAGTTATTCATATTTCGTTTTTAATTCACTTATAAAAGATTGTACATGATATTTTGTAAAGAGAAATATTTAATCTCTCGTTTCCATTAAACTATGTGATGTATTATTTTTCTCTTTTTATTGTTTTTCTTCATTTATTGTTATATGCATTTTTTTTTTAAAAGTCTATTTTATAAAAAAAAAAAATTATTTTATTTATTTTTACGATGACATATAAATTCTTTACCTGCATTGGAGATACAATATAAAAATATCCTGCGTATAATTCTACAGGGATAAGCGTTTTATGTGCATTTGAAAAAGTTATTTACACCTATTTTTCATATGTCATCTTCAGTGAACTTCGATGTCTAACTGGGTGATGGAATTTCACACACATTTGTTTTCCAAATTTAGGTTCACAATAAACTTAATGATTAATTTTCATCATAAACTCATGCAATGACATCAGTGTAGACGAGCGTCAATTGGACAGCTTTCATAATAAAAGATAATCGTGTATTTGAAATTTAGATATTAAATATCATCGCAATGCACTTTCCAAATGAGGAAATATCTATATCTCCTCAATTTTAATTCTTCTTACACTTCATTCTTCTTTTTCAATACAGATATACGTAGATGATTCATTTTATATTTTGGACGGAATAATCGTTCAGGAGTAAGACAATAGTTTTTAAGATATATTTGAACACTTGTTTTAATCATATGTCGCTTAATAGTTCCTCGACTCAATAACATGCTTTCTTCGTGTGAAGATGCAAAAAAAAATATATTTAGAAACGAGATCAAATTCTTTCTGGTAATAGAATACATTAATTCAATTATTTTTGTTTTTATATTGGTTTAATGATTCTATGTAGAATTCTCGTGCTGAACAATTTTCTTAATGTGTGTCGACAAGAGCATTAGGAATAGATGAACTATGACTTGATCGGCTGTCAACTTATTCCTGATCAAACAAATCTAGTATTCAGAATTTTGGATTTTTTATGTACAGAGAAAGAAGAGTAGTAATATAGAAATAGATTAACGATTGCTTGTTGGGTTTTCCCCAGGACAGCTTTGAATCTTATCTTGAACTACAGAAGTTTGCCAGAAGAAGTTTGCAAGTCTTCTGCAAAGTTTGAAATAATAATGTATTCCGTTTCATAAAGTTTTCTTTTGTATTTCATAATGTCCCACTAAAATATAATGTGTTTTTAGTAGGATTTGCTTTTTAATAAAATTATGGAAAGATTAGTTTACAATAATATAATATTTAAACAGTATATTGTCTGACATGGTACCAATGTGTTTAAATTTTTGAAGGAAATCTTAGAGGATATTCCTTCCAGAACATTTAACAAATCTGTCCAAAATATAGTAGTAATTCTTTATGTCACAAAAGCGCACTAATGCCTACTGGCCATTAAAATTGCTACACCAAGAAGGTGACATGCTACAGACGTGAAATTCAAACGACAGGAAGAAGGTGCTGTGATATGCAAATATTAGCTTTTCAGCGTATTCAGACAAAGCAGGCGCAGGTAGTGACACCTACAATGTGTTTAAACGAGGAAATTGTTCGGACGGTTTTTCATACACAAGTTGCATTTGAACGTTATTGCCTGGTAAAAAGTTGTTGTAATGCCTCGTGTAAGAAGCAGAAATGCGTACCAGCACGTTTCTGACTTGTAGCGTAGCGGGATTGCTGTTTATCGTATTGCAGTATTGCTGCTCGTGTCGGTCAAGATCCAATGACTGTAACAAAAATATGGAATCGATAGGTTCAGGACGGTAAACGAAACGCAATGCTGAATCTCAACGGCCCCCGATCATTACCAGCCGAGAAGACAGGCATGTTACCCGCATGGGCTTAATGGATCGTGCAGCCACGTCACGAGCCCTGAGTCAAGAATTGGGGTTGTTTGCAAGACAACAAGTGTCTGCACGAACAGTTCGACGACATTTGCAGCAGCATGGACTCTCAGCTCGGAGACCATGGCTGCGACTACACTCGATGCTGCATCACAGACAGAAGCGTCTTCAATGGTGATCAACGACAAACCTGGGAGCACGAATGGCGAGACGTCATTTTTTCCGATGAATCCAGATTCTGTTTACAGTATCAAGATGGTCGCATCAGTGTTTCGCGGCATCGGGGTGAACACACATTGGCAGTGCGCATTCGTCATCGCCATCGTCATACTGGTCCATCACCTGGCGTTATGGTAAGGGGTGCTATTGGATACAAATCTCGGTCACCACTTGTTCGCATTGACAGCACTTTGAACAGTGCACGTTATATTTCTGGCGTGTTACGACCCGTGACTTTACTCTTTATTCGAGCCCTGCGAAACACTAGGTTTCAGCAGGATAATTCATGACCGCATGTTGCCGGTATTGTACGAACCTTCTTTGATACGGAAAATGTTCGGCTGTTGCCCTGACCTGCACGTTCACCAGATCACTCGCCAATAGAAAACGTCTGGTCCATGGTTGCCGAGCGACTGACTCGTCACCATACGCCAGTCACTACGGTTGATGAGCTGTGGCATCGTGTTGAAGCTGCATGGGCATCTGTACCTGTACATGCCATCCAATTTCTGTTTTTCTCAATGCCCAGGCATGTAAGTGCTGTTATTACTACCAGAAGTGGTTGTTCTGGGTACTGATTTCTCTGAATCTATGCACCTAAATTTCTTGAAAGTTTTAATCACTTGTTATTTTCAGTGTAATATATTTGTCCAATAAATATAATTTTATTATTTGCATTTCTTCCTGGTGTAGCAATTTTAATGGCTAGTAGTGTAGTTTTGTGTCATCGCTATTGAACTATATATTTTGTTGCTACAAACACAAACAGTATGAATACTGGAGAATCCAGAAATAACGTAACTTGCTTGCGTGTAAATTTTGTAAAACAAATACAGAAAACACCTTGATAGTAAAAAATATTTTTTCCTAGTTTAGAAAGCTACATCTTCTAAGCTTATTAAATCCCAAATTCAAAATTGCAACAGTAATTAGCTATAATTAGCCGTAAAGAGCATATTGCTCCACTCATCTCGTCCTCATCTGAAATGCTCCTGTGCCTACTTTCTGAAGGCAGTACGATACTCCTGGATCAACGAAACTTAAACCATAGGTTTGCGAGTATACAAACCCACATGGTGGAGCCGGTTTCGAACAGTCTGAGTCGAAAATCTGGCCCCACTGAAGTTGCTGTTGCAGAAGATTGGCATTCATAGTACGCTTTCTTCTGGCTGTTAGTGTTAAATACCGATGCTCATTTTGTGTTGTTAAACGCGCACAGTCTTGCCCGATCTTTGGCGAACATCTGTATCTTCGGCGAACATCTCTCCGATTCCATAGTCTGGAAATGAAACTTTGAGAAACTCCTAACGCTCTTTTTTGTATTATTAAAATATAATCAAAAAAAATTTTTTTTTTGTAATTTTTGGACACGAATTTTTGAATCGGCAAAACAAAGTCAGAAAAAAACTGAATTTCTAAGTATATTTACTTTTAAGTTTTGCTGGAATAAACACACATACATACATCTATTTGTATATATATTGATAAGAAACTGATTATTTTTTATTAATCCCATTTCATTTGGAAGGGAAAATCCAGTCTAATTCGAGAGATTCCTTCAGCAACTTGATGAAATCTATTATACATGCTATTACAGAATCATCCTATAGTAACATATGAGTTAGAAAGCAATCCAAGAATTTTGCCACAACCGGCATGCAGCGCTGAATGGGCTCCACACGGTTGGATAGTCCAGGCTTAAATGTGCATTTCGGATCTCAAGCTAAAAAGAACCAATTGAATCGAGATTTCCTTTGCGAGATCTGCAGAATATTTTCGTGATAACTCGAAAATATCGAGGAGGAACAAGTGACGTAGAGGCAATCAAGGAGCTTTCCTAACTGTCCTTTGCTTCCTGAAGGACTGCGGTTAGTTTCCTTATTTAAGGTTTTTTTTCACCTCGGATGGTGCCTTAACTGCAATATATCACGTGTGCAGAATTAAACTTTATATAAATGTTTTTTTCATATACGTCTGATTTTTCATTCAAATTTTAATTGCATGTATATGCTTTAACTATATGGGTGCAAGAATATTGTACACTAGAAGAGCGGTGCTTTGAAAACACTTTTTTCGCACCCTTTTTTTCATAGGCTTTATGTGAACAAACTAATATTTTATCTGTAAAGCTTATAGGACATTTTGCATACAAATATTTTAAAGCTTCTATGTTTGCGTTGAAACGTGAATAAAATTCACAACAAAAAATTCCCAAAATTAATGTTCAATTTAATGTTATTATCTTAATAACTTAGACACAGGGTAAATGCAAAACAGAAAATAAATATGATTGCGTTTGTATATATATATATATATATATATAATATACAAACATAAATATGATATATATTAATAAGTCGTATTGATTTTTTAAGTCTTATTATATGATAAATAGTTTTACTTAATGCGAAGAAAGAAAAGATTTTTTTTCCATTTTCAGTACCTCAATGAATTTGTAGTTTATTGAGTTGAAATTTCGGCTGATTATTAGTAATGACTAACTAGATGATAAACTCTTACTCTGGCCTTTGGTACCACTGACTTCAGGTTCGAATCCTGACGGTGTTATGGATGTTTGTGAGTGGTTCGGAATCCATGTTAAACTGTAGGTATTGGTATAATTAACATAAAGTATGTCCACATAACCGTGAAGCGACAAACAAACAAACAAATTCTTGAAGTGAGCTAAACGCCATTTTCAATCAGACGTTGACAATAAGTAGAATATTCTTTTAAACAAAGAGGAATTGACACAAACACAAGCTAGGAAATTCTAAAAAATATATATTTTACATCATTTATAATATTTGTCAAAAAAAAATGATTTTTCATTTTTTTTTTCTCTTTTTCTGGCGAATTTAAAGAAATAAAATAGAATAGAAGAAATTTTAAAATCTTCAGTCTTATTGATTTTTTACACCAATTATCTCTGCTAGTGAAACAATGTAATTTCACATACGATTCATTCTGGTTTTTGTCTTTTATGAGAAATTTTTTTTCTATCCTAAACTTTTTCAGAAAATATAGCTGAATATTTTAATAATTATTAATATGTATTGCAGAAACAATACTTTTATTTATTATGCTAATATCTTTTAAAATATAGGAAATATGTGTTTTAAACTATTCGAAAGACTGTTGACGATAATAAAGAATTAATATTGACTATATTTACCGTAATCCAAAAGATTAATAAGGGTTCAATAAAACAAATTCCCATTGAGAAATTATATGAGATAATTTTGCAACTCTGTTCTTTTTTCTCTTCATACAACCAAAAATATGAGTTTGCAAGTTTGATCTCTAACTTGCGTTCCATCAATGCTTTCACACAAAAGAAGCGATTAAAAAGGTTTCGAGATCACCTCCATTTGAAACAACAGCAACGGGGAACCGGGCTTTTTATCAATGAGTTCCGGCTTTGTCTTCCAAATTATTACTAATTTGGAGGTGCTCTGGAACTCGGTATCAAGCCAGCAGCAACACGAATTGCACTCATATAGAGGTAGTGATATCGACATCTCGCGGTATTGTGACTGTATTGAGGTACAAAGCGGGCATCGTGGCACAGTATGTTCTACTTCGGGCTGTCGTGGGCCTTGATTCTGTTTTTATGGATGCTATTTCCCAAGTTCGCGTGACCCACACAGTCAGTCAATGCTTAAATTACTTCGTATGGAATATCCATAAATATTATCCGCCTTGAATCCCATTGAACCTATAAGGTATATGTTAGAAAAAATTTCATCTCTCCTCTGTACTTTTCAGGCCTGAATGGCCGAGTAGCTAGCGGTCGGAACCACAGGTTTCGGGTTCGGCGGTGCCATGGATGTTTTTAGTGGTTCGGAATCCACTTTAAACTATAGGGTCCCGGTCTGTTTAGCCTAAAGTGTGCACAAGATTACCGTATAGCGACAAACCAAACCTCTGTACTTTTCCGAATTAATAACGCGTCTTCTCCATGTGTGGAGTGAGATGTCCCAAACAACCACATATTATCTTATTCTTCATATGAATCTTCTTTATTTCAGCCCCTTATCTGTGGAAGTTTCCCTTACTTCAAATATATGGTTTTCATTTGATTCCTTTTTGTCACTTGGTTACTTAAGTTTTGGATACCAGTGTATTTATGCCCAAAAAGGTTCACTAGAGTTCAGGTTATTTATTAAAGAATACTATAAAAGATATTTGCTTTTCTATTATTGTTAATCAACGAAACTGTTTTCATTTTGTACAAAATAAGACTACGAACATATATTCCACTGATGTTGATAAATTAGTTTATACTTTATGTAATTTTAAGTGCATCTTTTAAGAAAATCAAGCAATAAATTTCCTTTGGATGCAGGATTTTCCATATTATTAGACATATGAGAAGAAACAACATATGACTTCGACTTGTAACTTTGTTTTACTTATGTATTAAAACTGACAATCACAATATAATATTTTAATTCTTTACGAGTGCATTTTTGAATGAACTGTGTGAGATTTCAAATATATAATTTACATGAGTATTCATTAGAGAAAAAGTTTCACCTAGCCATAAATAATAATAATGGTCAAGCCCCATAAATAGCCTCTCTTTTAAAAATGAAAAGAACTTAATCAATGCTATTTTCAGCTTATCCACCAACAATCTGGAATTATCTGGTTTTGAACCCTTTCCATCATCCACTTTTTCCTGATGGCAGGATTAATTCGGCATGATAAAATTAATGCTAAGCATAATAAAACTAAACTGAAATTGTCCGTTTTCTGGTTTTAAGCCAGTTGCAGAAAATTAATGCAAGTACCAATACTTTTAATATTTCATTATAATTGCTCTAAGTAATTTAATATTAATAGAATTCCAAATAAAAATAAATAAATAAAATCTTTCGGATATTCTTATTTTTAATTTAACTTTTATGTTTTTTCTGCTTTGGGATCTTTTTCACGAGCCATGTTTGTATTGATCAATGCTCCTTTTTTAATCCATATTTCCCTACACAATATAAGCGCCCCTGCGGGGACAACTGACTGACATTCCTTTTAGCCCTGTAATTGGAATAAAGATCGCAGCAATTAGGATTTTGATTATAGAAGTAAAGATTTATCCCCTTTTGAGTGAAAAATTACCAAATGATCCTTTTACAAATTACTAGAAATGATTTTCTTTTGATGTATCATTATTTCAATTCTTCCAAGAATAGAAATGGATGAAAGCAAGAGGTTCAGATGACTTCGTTCAGGGAGTGATTTCGAATTTTTAATAAAACCATTCAAGATAACAATTTTATTCTATGCGAGAATGAAAAGAGTGCACAACTTGTGGCCACTCACAGTTCTTTAACAAATGCTGGATGTGTAAGAAACAACATATGTTTTTGCTCGACCCCTGTTTCAGGTTATTTGAAAAAGATTCAATTAAGCTACGAAATCAAGTTTAGGGATCACAAACACTGTTTAGGGTTACGATCTCTTCCTACTTGTTATATTGAAAAGATGTTTGAAAAACTGATTTATCAGCAATTGGAAATTGTTGAGAACTTGCCGAAACTGGAAGTAACTCGATTTTGCTATCTTAGTGCGATGTGGATTCAAAACTCTTATCGGAATAATTTGATAAAAAACAATATGAAATAGATCCCATAAAATTGAGTGACACATTGATTCCCTTGCTCGTCTTTTAACGAGTAGATAGCAAGTGTTTTTCAATAAGCAAAAGTAAACAGTCTAAATAATTCATTATTGCTATTGTACTTAACTGATAAAATTCAAATGATGCTCACATAAAAGTTAAAGAATTAATTTTGATTTTTACTAAATACATAATTATATATTTCATTTAATTCTATTTGTTTTGAAATACAAAAAAAAAATGCTAAAATAACTGCAGATGTTTGAAAAGAGATGGATATTTCAATATAGCACAAAATAATGATGACTTCTAATTAAATATGGAAGATCCTAGAAGTTAAATAAAACATCACATTTTCCAATTATATAAATTAGTTTTTTATTTTAAAAAAGAAAACCCAGTGCTTTAAAATTTAAAGGCACACAATTTCCAAACATAAAAAAAGTTAAATGAAACAATTAGGCTTATTATGGGCATTTCAAATTTACCTGGGAAATTCAAGTCCGTAAAATAAAAATTACTGAAGAAAAAAATAACATCTCAGATGTATTATTTATTTTAATAAAATTGCATTTTTATATTAAATATGTGGTATTTAAAAAAGAATTAATTTGCAACATTGAAGAATTATTATTACAAGAATTATATTGCAACACTATGTATTCATATTAAAGACTTGTTTTCCTTTGTCCATTATTTAACTAGTAAACATGATTTTTTGTGAGAATCTTTTATAAATAAAACTTTAATGGTAAGATATTTTTTATTGGAAATTAGGCAAGTATAAATAAACGATCGAAAAATGTTTAGTAATTTTTATTCCCAAGGTTTCCTAACGTTTAAAACGAATCTCTTTTCAATTCTACTAATTGAATGAGAAGTACTTTTCATGAAGATTTAGGACTTCATGCATGTCAATCCAACTGGTCATCTCTTTGGAAACAATAAGTCATCTTATTCATGACAAATTTTAGGCAAACCATTAAAAAGCAAAAAAGTGGATAAAAAATAAACGGTAATGAAACTAATCGCTGCAATTTCTAAGGTCTAAGGCAAAAAATTAGAATTGAGCGATTTTCTTCCAATTATCTTTGCCGTTCTTTCTACTCTATTCAATATAAAACTGATTCTTAGAAGAACCATTACCTTTAGAATGCAGATTTTGTAATCTAAATACCTCAGCCAATGGATTTCGCAGCAGTCGACTATCATTGCACAATCCTTTCTTATTGATATGGTAATTTGAATGAAAAATATGGATTAATAGATATTAATATAGGCATATATTTGGAACACTTATAAATTTTTTGCATGATTTTAAGTGTGTTTTAATTAGTTTCTTCGGAAATTAAAAATTCTAGCATAATGTAAAAATAAGGTACACCACGAGAACTTATGTTAGGAGAGATCCATGTCGAATCCGATTGAAGTTTTGGCTCCTTAGGTCCGGTTTGTGGCTGACAATGCGTAGTTGATTAACCAATCTTTTTGGTTTTGTCAATTTTTGACAATCCAGTATCTCGCTTTCAATCAGCAATCACGTTTCCCCTCAAAAAATGAAAAACATCTTCCGAAATATCACATATCAAGTGCTAAGTGCTCTTTGAACGAAAGCTTACGCATTGGAAATGGATTATCCGTTCGATAACCTGTTCTTATAGCCCTCCTGTTAGTGTGGTAGGAAGAGATTTCGTGATGGCCAGACAGTATGACTTTTTATTTTCATAAGATTTTCTGTTAATGGATTTAACTGCAGGTATGTTTTGTAATTTTTATTCATACTAATAATTATTTAACAAATTTATCATAAAATGAAATTAAAATTTAAATATATTTACAAAGTATAGTACATTTTAAATCTATTTATTTCATCTGTTTAAATTTCACTCCTCCTTTATGTACATATTTAAAAGCAAATGATAACTAAATATTATTACGAATGAATAATTTCTCTCAATTGGTGGTTTAGTGTCGTAGGTTTACTTTTAATAAATACTTATTTTAACTATAGATTTCCAATTTTGAACATAGATCTATAAATTTTAGCGTAGTAAATAATCTAATGTGTTTTTAATATATGAACTGACAAACGGCTTGTATGCAATATTTCATTTTTAATCGAAATTTATAAAGAAATTTAGAGAAAATGGAATGACAGAAAGATTTTACCCTTCGCGTGCTTTAACAACTGGAATCCAATTACATACTTTTCGTAACTCAATTTAGCAACACATAAAAATGTTCGGAAAATGAAAATAGTAATATAAAAGAATATTGACTCATCCTGTTTTTCAGACTTGTTTTCGAAGTACTAAATTTTATCTTTTAAGAATATCGGTGTATATAAAACTTTTATTTTCCAGTTTATATATCAGAAAATGTCCTTTTGATAATCGCTATTTTATATGATTCGAGATTGTTGAAATCCATTCTCCAAAATATCTCAAAGACGGAGAATAATTATTTGCTTAAATATTAAATGAATAAAAAATGTTTGTTTTACGATTAAATGCAAAATAAATTTGTTTACCAACTGAAAATAAATTTAGTTAAAAGTATGCAATCTTAATCAGACTATTTGCTCTAAGACATAGCAACAATTGTTGGAAAAACACAACGTCGACGAATGCCGAAACCAAAAATCAATTGCCTGGAATGTTCCCTTTAGAATAGGTTTCACGAATTTCCATTTGAAAGGAAAGGCTGTTTGAGAGAGAGGAATTATAAAATACTGTTTAAAACATTTGCTATCCTTTATTTTTGCAGTAATGCCCTTAGTTTTAGGCCATAGCTTTTAAAAAGTTATGCCTGGAGTAGGAAGTAAATTGTACAAATTTAAATTTTGGAATTCAAAGAAATTAATAATGGACATGAAGTTTTCTTTCACAGAAATTAAGGAAAAAACTAGATGTAGCTTTTGTAACTGCAAAAAGCATTTTACTTCAACATAAAGCATTCGTAGCATTTTTTTCACTTTGTGCAAGTATCTTAGAAATTATTCATAATCAAAATTTTACCTTCAATTATTTGAACCTTATATGAGATATTTAATATAATTTTTTATGAATAAATGTTTCATAGAAAGATAGTATTTATATTTTCGTTAATCAAAATCTATTTATTTTATAATTCATCTTCTTCGTTTCCATCACACGGGTTCATTGTAGTCTAAATAGGTTTTAAAAATGGAAAAATGGGCAGCTATGTAATTTTTTTACTAGTTTGGCATAGAAAAGGTAGAGAAAAATTGTTGTAGTGATTTTCATATATTATGATCTTATTTAAAAAGAGAGTCCTCTTTCTTTATTTGTTGAGTAATTAAAAATCATAAAAGATACTTCTGATTTATGGCTGTAAAAATGTGCTTTTCAATTATTCATTTACGAATTGTCTAATTTCAACAGCATTCATTAGTACTTAGAAAAAATATAAATTATCTAGATAATAAATAATTTAATTTATGTGATCATAGCTTAAAAACTAAAATATTGGAAAGTTCAATAGTTTAGTTTATTTCTTTTTTTTTTTTTACTTGGTACATAGCTCACGTAACTTTCACTTTACATAATCACGTAAACTTTCTAATTAATTCTTTTTTATTTAAATAAACATGCAATTTTGTATTGCATTATTGCAAAGAAATAAAATTAAAACTTCTAAAACTCCAAGTATTCAAGATTCGTCTGCTATGTATTTAAATATAATAAATAATTTGTAAAAATTTGGGAGAACCAGATAAGGGAATTGTTTTTTTTATTTATTCTTAGAAATTTTCTTCAAATTAAAATGGCAATTAGGGGGTTGTGTTTTCTTTTATATTTGTTTTAGTTCATTTTAAATAATATGCTATAAATGCTTAATTTTTTTTATTTCTATTCACCTTTTTCCTATTTTCCGTAATGGAATAAATTAAACATTTGTGTGTGCTATTTTTCTTGTCAATGGATACACGAAATTAATTTTATTTAGTAATGATTACAAGAAATGTTTTAATTAATTTAAAAAATATATGTCATTAGGGATCAAATTTTATATGGATATCTATGTTATTGAAAAAGTTATTTAATGTTTTATTATTAAAAAATGGTATTGATTGTTTGAATTATTCATTAATACAAAAGCAATCTAACTGAAAAATCAAATGACTCAAATACTGATATTTTTATTTCAAAAAGAAATGTATTAGACTAGAAAAAAGAAAAGCCTCTTTCAATTTTTTTATATCGTTTATTTATTTTATTTGCTGGGTTCACATTCAAATAGTAAAACTGTTGTTGATATCAAAATATTACCAAGTCATAGTGTTGGTTAGTAAAGAATTTATCAGGTTTTTCATTGTCTTGAATGATAAATTTAAATGTTAATCCTATTATCCGGAAACCTTTCTGTGGGTTTCTTTACATTTTTAGTAAATTTTTTTCTTAATTAAATTTATCGACATGAAAATTATACCATTTTACTCAAGCAGAAGAATTGAGTTTTTTTTTTTAATGAGTGTATTAAAAAGTAATATTACTCTAGTTTTTCTTTTTCTTATTACTCTACTTTTCTTTGGTGATTGGTGTTCAACGTCATAGATTTTCTATCCACTTTAATTTCCATGTTATTTTGTAAATCATTATTTTATTTCTGGTTTCCTATATTGCGATCTACAAAGAAAATTCTTATCCGTGCACAAAAGATGCATTTTAATAAAAAATTTTAATTTCAGAAACATATTTTGAAGCCTCTAATGTATAATTGAAATTTGGGATAAAATTTTAGTTTAGGTGACATTGACACTTATAATAATAAGTTACCGGATTTTTGAATATGTATAAAAATTAGTGAAATTTTTCAGACAAACTTATCTTATGAATTTCCTTCTACTAGAAACACCCAATTTAGCAAATATCACTTAATATATCAAATTTTCCATTATAATCCTGTCGTAGCTACAATTTAACATTCAAAATAAAAAATGATGTGCTGATAATTATTTTTATCTTTTCCTTGAGTTCATTATAAAATGTTTTTCATCAAGCATAGCAAAATGAAAAATAAGTATTTACTTGAGATCAATAATCAAAACCATTATTTAGGAAGAAAAAAACAACGTTGAATTTCCATTTAATAAACTCTGTGGCTGAATTAAACATAAAATATATACTATAATCTGAAATAGAGAATTATGTTAATATCCACCTGTAAAATCAAAGGTAATTCAACTTAATCCAATTTCAATTATTCAATTTTATCTTTAGTACTGCGAGTAGTAGAAGTGTTATTTTCGAAACATGGCAACTTCATTTTCTAAATATTTTCTCGAAGGTATTCAATCAGGTAAATAAAATATTTCTGAATTTACCATTAAATCAATTAATATATTTTGATTAATCAATACAATTTAATTAAAAATTTCAATAAAAATAGCATTCTTAAAACTTTCAAGTGTTTCTTGAATCTGATAAAAATGTCAAAATTTCTAATGCAACTTTCCTATTGTTTCTTGAACAAGGAAGTCGCGATAATTTCCATCGCTACTATTTTATTTTGTCAACAAAATCATTTGATCAGTAAAATGTTTTCATCATTTCAATTGTCAAGGTTAATCAGTTCAAAAAATTGGGGGGAGAAAATACCAACATTTTACTTCCAAAAATTACTAAAAATCTTAACAGAATGGAAAAAGAGAATTTCCTAAACATTTTCATAAATCACTTTGACAGGAATCCAAACGAAAACAAAAGTATTCGCATTTAACATGTTTGTTTACTTTGTAGAAAAACACTTCAAGTACAATTGACCAAAAATATCAAATAGTTCTACTTATCTAAAAATTCTTTGTTTCAGGATCAGAAAAGTTAAGAAACATATCTGAACTATTAAAGCAAGTTTGTTATTCCAAATACATTGTTGTTGATATCCCAAGGTCTTTGAAGGAAATATTTCATTATATATAAAGATTATTTTCGATGTGAATCTCGTTCTAACATTTATCAATCTTTCTTTTTCTGATTTATTTTACAGACTCATTTTATTTAAGCGTAGTTTATGCTTGAACTGTTAAGCTAGCGGGCAAACTTTAAAAAGGCATTTTTCCTCAAAATGAGCTTTCACTTAGTGTGAAAGAGTAATTAATAAAAAACAATGAGTACAATTCACGAAAATTAGCCTTTCAAATCGACCTATGTTGAAGCCACATGCATGCTAAGCATGTAAATAAAAAAATTTCCAGAACTATTTTGAAAAGCAACAAATTAGGCTCTCAAAACTTTTCGAACCCTGTAGACAAAATAGTGCCTTTTTAGTTTTTTAAATTATTATTGCAGAGCCTATAATCATTTAATTTCGTTATAACTTCAAAGGTCATTTTAGCATTCAATGCTAAGAAATATATCGTGGAAAATAAATTCAAAATTATTAAAAACTCCAAACATTAATTGAAAATAGGCATAATCAATTGAGAAAGAAATCTAACAACTACTTTCAAATGAGACACTAAAACATTCAAAATTGAAATTTTTGTTTAAATTATTTATTTAAATTATTGAAAATTTTAAAACAACTATAAAACTGTTTTTCATATTTTTAAACACTTATTTTTATAAAATATTGAATCAGTTTTTATATAATAGCAGGGAGAAATCCATCTTTTCATCTACAGGATTTCATTTGAATTGAAACATGATTCAGTTGTAAAATATGTGTTCTTAATTCTTCGGAAGAAAGGCAAGGGAACCAAAGGTTTATGGAGTTATTTTAGGATTTATTTATTCAATTAATTGCCCTGTCATGTTAAATAACCGAAATTTATGCGAAGTATATTTATTTATAGATATTAGAATTAATTTATATTCAGTACTACTATTATTATTTACTAATATTAATATTATTATTTATTACTATACTATACTACTATTCGATACTTTTTTATTTTATATATTTATAAAACGCAAATTAGTTGGTTTTGATACAAATTCATATTTTGTATCGTTTTTGCAAAATCCAAGAAAAATGAATGTTAACCTTTAATTAAATATTGGCTGCAATGTTACGAACACGTGATAAAAACAAAAGTCCTGGGATTCCTTCATATTGCTAAGTAGACTATAATAGAATTGAATTAATTAATAATAGAATTAATTCAATTATTAATTAATTAATTGAATTGAATTAATTAATTAATAGAATATTCTTTAAACGTTTCACTCTAAAATAATCTTCTTGGAATAAAAATATTTGGTAATAGTTACATTTTGAATTTTTTAAATCATCTGTTCGTAATGAAAATTCTTTTATGGAGAGTTATACATTTTAATCAAATTAAAATAATGTATTGTGCAAAATAAAAACATATTTGATTTTTGATGGATTTTTTTTAAATAAATAGAAATCCCTTAATTGAAAATACATTCGTTTTTCCTAAGGAGAGGAGTCAATTGTCTTACATAAATTGAAGCTGTAATTCTTAATATAATAAAACGAATCCTATTTAATGGACATTGATAGGGTTGTATATAAATTACCGCAAACGTGCATTGTCAAGGAACATGGGGAAAGATGAGAATTTATCTTACCATTATGACGGTTATATCGTAATGATCAAACGGAGATAGTATTTTGGAAACTACAAATCTAGTCAACTGTTCAGAGCATGCAGTATTTTTAGATAGCTATGGAATATTAAAGTAGTTTATGACGCAGTATCAAACGTAGTTTCCAAATAAAGATTAGGCATTAGCAGGAGCAAAATATGCATTAGCAAAAATAAGCAAAAGCTCTATTGGTTTGTTCAAGCACATTGACATTCTACAGTGTCATTACCAGTTTTTTAATAGTAGTAATGAAATGTATATAATTCCTCATCTATGGGGCTGTCGCAGCATAAATAAATATACGGAACATGTTTACTTATACTTCCTGCGATTCATCTCCGCAATTGCTTGTTGTGAATTACGGATGCTTGGATCACTTGGGTCTACAAATATAATTTTGATTCAAATCATGAGGGTTGGGTCCCTGTACAAGGTTTTCCAAAGGTAAACTTGGAACCACAAGTACGAGAGTCAAAATCACAAATGGACAAATAAAAATTCAATGAACTTGTGATGCAATGTTGGCGAGATAACATAAAGCAATTTACAGCAGTTACAGTTGAAAGTAGACTGATTCATAGTTTTTATGCTCCAAATGTTTACTCACTTATCACTTATTTAAATGTGTACATCAAGAGAATATTAACATTTTTACCTGTATTTTTATTCAAAATTTAGTTTTTCTAAAGTTAGCTATTTCATCTTCTTTAGCAGCAGTTATACACTACATTTGCACTCGGTGAATGGTCACTTTGCTTGCTTACAGTCAAAAGGAAGTAGATTCTAACCATTTTACTTCGAATGCGCGTTCATCCTATTCTTACTTTTCCAATTATAACAAAATTTAAAAACTTTAATTTTTAATTTTATTTTATTCATTTTCTGGTCTCCAGTTTTTTCTTCTGTTATTTTTTTTTTTAATTTTGCAATACAAAATTCATCAAACACTTACCCCAGTTATTGACAGTTCAAAATAGATATCTCCATATAATTTATTCATAGTTTTACATAAATGTCCTATCATAACAAATCATTTTATTTAGACTAAAGCAAAACATAATCACTATCATAATTTTTATTTCCAAGATAAAAAGCTCAATTAGTTTCCAGAAAATATGGACAGATGCATCAAAGTATCTAATCGAACTAATGGTGTTGAATATCAACAGAGCATCATTCTAGCCAATACGTCTTCGGTGGTAACTAATATGAGAATAACTTTGAAAAAGGCTTCCTCATTTTCAGATTAATATTGGAATATTATTTTAAGGGATTTATTAATTTTGAAATGTTATATATTTGTTGCTTCAGTATAAAATCAATTCTTAGGAGTAAATAATAGTAATTTGATTTCAGACTTGATCTAAAACAAACTCTTTAAACTAGGAATAAAAATATTATATTTTCCTTGAGTCATTAAATATCCATGACGTAGACTTGATATTGGAGTGTGTTTACGCATCTGGTTTTCAGATAAAAACAATCAAAGTTGGTCAATGTATGATGAAATTCTGTTAAACTTATTTCGTATCTAATTCGAAATACATATCAAAGATAATAAAAAAAAATTTACTTTATACAATTTCCTTCGAACACCTTTCGGTATTTAAATTTTATGAAGCATTTCTTTTCACTGCAATAAAGAACTGCCTTTATTAGGGGCGACGAACTCTTTGGGAACATCAAATAAGGCGAAATAAGACAATGGAAATTGAAACTAGATTTGATTTTTTTTTTTAATTTCAATATGATTCTCTGCGCGGCATTTCCAAAGCAATATCTTTGAGGGAAAAAATTCCTTTCTGATATTATCTATGTCAATTTTTTTTTTCGAAGTTTTCTCATTTCAGAATTTTTTTGTTTTACATTAGAAAAATTGTGATTATTTACAGATTAAAACATCAAATCATTAACTATAAAATGGAATTTTTATTTTGGAAAAAATATAATACTAATTCAGCGGTATATTTCAACTAAAATTGTTCGTGATTATTAGTCACTAACAAATAATTTTTAATAAGACCTTCAAATTTTCCACCTCAGATATAAATATTTATTCACTATTATTTTTAACGTAGTTTTTTAAACAGAATTTTTTGCAGAGTGAAAATTTGTAAGCAGCGCCATTTAATCATCAAGAAAACAATATAATGCTGATTTGGTTTTCATAAATTAACCTTCATTCTTGCAAAATTTGCTTTCATGAATGAACCTTCGTTCTTGCAAACTTGCTCCATAAATAAGCACAAGAACACTTTTGTCTTACGCAAAAACGTTTTTATGCAATGAACATGTGTGTAACGTTATATTATTTTTTTCAAGTACATATGCAACAACATATTTGTATACAATAAAAGCAGTTAAATAAAATTATTCCAATATATATATATATATATTTGTGCAATCATTTATCCACATTAAGAATATTGGGAGCTCAATTTCAATAAATCAAAAGAATAATAAGAAAAGAATTTTAACTTTTTAAATCATTTTTAAGGCACTAATTTTATCGACTATTAAAATATGTATTGGAACAACTGCAGTTAATAAAATAGCTGGAAAAGTTCGCTTAAAACACAAAACAAAAATAGATAAAGATAACAGTGAGCACTTAGGTTTAAAAAAAGACATTTTTCCCCAACAAAACTTCTTAGAGCCCTCGTCGTACAGTAAGTTGGCTTTGATTATTCAACTTTCATTACTTCAATTTTCATTTTTGCTAATGAATAAGATATTTTAATCTAAAAGATTTATTAATAAACAGGAGCATACTGTTGCGGCTGTGGAAATCGAAGAATTTATTTCTACTCATTTAATTTTCTATCTGTACTTATTAGTATAATTCAGTAAAAATTAATTATAACAACTAATAAAACAAGTAATAAACTAATAAAACAAGAGAGAGAAAATATAAATTCCAAAATTTCAGAATTCTACTCTAATTCTTTTTATTATTATTATTATTTTCCCTTGGCTAGGTTTTTTTCAAATCTGATTAAAAATTTCATATTCACTGAACAGAAACAAAGAAAAGAAAAGTTTTATCAACAGAAAAGAAAACAAATTTATTAAACGAAATACGATTCAATGAATGCATGTCTATTCAATGATAATTATTGATAAATCCTGAACATTCTTCAGAGCTTTACTTATTTTTTTCGGACCTAAATATTCATGATGGGAAAGGCTGAGAACTTTTGGAGTATTAAAACAAATTTATACTAATATTAATTCAATTTAAGCAGACATATAAAGAAACAACAATGAAATTGACTTAATCTTATAGAGGAATATGGAGATATTTTTTAATATATTTTTTTAATGCATGCCACTTTGAAATGGCATTTTTATTGTAAAATTTTATGTTTCTTACAAGTGTTCTGAAAATTGTAAAAGTTTATAAAAACTAGAAAAAAATCATCTTGGTTAATAATTTAGTTGTTTTATAGTATTTATTATTTGTTCGGTAATTTGTTAAAAAAATGTCAAAAGGATGACTTGCAGAATCCAATATAGATTTTTGAAAAATGTAATTGCTTAAAGAGTTTAAAGGACATAAATTAGTTTTGGAAAATTTGACATTCGAGTGTTTTGTCTAATAATCCTTATGGTTTATCTTAACACTGTAATGTTAATTAAATTTAAATAATTTCAAAAATATAAATTTGATTAAAGTATTATATATCTCAAATAATGAATACTCAAAAACAAATTTCCTTGTTTTATCAACGCGGCAATTATATATTTTGATTTTACTTTCTGTTTGTGAGATTAAATTTAAAAGTTTTGCATCAATCCTATTCGAATGCACTTTAGTCTGACTAAAGATTCTCTTAATAATCCATTTATTATTTCAGCCCCTTCCTAATGGATCTTTCAATAGAATTTTCGATCCTATAAAGTGACACTCATTTTGCGTGTCCTCAATTCTGTTGTCTTTATTTTTCTCACTTTACAATATGCTACAGATTTATTCAACGGAAAGGAAAGGTTGTGGATGAATACAGTTAACAGCATACAAAAAAAAAGGATTAGAACCTTTATTCTAATTGGGAAACCATGTTTCTCAAAAAGTAATTAAATAATTGTCTTAACACAAAACTTTTTTTTTTTGCAAAAATATTGTATTTCTTATCGCAAATTCAAACACAATTTCGTTTCAGATACTCCTTTTTGAATGACTGTTATATGATTTTCGAAACTTTTAGTTCCTATGTGTTCTGCCAACAAAAGATTCCTAACCCTATTTTGTATTTCGATACTATTTGTTAATTGAGAATTTTATTTCATTCTCGGCCATCAAAAATTTGATTTTAAAATTTGCAATATGTTTTTTAATTCTTAAAATGGATTACAAGAAATTTTAACAATATTATTTTTAAAGCACTATTCATACAGAAAATCTAATTATTAGAATAATGCCTGGTAAAAAAATGTCTATAAATTCAAAATTTTTATTCACCAGCTATTAAAATGACCCAGTTTAATGATTTTTATATTTTGTAACACTTTCTCAAATCACATATCAATAATGAATTAATTCCGAGTCATATTTCCTTCTTTAAAAACACTGACTTATCCTAACATTTAAGTTTGAAACAGAAAAAAGCATGATAATGTATACTTACTCTTCAAACATGATTGGAAAATTGTGAAGGTATTTGAAAAAACGTCCTAAAATTTACATTCATAAACAATCGGCTTTTTGCTTGACTTTCTTCTAATTTGTATGAAGCAATCAAGGCACAATAAGTTTTCATGCTCCCAGAAAATAGTTCTCGTAAAATTACTATGTATGTTTCGCACAACTCTTACATTTTACAGGGAAGTCCGAGAGATAACTCAATTTCGATTGGCTGGGAGGATTTTCATATAACACTGTGCCAATAACTTTAAAACTCGATCGATCGTAAAGAGCGAAAAACAACCTCGAATCAACAGTTTTCATACTTTTAAAACAATCACTTAGGTGACGAATTTAGTTTTTTTTTATTCTGTTCAACATTTTGGCTCTGACGTAGGTTTTTTTTAACAACCACCTTGCAGCATTTTTTTCTTTTGCTACGAAATTCAAGCTGTCAAGAATTAGCAAAGATTTATCAGGTCGTATTTTAGTAGTTAACCCATGAATTATTCTTTTCTAAAATGGTTTGGGAATTCATTCACAAAAAAGTTTCTTAAAAGTGACATTTTATAACATAGATAATAAATATTTAAAATTTTTCCAAAAAATCAATTCTTTTAAATTATATCACATGAGTGGAACTCGTTCCATTTTTTACTAATTATATAATTTCAAAAATTTGGCTACTTTTTTTAAATTAGGCTGAAGGTAGAAGTAGGCCTGAATCTCAAACATCTGTCACCACGGTTTTTTTTTTAAATTTATTTATTTATTTTTTAGTATTAAAAAACAGATCTATCTGAAAAGAAGCTGGTGGCTTTAAGATGGATTGAATTTAGTTTTCTTTTCCTAAAACTGTACGTATTTGATTACTGAATAAAAAACATATTACAAAATGTTATGTAGTATTATCCTCTGGTAAAGATAAGTTGTTTTAATAAATGCGAAATAACATGAAAAAAGTCATTTAAAAGATATTTCAAAAATAATTTAAATTCAGAAAAATATCAATAATGAAATGAATCTGTTATCAAACATTGGTTTTTATCCTTTTTCAATATCACAACTGTTTGAAAAAATTGCATAAAACAAACATTGCAAAGGGAAGAAAATTTTAAGCTCAGGCTGAAATGGTGCCTAGGAATAACTTTAATGCTTGGCACATATTTCATTAAATTTTCTTTCCAATCTTCTCCTCATTAGTTTTCTTTTTGTGTTATTTTTAAGAATTGTATACAGCTAATTAGTTGCTTATAGTATATAATGGTTAAAAAAATTAACGAGGTTTATTCTTACAGTCCTACCTTATCTTGATTTTATCTAAGTGTATCAAATTTTTTTCATATGCTTTTAAAAATGAATCCTATTTCCACCATTACTCCTTAAACAAAACTTGAATTCAAAATTGTATTAATATTTTAATTGAAATTGAAATAAAAATATTAGTTTGAATAGGTTTATCACGAGATTATTGTAAAAACTTAAAACCTGAACTAATAGTATGCCTTTCCCTATAAAATCAATCAATTCATAATTATCATTAATCCCATGCTCTTAACACTTCTGATAAAAGTACAAAATGCAACTACTTATACGCAAAGTCAAATAAACATCGATAAATGAAATAAAGGCTGGTGAAATATTTATATATATATATATATATATATATGGTATTTTATGTATAAATTGATGTTTATTTTATTCTAGATGAAAATATAGCAATGATTAGAATCTCAGAGGAATAATTAATACATAGGCTGCACAGCTCTCTCTGAATGACACTGCAAACTGTTTAAATAGTGGACAGTAGTGAAAAGTTGATTGTAATGAATCGTTACGTTGAATGCAGTTTGTCGTCTTAATTAGAAGTAACTGGGATTTGTAGACAGCAAACAGCAATATATCAGCAAAGCAAAAGTGAATACTCGACCTACACCAAAGGAAATGTTTTTGTTAATGACATGAAATTGTAGTTTATATGGCCAGTAATCTTAGGAAACTCATGAGAGTATGAAAAAAGTAAGTTCAAGAGAACAGACACATTTAAAACGTTGCAAAGAGCATGATTTATGGTCATGAAGGTTAATCTCTAAAATAACAATTGTAACCTCAGCTTAATATTGTGGAATATTGCTACAATCAGCAAATATCAACTTTCAAATTCGCTGGCGTCAGTTGTGCCAGGGAGTGTTTATATATAATGCTTTGCACATGATTCCCCTGATATGAAACATCGACATCTCCAGCTAAAATTGCCTCGAAAATACAGCTAGTGACATACTCATTGACAAATAATCGTCCTTTCCGATGAATCTCACTTTAATTTGGACTACAACCGTAATTGAATATGCTTAGACGCTGTAAAGATGAACATCTTTTTCTACAAGACCATTATCCAGCTTCATATTGGATTAATCCGAAGGGAATATCCAGGTATACTGTTTGATATCATGGGATATCCTGACTGCTTAAATGCTCTAAGCAGCGATCATTATATAAAGGAAATTTTGAAAACCGAAATCATACCCGTCCTTCAAAGTATTCCTGAAGGCGTATTTCAACAGGAGCATTGCCGCCCATTTGTTGCTAGAAATGTACAAGCAAGATTGATATTGGTCATTCCACACATCACATACTCCATATAATGAAAGCGATTATAGATTCCATTAATCAGGAACTCGTTCATGATGCTCGCCCGAATATGGCTGAACTTGGGCTCAGATAGAAGATATCCGTAATACTTTTCTCAGGTATATTTACAGTGTTCTATACTTTTATCAAAATTTGTGTCATTCGATGCTACAACGATGAGAAGCTTTAATAGCTACACATGGTATCTACACCAAATATTGAAATTCAGAATGTAATCTACACTCAAGAGCCAAAACATTATGACCACCCCTACATTTTGCAATGAACTCCCTGGATGACGTGGAAGGCACGTGATTAGGTGGAAGTGGTATTTAACTGCTGCTGGAGAGTCTGAAGAATCATTCTGTCACTTACTTCTGTGTGTGATGGGAAAGGCTGCGGATCTAAGCGACTTTGATAGAGGGCAGATTGTAATGGTTTGAAGGCTCGGAACAAGTATTTCCGAAACTGCACGACTCGTGGGTTGTTCGCGATCTACAGTTGTTAGTACTTATGCAAAGTGGATGAATGACGGTGAAACCAGCAGTAGACGACATGGTGTTGGACGCCCACACGCTATCAAAGAAAAAGGTCCTCGGAAACTGTCTCGCATGGGGAAGCAAAACCGGAGCCAAACAGTGGCTCAGCTGACAGCCCAATACAATGCAGGGCCAAGTAGAATAGTATCGGAGCACACTGTTCAGCGGACACTGTTGGATATGGGGCTACGCAGCAAACGTCCCACTCGTGTGCCTTTGCTGACCAAGCGTCATCGCCAACTGCGCCTGCGCTGGGCCCGGGAACATCGTGACTGGTCCATGGATCAGTGGGAGAGAGTTGCCTGGTCAGATGAATCACGGTTTGTCATTCATCACGCCGATGGCCGTGTCAGGATACGCCGTCTTCCAGGCGAACAGTTGCTCCCTCAATGTACAGTAGGTCATACACAGGCAGGTGGTGGCGGTATTATACTTTGGGGGACGTTCTCTTGGGCGTCTCTGGGACCCGTGGTTGTGGTAGAGCAGACCATGAATGCTACAGGGTATCTGAACATCATTTCGAACCAGTTGCACCCTTACATGGCCTCTGTTTTTCCAGCTGGAAATGGAATGTTCCAACAGGACAACACCCCTTGTCACAAGGCTAAAATTGTGTTGGAGTGGTTCCAGGAACATGATGCTGAATTCCAGTTAATGTCCTGGCCGTCTAACTCCTCGGATCTCAATCCGATAGAACACATTTGGGATATCCTGGGACGGCATATCAGAGTTCAAAGACCACCAATTCGCAATATCTCTGATTTGCGTGGCCGTTGCTTTAACATCTGGTACAATCTGTCTCCGGCCATCTACCAAGAATTTGTGGCATCCATGCCAAGGCGGGTTGAAGCTGTGTTGCGCGCCAAAGGTGGGCCAACTCGTTATTGACAGATGGCCATAATGTTTTGGCTCTTGAGTGTAGTTTTTTTCAAAAATTTAATTGTTTTTTTGTACCACTGTAATTTTGTAAATTTATTTAATTACGATGAGTACTTTATAGTGTTCTAATTTTCACAAACATGAGTTATATTTATTCTGAAAATTATCAAAATCATTATGATCATTTATCAGAACAGAATTACAACTACATTCCGAATAAAACTTTGTTCTTCAAATTGAAACTCGGCCTTTTAAATGTAGTGTTATACTCCGAGATAATAATTATAGATTTTCAGTACTGGTAATAACTACAATTTACTTTTTTACAATTTTTCAAAAATATAACGATGTGGATAGACATTTTCGACGAAAATTTTAGTTTAAAATTTCTAACACGTTCTTATTGCAAACACTGGGGAAATAAATAAATGTAATATTTACATGTTTTACAATAAATAAAATTTAGTACATAGTCTGTAAAAATTTTATCTTCGAATTTTAACTACTTTTTATTAAATTTCTAAAGCGTTATAAGAAATACACAGTTACAGTTTTTTATTAGCATACTTAATAAAAGAACAATAAAAAATATTAAAGAGCACATAAAAACTAAAACATCGGTATGTTAAATTTTATTGAAAATAAATCACATTAATGTAAAGACTGTTATTAATGTAATGTAAGTTAATGTATAAAAAATGGAAATATTACCAAACATTTTCCAGAAAAATAACGTTTTTGTATTTAAAATTAATGGCACATACTGCTACTGGCAACTTTTCGTCTTTTCCGAATAGTCCCGACTCAATTTTAGCTATAATTATGGCCGAGAGATGAATGCAATTGATCTTTTTTTTTAGAGATGAATGCAATTGAAAATTTTCAAACTGGGAATTTCGAGACTGACTGATTGTCGTAAGTTGCACTTTGTATATCATACCATGATTACAATGAAAGTGAGCTTGGTTCTTGTAAATTCATCGAATGTAATGCTAACTCGTTGTTCCAAGATTTCTATAGAAAAGCTTTGCATAAGGCTTCTATTGAAAAACTTCCATCCATTTCCTATAAAGCAAAACGATAAATACCAGTCCAAAGACCTTCTTCTAGAGCTCAGTAGTTCAACACAACATGATACAATTTGAAACAGGAGGATATGCAACATAACATGGGATGCTGATGACGGCTCTGCAGCTCATCAATAGATTTATTCCATTATTTGATTAACTATATGTCTTACACATTTACTCTATCGTTACTACTTATTTCACTAGCAAAGGCAGCCACTATAGCTGATTTATCTACTCATACAAGCCAACAAAACATTCGCTTGCCTCTATCACCAATGGCATTTAGCCGACCAATGCATGGGCTGGATGTTTCACCTGTTATTAATTACTTTAGATGCACGTTAACTACTTCATATCGTGAACAGTAGGAAGGACTTGAATGCTTTTTGCCATCTGCGGGGTCAATTTCAGCTCTCCTTAGTTGAAGTTCTATAAATATTAACTTTTCTCTTGTTGCACCACCAAACTCCTATTAAGACATATTGCTGTATTTAACCCGCCCCTGCAACTTTTAAGGTCTACAAACTACTTGAAACAACAATATCTTTGCTGCTAACTGAGTTAATAAATATCTTGAGCATGGACTCAAGATGTTTTTTAACACTATCATTTGTACAGCTGACCAAGCTACATATTGAAATCAATCACACATTGAATGCAGATACTATGTTTTTATATGTATTTCAATTTCGTATACTTTCAAGACAAAAAATAATCCTGTTGGTTTCTTAATGCCTAGTTTTGGAAGCACTGTTTGATTAGAGTTTCTTCAAATTTTAAATAAAATTCCAATGAATAAAAATTTCACAATCTCAAATTTTCTGATTTTTTCTTAATTTGTATTAATCCAGCGTAATTCAAATAAACAAAAATAACTAATCCTCTCCACAATATTTTTTAAAGATATATTAAAGGATTTCTTTAACTTTAATAATAAAATTTTGCATAAGAAGTGTGTCCATTCGAGGAAAAATCTTTTGATAGAAAGCATTTAATTGTTGATACCCTTATTATTTGGCGTACAGACTTAAAACTAGTTAAAATATTCAGGAATTATAAATTATCTTTACTATTCATTGTTACTGAAAAACAATATTTATATCCAAATAAAAAAATACTAATAAGTTATTAGTGTTAAAAGCAGCATGAGTGGTAACAAATATTTTAACTATTATTTACAACAATTTAGCATATTTCTGTTCTCCAATTCTAAAGCTAATTTTTGATTTGAAAATAAGTGACTTTTTATACATTGCACATACATTATTTTCTTTTAATTGACAATATTTAAAAATCAAATCACCTTAAATAAGGAAAAAAATTTATAAATGCTAAATTGAGAACAAAAAAAATGAAGGGTATTTTCAGCAAAGAGTTTTGTCTTTAAAATTTCATCAGCTTTTTAAAGATTAAAATGTTATTTTAATTGAGTTAATCAAGAAAATATGAAGATAAACCTTAAAGGTGTTTTCACAGTAAAATTACATGTAGAACACTATACTCACCAGAAATGCTAATCAAAAATGCAATGTCTATCAGTAAAAATCGATAAGAAGATCTCGAAAACGTCTACGACTAATATTCCTACACTCAATATAGGTTTAGATATTTAGCTTATGTAATATATGAAAAATGTTTGACTGAAACGAATAACTTATGGATCTTGTCCTATAGGGTCCTAAAAGTGCGAGTGTGCTAGTTAGGACTAACTACTAAGGAAGTATCTTCTCCGAAGAAAAATGTTTCTGGTTTATGAACGTAATAAAACAGACAGCAAAATCCAGTAATTGTACATTTTCCAAGAACTTCATAAACCACAAGATTCACATAAAAAACTTAAAATTTTATGGAAGGATATAAATTCAAATCTTCTTCAAGTCAACATCTGATTTCAATGTGAAACATAGTTTTTTAATACAAATATTTTTCAATCTGTAATAAAATTCATTTATTCCAGAAAATAGAATTTTGGAGCTAATATAAAACAGCAATCAGTTGATCAATAAAATATTAAAGAGTCATTTAACGTTAGTTAACGAATTTGTATCAATAGGTTAACTAAATGGTATTTTCTATAAACTAACTACATTCTCTTCGAAAGTAATTACTTGATAAATTACTTGAGAAAGGATTTTTTTGGAAAATAAGAATCTTTGGGTTTTATTTTGGCTATTGTAGAAATACAACTACAAATATTTAAATTATATTATAAAATGAGTATTTTTAATAATCCCAAATAATTACAGCTCATGTATGAAATCGGTTTCAACAAAATGGTTAATCTAGTAGAGGTGTAATTTTACAAAATGATATTGTAAAAAAAATTTATGACGAAAATGCTGTCTTTTTCAGGTCGCTTGCTCATAGAAAATGTTTATTTGTTTTTAGAATGTCTTCATTATGTAATACTATTGAAAAGAAGGTAAATTCAATTAGTAAATAATATTTTTTAAATATTTGTCATTTTAACTATTATTTCAGTTTGATTATCACTTTTTACTGCAATTTGATACAACTCTTAATAGTTAGTTTTTAAAGTAACTATTAAGTTTTAACAAGTTTATATCAAATTGCAGTAAACTAACTATTTATTTTATAATTTAAACTACCAGTAGCACTCTTATTCCAGGTCTTAGTAAATAGGTATATCATACAACTAAATGCTTATTTAAAAAAAAAAACAGGGTTCTGAATAAATAATTTGTTTTAAACTTTTTTATTTATTTATTATTATTATTATCATCATAGCGTAGAGTAAAATTATTAGTGATTCGTCCTCAAATTAAATCGCTGAATTTATGGTACTGAGAAATTCTAATGGCCTTCCTTAGCATTTTTCACCTTGTTACTTAAAATTATCAAATTAATATTTGATCCAAGAATTGATAGATAAATTGCCCTACTTCAACGATTATTCAAAAATAAATTGCATAATTATTTATTAATTTAGCGACCTTTGAATTTTTCTATTCGCAAATTTTCGAAAATCAGTATGTACATAATAGGCTTTGAAAAGACATACTTTTACCTAGTGGAGAAGTACACCATAAGGAATCCTGCTTTTTAACTATTCATAAGCAGAATATCGTAGTCGTCATGAGGAAAGAATTAAGGATTTCTTAAACACTAAATTTACCATAACTTTGTAAATAGATACCTATATTTATCGAAATGGTGATAGATCATCTGACCCTCTTGCTAAATTTAATATGAATAGTAAGAAATCACTCGATATCATATCTCCTGGCGCCATCTGTTGATGATCGGACAATTCGCAATCAGCAGATGAGCCAATCTTTATGAATGACGAATAGACAAACTTTAAAATAATCTTCAGCATTGAAAAATATTAAACATTTGATAGTAAGCCAATTTTTGTTAGTTTATAATTCGAAAGTCACGAAGAAATGTTGTTCAAATATCCAAAAAAAAGTTTGAATTGATTTGTAACAGGAAAAAAATTAAAGTATCGTTTGGTTTCAAGTGACATTTAAAAATAATTTGTGGAACATTTTATTCCGTCCTTATGCGGGTGCGCGTGTGTGTGTGATGCATCAACATTTTTTGTGGCCCGTGTTCCACTTGTGTATGCCAAGGTCTACAGCCGAAAAAGAGATAGCATTACCTTCCGGGAAGGGATATCTTCACGCATTTGCGAATAGAATGTGAGAAAACCTGGAAAACTCCTACCAGTCAATCTGATTGTCGATACAAAGCGCGTTTGTACATTGTATCGGGTCGCCAAGTAGGAATTTGTTGAAAAAAATGCAAAGTTGGCTGATAACTTACAAATGTAAAGAATTATTTTATTCATCAAAGAATGCACCCATATTGTCTCTACACTTTTGCCATTTAAGCGGCTGGTTGTTCAGGACGGAGGTATAAAACCCTGGTGGGTGAGAGTCAATGAATTTGTGGTAGACCAATTTTACAGCAACGAGCCATCGAGTTTCTTCGTTTCTGAAAGCAATGACTGCAATGGACGCATCCAGTGGATTCGAACCCGAGCGCTCCAGCTCCTGCTCTGAGCCCTTTACCCCTGCCATGAAATGTAAAAAGGTATCGTTCAAGTCAACAATGAAAGAAAAGGAATTCCAGACTTTTTGTGTGAATATCACTCACAAAGCACTACACGAACTTTTTATTTCATAGCATGTATAGCTCGTTACAAAATTCTACATCACGCTAAAGAACTTTCAGATACCAATTAAAAGTTGCTCAATTAATCCAAAAAAATATTTGAATTGATTTTAAAAAAGAAGAAATAGAATATCGTTTGTTTCAAGTGACTTTTAAGAAATACTTGTGGTTAAGTGACTTTTAAATACTTTGTTTCAAGTGACTTTTAAGAAATACTTGAATTTTAAGTAATACATGAACCTCGTGTTTCACTTACGTATGCCACGAAGAGCCCACCGACGGGTGAAGAAGAGGCGGTATTGCCTTCTGCGGATGTTTTAAGGGTATCTGCCCTCATTTCCGTATAGTATGTGAGAAAACCTGGAAAACTCTAAACAAGCAGTTAGACTGTCGATCCGAGACACATTGTCACAATCGCCATCGAATCTTTTCGTTTCTGAAAACAGCGACTGCAACACTCGGCACTAGTGGATTCAAAGCTGAACCCTCCAGCCTCCTTACTTTGCCTTTGCCACGAGCTAGAAATTCTGTGCCTTTTTTGTAATGGTTTCCAACGCCCCTCGATTTCCAATTTACTATTGGAACACTTCATTCACTCAAATGCATGCACAATGCTTCTGTTGGTTATATTTTGAATAAGGCGAAGTTTATTTTAAAGGCATAATAAAAATGAAGATAGATTACAAAATGAATGTTTAGTTTTTAATTATTTCCTTTTTCTTTTCTTTTCATGATTTTAAAAGTTTTTTTTTTTTTTTTTAATTTTATCATTCCTTTCTGACTACAAAGCATATAATACTTTTAAAAAGAGACGGTATTCCTGGCAGATTATAGAACAATTCTTCTCCATTCTTAGCAATAAACTACACAGACACTTGATCGAAAATGTCAAATGTCATTTTAAACATTTAATAAATTGTATTTCTAGGTCATCATTTCTGTTGTTGCTTCGTTGTTAGTATTTCTATTGTTTTGAAGCAGTGGTTAAGGCTGACACCATCACTAGCAGCGACTCAAAATTGAAACACAAGAAAATACAGAGTTTGGTTTCAATTGCATCTACAGAGTGCAATCTAAGGATGAAAACAAAATGTAATCAATCGAATGTAAGAATTAAACACTTCACGACTCTTTAGATTTTACAACAGCTGCACAGAAGGTATGAAGACATTTTTTTCACAACTTATTGAAATTTTTAGTTCCGTTGTCTAAGCGATTTTTTTTCTCTCTTATTTATGATGTTTTAATCAAATATTACATTTCGTAATAAATGACTCTCAATTCGTTTCAATGATCATTAATAAGGCAAATTAAATTTTTCATTCAATCTTTTTACATTTTTTAAAAATCAAATTTACTTACATGTCCTGTCTATAAGTCATTACACTTGTCATCTTTAAAATAACTTCAGATTGTATAGATTCGAAAAACAGGCATTAGTTATAGTTTTTAAAATGCACAGAAATAGTTTTCAGATGTTTGGTTTACTTAGTTCTGCAGTGTGTACTGGTGTCTTTGATATCCTTCTCAGAACTGATGCCGAATTGTTATAGCCCTTATTTATTTGCTCGTAATTTATAATACAGACGTTGGTCATGAAACTTGAGATAAAAACGCCAAAAGAGAAAGTTTTAATATTACTTAATGTTTTTCAATAATTATTAATAAATTATAAGAAATTGCATAAGAAATATTTTTAATATGAAAAGTTTATGTTTTAATAAAAAGGTAAAATTCTGTAAATTGTAGCGATAGATTTATTTTTAAATTAAAAAACTTTCAAATTTTCAAGCTGATAAGTACGTGCCATCATGGATTTCAAAAAAAAGTCTTTTACTAAAGAAAGTTAAATCTATATTTCTTCTGCGAAAGAAATAATTTTAACCTAAGAAATTTAATTAATAATAATAATTAATAACCAAAATAACTACGGAAAATATTAAATAATATTAAAACTTCTTTCTAGCGCCACTTTCACCGTGTTTATAAGAAATCATTTTTTTTTCTAATGCAGCTGGTAAACACTTAGACAATTTTCTTTGATGCCTTAAGGCAAGCGCTGCACCGACGTTACTCACTTAGCCCTAAACAGCAAGTGCGTGTAGCTTGAAGATAAGATACGGACGCAGAGTAGCAATACCCCTGCAACACTCTACGATCCTATTAGACCGGGACCTACAGTTTAAAATGGATTCCGAACCACTACAAGCATACATGGCACCGTCGGGACTCGAACCCTGTGTTACCGAGTGCCAGAGCGCTAGCCACTCGGCCATTCAGGCCCCTTATAAAAATCATATCAATGAAGAAAATGTAAGAAATTAAGTACTAAATAATAATGAAAGAAATGTAGGAATTTCAGCACTAAATATTTATGAAAGAAATGTAAGAAATCAGGTTCATTACTTTAAAAAAAAAATTTTGCTAATAACATAGAAAATAAATTCTTTGGAAAAACAATTCTTTCGAAATCCAAATATTTATCAACTTGGAAAATTTAAAGTTTTTCACTTAAAAATAAATTGTGAACTAAATATGCAAAATTCATACCATAAATATTTAACAATAAATCGGATTCATATCGTAAATATTTAACAATAAATCGGATTCATACCATAAATATTTAACATTCACGAGTCAATATTTATCATACTTATTAAGACTTTTGGAACAACTGATATCTCGAGAAAAATGGACTGTTACGAGTTTCAGGCCTGCAAAGTTGATCTTATGAGCCAATTTATTAAGGATGCTTTATTAAGGAGCCAATTTATAAACATGTTATAAATAAGTATGCATGTTCCCTGTAAATCCCTATAATAAATAATAGGGTTATTTCAAGCACACCCCTTATTAAATAAATATGCATTCAACGTATTCAGGAATTCATTTAACAAAAATTCCAACTTCAAGTGGTGCTATCTTAATGATACAATTCATTTGAAAAATTAGAAGCCTTGTGCCTATTAAATGGAGTGAACAAAGAAATGTGTATAGTTCACTCTTAATAGAATCCATTTTTGCTTAGCTTAAAATATCAGGGTTACTTACAACAACATAACTTTTCTGTATTTTATTTCACTTCGAATAGGATAGTCTTCTAACCTGACAAAAATGTGTACTATACCGGCCAACTAGAGAAAGAAAAAGGTTAAAAAAAGGAAAAGGTTTTTGATGGTTCACATTCAAACCATTAAAAATTGTGTAAGTTGGCAGATATTACTTTGAAAAGTTATTATAACTCTCCCAAACATAAAAATGAGCTCTTCATGAAGGAGTTGGCCAACACTATCAAAATTTGTGTCAAGGTTTGAAGTCGCTGGTGCCATCTGTTACAGCCACTGCTTTCAAAAACGTATATAGTCGATAACGATTGTGACAGTAAGTTTAAGCATCCCAACATCTGCAGCCAAGATGGGAGCGAGAATTTTCTGATTTTTCTATTGTTATCACTATTATTATTTCTATTATTCTGTTATCACTTTAATAAGGGTCAACTATCAATAAAATTCTATATTCTCCCACCATCACTCATTCATGGATTATACGTGTTATATATATAATAAGCGCAGGTGTAAAAAAAATCTAGTTTTAAACTAATAAAAATATTATTTAATTATTTTTAATGAAAATACTATAAAGTCTTATTAGGGTCTATCTAAAAATTATAAGTTCAAGTTGATGAGAATTTATTGGGTAAATTAGGAGGCCTAAAAGGGAAAATGATCGCTTCAAGCCACACATCATCCTGAGCATCTACTCAAAAGCTCAAAGGATCCATTTTGGAGCCTTCTAAGCGCCGGACAGATGGTATGGAAAAGGATGCAGTTAGGGCCTTGGATTCGTATCACATGCCAATCATTTCCTTGCTGTTACGCTTAGCAGTGTACATTGCAATGTAAGATTGACTAGAATGTCTTCGACGGCATTGTTGAGTGCCACAATGCCGACAGTAAGATACCTCTTTTATATGAATGCTAATTATACAGTAGAAAATTGAAAATATTTGACATGAAGGAATCTGCAGGAGCAATTCTCATTCTCTCAACTTTTCTTTAAAATACTTTTTTTTTCGAATGATATGTTCAAATAGAATGTCCACATTTTTTTAAAGTATACAAAGTAACTCATTTATTAATTAAAAATGAATTTATATAACAAAAGCATGAACTATTTTATCCATTTTAAGTAATATTAATAAACAATTTTTTTTTTCATTCGTATTTATTATTTATTAATTTGTCTGTGGTATAAGAATTACTAAAATTTTAAACTTTAAATTTCTTGTTAATTATTTTAGTTATCCTCAAACAATGACAAAGCCAAAGATGCAAAAATCGGCCTCTTCAGGCTTTATTCATTTTATGAAACTATATCTTTCATGACTCTAATACAGCAATTAATAAGAAAATTGTTAGTTTATGTACGCTTCTCTAATTTGTAAGAAAAGGATTTAGCATTAAGAAATATCATAAAAATTTACATTGATTTAAGTGTAGTTAATAAAAAAAGATTTTATGATACTTGATGTTTTAAATATAATGCGTATATTTTTTCTTTGTTTTGAAAGTATTTTAACATTTAAGTTTTGATCTATGTGAATAGCAAAGGGTAACCTTTTCCATAATCATATCTTTTAAATAAATGTCATTATTTTAAAATCGCTATAAGAATTTTCAACACATTTTATAAAAGATAAATGTTTCTCTGTTACACATGTTAAAGAATGATAGGCATTAGCATTCTAAATTGAAAGAAACTATTTGTTTTATTCAAAAGTTACATATTGATTTTTGTACCCATTCGTGTAGTATAACAAATTAGTCAATAATTATATGTTGTTGTCAAATGAAAGCTGGTTGATTGCTATGCGGGGTATGAAATTCAGCATACACCCTGGTAAGCTTGCACTATACACCAACCGACGAGTTCATTTCCTGCATAGACACTTCCATTCAGCTGCTTTGACAACTGAGCTTTCACTGTTTCGAACTCAACACCCAGCCACCCACTCATAATAGAAAATGTTCCAAAATATACTGAAACTTAAAGAAAGCTTAATAATGATTTTTTTTTCATCTGCCTGTTTTATATTTTTCCATTAAGAAAAATCATTAAAGAATCTTATAAAATGTTACCTTCCGTATTATTGTACTGAAATGTTTATATGTTATAATATACCAGACTTAACAATAAACATTTGCAGAATTTTGGATATTTATAAGAAACCTATACAAAATATTATCCAATCTGTAGCATATTTGTAGATTTGCATCCTTTTAAATCAAATTTTATCAATTCTAATAAACTTCCCTTTACCAATCATTATAATGAGTTCTTTTCAAATGCATTGAATAATTGATCAATAAATTCATTTTTTTTTATTAAAATGTTCACATTATTTAAACTTTTAGACAGAGCTTTTTTATTCTCTATTCTTCTATATTTTCAAATTTATGTCTACCTTTCAAATGTTGTCGAGATTTTAATTCCGTTTGCAGATTTTGTATTACCAAATGAGTAAATGAATTCTCCATAAATTGAGCGGAATTGCTAAAAACGTTCTATTTTAACGGGTAGCCATATGGACTAGTGTTTTCTTCCTAGCTTAAGGAAAAAGAAATTTCGAGCTAACTTGACTCAAATATAGTTGCATATCTAATAACGCTTCATTTTTTTTATACAAGACCTAAAAAAACAAAGAAAATGATATTTTACGACAATTTTTTTGCTGATGAGAAAAAGCAACTTCGAAATTTGCAGGCGTCGTAATCTTATTTCAAAATTTCCATTGATCTCATCTAATGAAACAAAGAAAATGAACAACATTGCAACAAACAACTGGCACTCAGCATTCCATAGAGTCGATAGAAATTTAGAAATATTTACAGATAACTATAACAACATAAACATTATTACAATTGGCATTTAATGAGAAAAAGCACACACAAAAATATTTCCTTGGATTTTTAAACCTATTAAATTTGATTTGAAAACTATTAGCATTTTTAACGGATATATTATGTAATAATGAGATTCTAGTTTATCTGTAAAAATCATTAGATACATCATATTTAGATATCATAATTTTTCGATCTTTACACAGTCTTTTTTTTCCGTGAAGAGTTTTCATAACACTTTTTTTCAGGGAAATTTATTGAAATAAGTCTAAAACTTGACAATGACTTCCACATAAATAAAGATATAACAAATATAATTTACAATTCAATTTATAACTTTTCTGACAGAATTAGGTATAATTATTAAAGTGATTTTATTGCTATATCTTGATACTAAATTTTGTATATCTGATTCGTATTGCGCCATTTTTAATAATAGACATGCCTATTTAGATTCATCAGTTAACACATTTTTTAACTGTCTTTTACAAAATTCATTCTGAAAAAAAAAGAAAATCTCACTAGAAGAATTGACAATCTTGTTGTGGTTGAGTTTTTTAAAAACTAAAAAAAATTGGGGAGCAATCTAATCTTTTTATCCTCCTTTTTAAAGTTAATTGATTTTTGAATTTCAATTTCCTCTGCGTTTTTTGGGCATATTTTAATCATTTTGGAAATAATGTAATTAAGTTTAAATTTTCAACTTAACTTCAACTTCCCACCGTGCAGTCTCAGATCATTGCTCTTTCTTTTATGAGTTTTAATATAGGAATTACAAATTCTGAAATGTATGCTTCTAACTTTCTTTGTTTCATTTAAATTGCACCAGATGTACAAATGCATTTAAAATAACGCGTAAAATAATAATTTTTTAAGCGGTTGGTCGATACCGAAGAACTGTTAGACACCCTTGAAATATTATTATTCTGTAAAATAGAATTAATACAAAGCCTTCCCAACAGTTGTTTTCATTACAACTTTTGAAAAATCTTATATTCTAAAGTAGCTATGGTAAAAGGTTTCTTTTAAATTTAAATATTTGTTTTTGGTTGAGAAGCACTGCTCTTTTCTGCCTACAGTTTTTCAGATCGAATTTTCTAAATCTTTTTTTTTTTATTATTATTATTATTATTATTGTTTTTTCACTGATTGGAAGTCCAGTTACCTTAAACAACTAGGCAGCCAGCTTAAATAAAATTGTTTTTCTTTGATTTCTCATTGACTTCCGAATAAAATAACACTCCTCCCATTTCGTTCAGTTCTTTACCTGTTAATATGTGAATTTGTCTCCTAACAACATTTCAACCTTATTGCATAACCCAATGGGAATACCTGTCTTTTAGTCATTTTAAAATATGATTTTCTTAAACGTGTAATAAAAAGCTTTATATGAATGCTTTACTAGAATTTTCAAAACTTTACAGCATAAATATTAAGTTTTCAAACGTTAATTATGTTTTTATTTCAATGTAATGAAATTTAAAATAAATCTGATTGAATTTTATTGCTTCTATTTTTGTCCCAACTGGGTAAATATATGCAAAGATTGATTGCGATCAGTTTGAATAATACATTGAACACTTTTCTGAAATCTTTTTTTATAATTTCACTGTTAGCGATTTATAACAAAACTTCAAAATAGCAAAATGAAAACAAAACTTAGCAAAATGAATTGCATTTTTCAGCAAGGCAATGCGACATTAGGTGAGTCTGAAATAAGTCACACTTCATTTAATAATTTACTGATTCTTGAACATTCCCTTTCCTAATCTAACAAGTTTCCGGACATTTCACATGATTCGTTCCTTCATCGAAGTCTAAAAGTGTATTTAAAGAATTTTAATAATTTTTGTTGGTAGCTTATGTTTATTTCCATTACTCAAATTATATCGTTCTCCACATTTCCTGCTAATTGGAGCTTTTTTTATCTAACATCTTTCACGTATTCCAAATCCCTAAGAGATTTTGTGCGTATGTGTTTCTTAATTATTTTTGAGGCAGAAAACTAACAGAGTTATTATTTAAAAGAAGATTGCTGATACTTTCATTTAAGGTGTGTATTAATTTATTTATGTATTGGTAAATATTTTTATTTTTAATCCTCCTAGCCTTAAATTCTTTTTGCCAATATTTGTTTGCTCAAGGGCAATTCAGGATTGCTCATAATATTATTTTAGAGAAATAATTCTGCATAAATCTGTCCCGCAACATGAAACGTGCACATTTTTATCGTGTTTACAAATCCTCAGTTCAACAGCTCCTTCTTTCAGTAAATGCAATATTTCATTTACAATATTTTGGGGGATTTCTCATTAGATCTTAATAATGTTCTTTGATTTAAATCGAAATAATGCACCCTTTTCTGTTTCACTATTTTAAACTATACACGTTTTAGAATTTTAAGAATCAATCACGGCAAGCCCCCATATTATGCAATCAAACACTTTGATAAATATTTTTGGTAAAAAAATCAATTTCTATATCTCATCAAGTCGAATTAATATTAAAAAAACATAAACTTCTCATTCAAAAGCACTTTATACATACCTAAAATAATCTTTTGCAGTCTATTATTAGTTTTGAATATGATTTTTTTCCAACAACAAATGCTAACATTTGAATTGTTTAATGACCATGTGGGGTAGAGAGGGAAGAATGTCTTTGCCAAACAATTTTATTATAATAAACAGTTAGAGGTATATAAAAAAATTTGTGTACACAAGAGATGAAAATTTCATACATTGATTTCATTGATACAAAGTGAAGTCCAAAAGGAATTCATTAAGTGTTCCACAATCAAACTGAACCTGTTTGCTAAACTCTCTCCTTCATTTTATATATTTATATAATTGGGTCTGGCGCTCAGTACTACAGATTTCGGGTTCGAGTCCCGGCGGGGCCATGGATGTTTGTAGTGGTTCGGAATCCACTTTAAACTGCAGGTCCAGGTCTAACAAGACTGTACAGCGTTTGGCGTAGGACTGACAACCCTACCCCGTAAAAAGAAAAACATCTCATGTTTCGAAATCTGCCAGTAGGCAGACGGCCTTGGCCCACCATGGGACTGTTGCTCCAGTCATGATGATGATGATATAATTGGGTACGTGATGCCGTGAAGGCATTTAAGAAATGACTAAAGTTATAGTATAATCTTCATTTAAAATCAACTAAAAGTCAGCTATTTTTTTCCCCCTTTTTTGACTTTTAAATTATTTGGCGAGCATCAGCATTTAAGAAAGGAAAAAATCGAGGTCAAGGCAATAATGATTTTTATATAAGAAAAACGAGTTCCAAGGGATAATACTTGAAGACGTCATTTGGTGTTCTATTGGTTGCTGTATATTCAACTCTTGAACGTAAGATATAGCATCAATACGGACCTAACTTAAATTATCTATAAATTTAAAATGTGAATACTGAACAAACAAATTCATTTATTGATTAATTTCTACGTAGGGCTCAAATTTGACTTAGAATTGGAAACTAAATATAATTAAGGGTGTAAAATAATGACATCTTTTGTGAGAAATCACGATAGCATACCACTTCTGGCAAGCATGCCAGTGCACTGTTTGTAAAGTTGACATTGTCTAATTCTACTTAAGACAAAAGCATAATCAGAATTCAAATGTTTGAGCATATTCTGAAATAGGATTGGTGCTAAAATTCCCCTGTATTATTTATATATATATATATATATGTATATATATATCATTATTAATTAAAATATAAATTTCAGAAATACAGCGTAGAAAGATCTGTACAATAAATTATCGCGTTGATAAATAGAAAAATAGTACGAAAAGATTTCAAGTTCTATTAGAACAATCACAGGCAGTTTTAAATTATATATTTTGGTGTGTTTCATGATTTTTTTAATAGATAAGGATTATTGCGAATTACATTTTGTTTGCAGTTATGTTATAAACATTTGCAAAAAGTTATAACCATTTATATTTTTAAACAGTAAAGGGTGAATACGTATTGCTCACACTGACACTAAAACGTTTTTATTATATAAATATTATTTCAAAAACATTATGGAATGAACGGTAAAAAAAAAAAAAAAATCTCGAATAGTTCACTCTATGTTTGCCAAGTGCTATCAAAGTGTATTTTCTAAAAGTAAAGATAATAATCTAAGTAGGTTGGTTGAATCAGGCAGCAATTTTTGTTTGGTCATTATTATTAGAAATTCTAAAGTAAAGAGACATCTCGAAGGTCAGTAGGCTTCATACTTTTATTGCATCATAAAACTGCAACAGCTGTTTATATATCATTGATTTTTTTTTACCTCCCCCTCCAATTTTAAGAAGACTAATTATTTTGTTCGTCAATTGAATCTCTTAAAAAGATTATTAAAATATTTACGTTTTTAATAAGTTTGAATAATTTTTCTCTTACTTTTTTATTACATTCTAGAAAAATTATCCATAAAAAAAAGAAATAAACTAATACAGATTTAAAGTGATAAAATCCTTTTTATTAAGAGAAGGAATTAAATTATTCTCGTTATTAATTGCATCAAAAAAACTCTACTCTTATTTAATAAAAACATATTCATTATAAATTGCCTCTGAAATTTAAACAATAAATTGTTTTTCGGAAAACAAAAATCTGTCACGAAAAACCGATCACGAAATCGGTCACGAAAAACAAAATTAAAACGTAATAAATCACCCAAGTTTAAACCATGTAATGTCTTATTGCATTTTATAAAGTTGAACTATTCGACAAAAAATAATATAAAAAGGCGTGATGAATTAAATCTAGAGCAACTTCTTTTTCAAATTAAATAAATTAGATCAATAGTTTTAATCAGGAATATATTTACTTTTAGCTTAAATTTGCAATCAGTTTGTATTTGTAAACGAAAAATAATAGATAAATATTTTCTGTTAACATTCAATAATTAGAAATATTAAAAAATATTTGCAAACATAATGTATCTCAACAATTTAGTTGTTGGTTTATTTTAAGATGTACGAAGAATTAAAAAAAAAACTCTAACTGAAAATATATAAGTAGATTAGGATTCTCAATATTTAAATATAATAATGTCATTTTTTGAAATAATAATTTTACATTCTCTTGTAGCATAATAATAATAATTTAAATCTGTATAAAACAATTTTTAAAAAAATGTATACATTATTTTATGTGTTCTAATGGTTTACCAAGTTTTTAAAAAGCCTTTTATGCCCATATAAGACTTTTTCAGGGCCATAAACGGATTGGAAATTTTGCATTCGCATTCATTCCCGAAGCGATATGAATCACCTCTCTCAACAGATTAAAAATATTAGATCCAAGAACATCTATCCTTTTTATATGTTATTCTAATTTTTTTTTTATTCTTTCTGCAATTTGTTCATATGCACATGGTTTCCATAGATATTGGTTTGAGTGACAGCACCTTCTGGAATAGTTTATGAAACATAAGAAGGGTCAGTGGAATAAATTAAACATTGTCCGATTACAAATTATCATTTTATTTTTTTAAAAAGTACTATACAAAACTTAATTTTGTGCATAGATTACGATTAATGGAAAAACTATGAATAAAACAAAATATAATATTCAATGCTTAAAATATTTACTACAACACCATCTATAAGTGAAATGTAGTAATTGGCATTGTGATGCTTTAATGAATTACAAAAACATATAAGAATATATTTAAGATTTTTATTACTCTATCTTTGTATGCATATTATTAGGGTTTTCAATAAATATTAAGAAAGGAATTGTACCGCTTCTTAGCGTATGTGTGTTTAAAAATGCCGATTTCTTTAAATTATCAACCTCAATTATTACCTCAACTTCAATACTATACACTGATCAGTGTCAAATTCCTCCCTGTAAAAATAATGGTTGATTCTCATATATTTTACGCTTTTTATTTCAAATATGGCAAATCAAATTGCTCTATCACATGCTATTTTAGAGAAATAATGATTGCTATAAATTTAAAATAGAACAGCTAAATTTTAATTTAAGGGGCCTTGGGATTCAGCAACTATGGAAATCCCCACATCAGAGATTTTGTACCGAATGTGGCTTTCTAGTTTCTGTTTCATTTCGATTATGTTTTTCTATTCTATTTCAAGTTTCGCCATAACTTAGAGCCGAAAAAAATCGCCAAAAACACAAGCTGCCCTAAACGCGATATTTTTTGTATAAATTTCCAATTTCCAATTTCCAAAACCAGTTTCCGTACCAAAAAATCTCTTGCTCAGACATTTGTGCTAAAAGTTTTCTATTATTTTATTTTTGGGTACTCTTACACCTTGAGTAAAGAAACTAAACCTGAAAATAGGGCCAGTCCTATGATTGCTGACACCCTGGGCAAGCTGAAATTTGGTGCCTTTTTTATGTATAATCATAAAAAAGTAAGATGGACAAAAATTAAAATGTAGAAATGAGTTTATTATCTAGGTTGTTTTTAACAAATAATGATTAATAATATTGTTTTTCTCCATCAATATTTGGTCAGTCTGAAAAATTTTCATACCTATATACATTGTCTCGTAAGAATTCCGTTCAGGGCGAATTTATATTTTGGATACCTATATACATTGCCTTTACAGCAGCAAATCTTTTTATGGTACTCTCTATATTTATATTCTTTGTAATATCATTTTTTTATTGGCAAAATTGTGGAAAAATTCCTTCTGTCTTGATACATGGATAACCTTAAGTATGCCTTTGTATTATCGATGCTTCTTTCTGAAGTTACCCCAGCAATAGCTATTATAAGAATTATTCTTAATGCAACCCACAAATTTGGCACAAAAATCTGTAACTTATTGGTGCTTATAAATCTAGCGGCTTCTGTTTCAAGTTTTACATCTTCAGGAAATAAGCCTTTATTTGTATCTAGTTCAGAGAGAAACACACTTTCATATTAAATGAAATCTCATCCATTAATATTAGTTATTTCTTTGAACACTTTTTTTTTTTTTGGTTATTCTTTTATTTCTAAAAATGGGTTCTACATGTAAATCCGAAACTAATTGTTTTACTGATACTTGTACTTTTTCATACCCATATATATGGTAATCAATTTAGTAATGATATTGTTGTTCATCAGGGAAAATGCAGTAGATTATTTCGTAAAAGTGCTCTGCATAGGTTTGCCGACATTGTTACTCGGCCTAAAACATCCTACCAGGTATTTATCATAACTAAAAACTTCTACATTTATTACAAAAGTCTCTGCTTCATGTTGCACTACAGAATTAGACACAGACATTTTTAAAAGTTCATAAAGAGCTTCCCCAATTTCCGTAATTTCGTATTTAATAACTTTGACCGATTTTTTTCTACAGATAATTAGAGATCCGAATTCACAAGCAAATCGTTTGACGTCCCATTTAAATAAACGCTTTGACCAGAAATTTATTTCCCTTGATCCTTCAATTTTTCTCACTGATTTGATAGGCCCTTTACTTTCAGTAAATTACCAGATGCTATACGAGCTGTTCCCAATACTTCCGCAGGCAGTGACGGCATACCAGCTAAATTAATTAAAATTCTTCTTGTCTCTATCTTCAACAGCTACTTCATATTTTAATAGCATTTGGCACACCAGCAATATCCCTAAACAGTGGCTCATATCTCAAATAGTTTCAATACTTAAATCAAACAAAGACAGTACTTCCATTAGCTCCTACTAACCATTTGCCTTAACTTCTGTCACACAAAATTTTTGAACAGATTATACTCAAGAGAATCATTCAATTTTCAGTCCCCGTCAAATTCAATCGTTATCATTGCGGCTTATTTCGTATAAAGATTATATGTACTTTTTGTCACTACTTCTTCACAAGATTTTCGAGGCTAAAAATGCAAAGGACAATTTCGTATTTCTTAAATTAAACATTTATTCGGACTGGGAATCCATTTGAAGAACCTGGATGTTTACCCATTGTAAATATCTATCCTTGTAACTTAATCCACAATTTACCACCAGTTAGTCAGAACTCGAAAATCCCATCTCACCTTGATTATTTACCTTTCAAAACAAATAGTTACCCCATCAATTCATTAAACATCTTTTTAAGCAATATAAAGTTAAGTACTGAAGTGTTATTTTGTCCTCAGATACATATAAGAAATATCTAAAACATTCAATATCTGTCATCAATACCGTTTCCCAAGAGTTTTCTTCAAAACAGGTTTCTAATTACAATAGCATTTTCACAGGAGAAGCCCTTGCACTGATTTTAACCACTTCATCAGATGTTCTCTCAACTAACAATTATATCATCATAACAATTTCTAGGTTCATCAAGCATTAAAAAATTACATCTTTCAGTCTAATCGCGTTATCAAACTACTCGAAAGTCAAGTAAAAAACATCTTAAACAACATTTTACCTATCGAATTCTTCTGGACTCCAAGATATGTTGTCATTACAGAAAATGAACAAGCAGTCTCTGGCAAAATCAGCAGCAGACACCATTATTTTTTATTCTATACTCCCGAGGACTTTATTATTCACAAAAAAATAACAATACAAGAAACAAAAAGTCGATGGATAAGTGGAAAATACGCCCAAGAATTTATTCTATTGAACAGTCTAAAACATGCTCACTGACATCTCCCTGCAAATCAAAAGGAAGACATGCTACTAACTCGATTTCTTACTAAAACTTCTCCATTAAGAGCTAAACTCCATAGACTTAGTTTGACTCTATTCTCTTTGTGCCCCTTTTATAAAACACCTAAAACTATAAAAAACATATTTTTTTTCAATGTACGAAGTATGATGAGTCAGGAAGGCTGTTACAAAAACTTTCATCTACAAGGTTCTTTCTCTTATATGGTACTCGTATAAGACTATAACAATATATAATTTTTTACGAAAAGTCTCGCAACGGGAATTTCAGTTTCCTTCTTGCCCCTAAGTTTCTTAATACCATTCCAATTTTATTGAGTCGTAATTTAGTCGATCAATAGCTTCATCTATTCATTCCATCTTTATATTTACTCAGCTTATTTCTTTTTTGTTGCTAGAAATACCTTACAATATTTCACTTCATTCCAAATCATGTTCAAAGCTCAACATAGAACCTATCAAATTTGAAAGACAATCATGGATTAATGAATTTTGGTCTTTATGGTTAATTGATTATAATTTTCCGATCGTCATCTCAGTATATCTTTTATTTTTATAGCATTTGGGTAAATTAAGAAAAACAGCAAATCTCAAAGCTAGTAGTCAAGTCAAGTTCGATAGAATAAGATATAAACAGAATGTTTAGCTGTTTAAATCTTGCTATCATGAAGAAGTGTATCTTCAAACTTTTATATTTATCACCGAAGTTAATGGCGATAAGAGAAAATCACGTGGCTCTCAGTGCCCATATATATTAAATAAAACTATTGAAGTTAGGAAATGCAAACCAGTTAGGTCTAAAACCTTGACACATGCTCTTTTTGAGGGAGTTACTTCAGTACGAGAAAGATATAAACTTAAATTCAATAATCCGAAAGGTATTAATTCATGCAAGATTGATTCCTAGTACATTCCAACATTAGTGGGAAAATAGCTAATTTGTATTCATGATATTAGATCAAGAAAATAAAGGAAAATAATATATTATCAATTGATGTATCACACTACTTGACTAGATAATTACGGTTAATTAATAATAGTTCTTGCCAAAGGAAAGTATTTCCTCTATGGTAGCCACACTTTTACTTCATGGTAATAATTTACATCTAAGAGAGAATAAAACTCGCGATGAGATGGAAGAGACTGCCATTGATTATTTTCATAACAAATTGAAGAAGAATAGTGAAGGCAGTGCTATGAAATCTATCTCCTGTAGATTACTGATAGAGAAGATTTGTCTTATAACAAAGATGTAGAAGAAAAAAGATTGGTGTAATTAACTGAAATATCAGAAGAGGTTAGATGATTAAAGCGATGTGTTTGAAGACTGGTTTAAACCAGAAGTAATAGAAAAAGTTCCGCATAGGGAATTTATAATGTTACACATTATCTACCACATCCAGCCGTTTTCAAAGATAACTCCACAAAATCAGTCAGACCTGTCTTCGACGTTTCATGCAAATATAAACACCATTCTTCTTTAAATGACTGTCTAACAAAAGGACTAAATCTGCTCGAGTTAATACCTTTAATTCTAGTTGAGTTTGGACAGAGGAAAATCGAAATGATTTCTGATATAACATTTTTTATTTTACAAATATATGTCATTAAAGATGACAATGATTTTTTTTTTTTTTTTTTAGATTTTTGTGGTGGAAAGAATCTCACAAAAGGAATTGAGAGAATTCATCATTTTCGACCAGTTTTTGGCCTTAACTGCAGTCCTTTTCCTTTAGAAACAGTCCTAAATTGTTATTTTGAATTCGAAACATGAAGGGTATTGATAATTTAGAAAATCCAGCTGATTTACCTTCAAGAGGCCGTTCGATAAAAAAAGTGGATAATCCTGATAGTAGGGCTTTCAATACATTTCTTTGAAGATGAAAACATTGATTATGGATAGCGATGGTAATGACAACATAATGGCCTATGGGGAAAGTAGCTGGCGTGTATCATGGAACTTCACTTTTAATAATGACAGCCTGCATGTTGAGATTTATAAAAACTTCACATGATAGTAAGCCAATTCAGAAGGAAGAGGGAATGGAGTATTAAAATATTTCAATTGTTTGCCATTTTTTCTGAAAAAGGAGCGAGAAGAGAAATTCTTACGCTGCAAATTTCATACTACAGGTGATCACGTTATCTCAAAATGTTTTGGTACTTTTCCGTTAACCGGGCGCAAATTTTGCCATTATCAGATTTTTCGTTTTGGTGTTCCGCTACAAACCAGCAATGTAAACAATTTTGAAAATAAAAAATAATAATTTTCATAAAAGAATAACTATAGGGGGGATCAGAACCGTAATTCTTTTTATAATTACGGTTCTGAGATCGGCCTTTTTTTTTTTGTAAGGACACTGTTGACATTCTTACCTTTCAGATTCATCCCATTGGCTCCCATCGTTCAGCATAATCCCTAGTGTGTTGGTAAACAAAAAAAAGTTTGTTTACGTTTTTCAATATGTTTACGGCATCGACAACTGGTCCCTAATTGTACCGAATTTAAAACTTAACTTTTAACTTCTTTTATTTTGTATCTTACTTTTTATCAATAGTATTTTTAAATCTTTTTTTTTTTTTTTTTTGGTACCATTTTAATTTTAATTTTTAGAAAGTTTTATCTTTAATTTACTAACAATAATTAAGCAGCCTATTAGAATTCTAAACATATATATGAATTAAGATGAGGAGGTTTAAGGGGTATTTCCCCCTGTTGGTACTCCGTAAACGGTACGCCAGTTGCCAGTCAAAGCAAATGGTATTAGCTGATTAGACGCCCATCCAGGAAAGGCTCAAGACAGCTACTTTGCAACTTTTTTTTTTCTTATCGAATCTGAATTTTCATCTACATTTTTTCCTTCTTAGGTGCATGAGACTGTAGCTGAAAGCATCGCATCATTTCTTCAAGAATGTCCGATTACTTTCCTTTGTGTGATGTAATACTTCCGTTTATTTTTATATTTATTTTATTTGCTTTGAAATACAGCGATAATTAAAGGAAAATTTATTTATCAAAAATTTTATTAAATTCTTAGTAAAGTTGAGTCATAAATATTTATTTTACAAAAAATTTCGTAAATTTATTTTATAAATATTTAGTATTTCTCTATAAATATCATTTATAAAGAAAATATAAATTATATTAATGACACCCGATTCTTTGCTCTCGATTAAGTTAAAAATGTGTCTGTTATAAATATTTATTAATGAATAATAAATATTGTCATAAATATTTATTAATTATTATTGACTTGAAAATTTTATAAAAGTAAAATGATTTTCCAGTGAAAAAGAAAAATTTTTTAACAATAAATTAAATAATTAATAATTGCCGCAAAATATTCTGTAAAGATTAAATAATTACATAACGTTGAAGTGAAGTGAAAATAGTTTATTGTTATTGTTTGAGTCGTTTAGTTTCATTTTACATCTCAAAGCACCCAGAGCAGACATTGGTGAGTAGAGTGCGTTTCGGTGAAATCTAAGCTGGCAAGTTAGCTGTTTGCTTTTGACTCACCTATTTGTTCCAATTACTCTCAAGGTTTTTTCATCTTTACCAGAGGTGGTAATTATTATTTTATTATACTAATCGTCCAACTGGGACACATTTAATTACTTTTTCCTTCCGTTTTTGTTTTTTTTCCTCCTTTACGGAATTTTTTTCTTTAATTTTTTCCCTTAATCCAGTTTCTATGTAAGGCACCATTGGTTCCCCCTAGTTAATTTTTGAGGTTCTTTTCCGTTTTTTGCAGCATGGCGTGTTCCACGTCTAACGCTTCTACAATGGAGTACTCTTGGGATACTGATATCCATTTTAAATCCCGACGCAATATATTCGACAACTTACAGATAGCAGCCCAACACGGAGCTACATCATTCACACTGCAATTCACAGTTCCAGATAAAGCAATACCTCGGTCCCATCCGCGAATCCTGAAAGACAATTTAGCATCGAAATTGTCAACAGTCAAACACATCGACAATCTGAGACTCTCCCGCCAGGGAAAACTAGTATTATCCACTAATCACCTACAAACAGCCACAGAAATGGTTCATATTCAAGCTATTATGGGACTTCCCGTAATAGCATCTTTTAACCCGGAAACAATCACTACCTGGATTCTTATTCATGACATTCCATTAGACGTTAAACTAGAAGATTTGGCTACCGAATTAGAGGAAGAGAACTCTTTTTCGATAGCTGAACTTCGCCGTTTCGTTAATATTAAAAAACCATCGGTTACTTCCCCAGTATTAGTAACTATTCTCGGCACTATTATGCCGGAATATGTCAAAATATGGCTAACGTGGCAGAAGATATCTCTTTTCTTTGATAAACCGCGACAGTGTAGGAACTGCTTTTCATTTACTCATCCTACTCATTCTTGTAAAAATAATCTAGCGTGCGAACGATGAGTAGCCCTCACAATGTCTCCACTTGCACTTCACAAATTCTTCAGTGTGTACAGTGCGGAGACAACCATATTGCCACAGACTTAACATGCCCAAAACAAAAAGCAGAGGAGAAATTTCTCAAATTCAAAACACTCAACAGATTATCCTTCATAGAGGCTCGGAGAGCATATCATCCAAAAACTGCAGAAACATACGCATCACAACTTACAACAGCCTCTATCAAGACTTCCGGCTTCATCACCAAAGAGGAGATAACACAAATTCTTCAACAACATTCTCTAGATACGCGACAATTAATTACAGACGTTTGCCAGGCTCAGGCCGCATCCTTTCAAGAATCACTTCAACAACTAACCACCAATTTTACAGCAGCACTTAATAACATCAGTCAAACTTTAAAAAGACTTTCACATCCTTTGACAACAACCCAATTATCGAATATCAAAGAAAAAAAGAAAACTAAAAACTAAAAATACGGGTCCGAATTTTTGCAGGAACTTGATAGCTCCATCTCTCTTTATTCAGAACAACGAAATGTACAGAATGCTATTTCTTTCCCTCAAATACATTCTGATCAGTCAGACATAAAAGCATAGTACAATTCTAAGACTCTTTATATTTGGTAAATTTTTTTGAACTAGTTCAGTTCAATTTTCTTTTCCAATGTTCTCTCATAATTTACACATCGTTCAATGGAATGCAAGAAGCATTCGAGCCAAAAAACCATGGCTTCTGAAAATTTTCAACTCTGCTCATATTTTTGTAATCCAAGAAACTTTTCTCAACAATAACGACGTTTTTCACTTACCTGGCAAACACATTTTTCGAAAAAACAGATCAAACAACACTAGAAGGGGAGGTTTGATGATCGCAATAGATACTTCTTTTTCTTGTAATTCTATTAATTTCCTCAATCTTCCACAATCGGATAATGAAATTCAAGCAATTTCGATCCATCTCAATCGTAAGTCTTTTTCTTTGTCAATATTTATTCTCCCAAAGGCGAATTCACCATTGAATGGCTAGAAGCAATCCAACAACACCTACTTTCCTCGGTTATTATCCTTGGAGACTTCAATATTCAACATCCTGTTCTCGGTTCATCTTCTGTTAACAATTCCGAAATTTTTATAAATTGGATTCTTGACAACCATTACACCATTCTTAATACTAGCACTCATACTCACATTACACCTTCATCGTCCTCTCTTCTTGATTTATCCATCGCAAGTGCTGATATTTACCCTAACATTTCTTTCCGCGTACATTCCGATCCATTAGATAGCGATCATTTACTAATTCAACTGTATTTCCAAATCAGTCACCAACTTAAAATCTATAGACAAACCGTTAATTGGCCTAATCTTATTCAATCTATCCAGGATCATCAACATTCCTTACCTACATTTCAAACCTATCCTAATTTACAAAGTTTTCTCTCCAACCAGTTGCATAGTAATTCTCAAAAACGATTTATTTGACATAAACCCTCTCAACCTTGGTGGAATTCAAGATGCGAAATTCTCCTCCGTCACAAAAGAAATCTCTTATATAAAGCTCGAACTGAACTTTCCAGGGATCTCTGGATCGCATATAAAAACACTTCAGCCACTCTTCATCGACTTATCTCTCAACTAAAAAGAAATTATTGGAACTCAGTTTGCAATTCTGCAGGATTTAATGGCAGAATTCACAAACTCATAAAAGCAATTCACAACAGGCAGGATACTCCAGAAAATAATAGAATCTTTCACACCAGCAACAATTCCATCATTTCAGATGTTGACCAACAAGCTAATCTCTTGGCAGCCCACTTCAACAATTCTTCCGCTTTTTATTTTATTCCTTTGGATTTTTCTGAAGAGTCACTTCATGATTACAATAATCCTTTTTCTTTCGTTGAACTTACAAATGCAATTAAATCCACTCCCAATACTTCACCGGGATATGACGGAATTCCGGCTAAATTCATCAAAATTCTTCGCGATTATTATCTTCATCAACTCTTACACATTTTTAATAATATTTGGATCTCGGGCAACATACCGGAAGATTGGCTCACCGCTCAAGTCATTCCGATCCTCAAACCAAATAAAGATAACAGTTCAGTTGCATCTTATCGTCCAATAGCTCTAACTTTCATATTAAGTAACATTTTCGAAAGAATCGTTCTCAAGAGACTCCTTCAATTCTCAGATTTCAAAAAATTTCATTTTAATCATTCCGGATTCATTCCCTTTAAAGACTGTATGTACACTTTTCTCTTCTTCATCATAAAATAGTTGAAGCCAAGAATATGAAAAAGTTTTTTATCTTTATAAAACTTGATTTATCGTCTGCTTATGACTCCGTTTGGAGAGACGGATTAATTTACAAACTTTTACAGTTAGGAATTAAAGGCACAGCAGCAAAGTGGATACACAATTTCATCAACAACAGGAATTTTATTGTCAAATGGAGAAACACTGTATCGATGAAATTGTTTTCCACACAGGGCGTGCAACAAGGTAGTGTTCTCAGTGCATTTCTTTTCACAATCTATATGAGAGATTTATTTGAAGTCATCCCTAATCATACTGAATGCCTTATTTATGCTGACGACATCTTTCTATTCAGCAGTGACTATAAACTAGAAACAGTTCTCTCTAATTTCCAGTTTTCACTGCATAAAATCTCCCAATGGTGTAATACTTGGAACTTCATTCTCCAACCAGAAAAAAGCGAAGCCGTAAATTTTTCAAACAAAAAACAAATTCCACATATTCATTTACAAATTCATAACACTAATATTCCATGGAAACAACATACTCGAATCCTGGGTCTGATTTTTTCACATAATCTCAATTTCAGGCAACATTTTTCTTACATTAAAAAGAAATCCATTAAAAAACCCAATGCAATTAAAGCAATTGCTGCTAACACTTGGGGATGTCGTTCATGGCATCTTATCAAAATCGTCAACTCCACTATTCGTAGCATTTTGGAATATGGTTCTCCTATTTTTATTTCCTCTTGTCCTAGCAACCTCCAAATTCTCACTATTGTTTACAATATCGCTTTACATTTCGCAACGGGTCTTCCCAAACGGACTCCTATTTCAGTGTTATACAAAGAAGCCGGCCAAATCCCTCTCTTCCAAAGACAGTTAATGTTAGCAGAAAGATTTTTTGTTAAACACGTCTCTTTTGATCCACCCTCACCCCTCTCTCATTTTCTCCAATTGAAGAATTATTCTCCCCGTTTAAAACATCCAATTTCTCTCCAAACTTTTTTCGCTGACCTTTTGAAAAATTTACACATCACCCCTTCCTCTCTCATTCCCAATTTTCCTCCCTTTGACAAACATGATAAAATTTCTTTTCATCTCGATGATTTACCCTTTCAAACTAAACAACTCC
>BPLQ01010946.1:0-24142 GCA_021605075.1 Caerostris darwini | reverse complement strand
GGCGGTGCCATAGTTGTTTGGTGGTTCGAATCCACTAAAGTGGTACTGGTCAAATAGGATCGTAGAGCGTTGCGGGGCATTGCCCACTCCGCGTCCGTGGCTTATCTTCAAGATACACGCGCCCCCTGGGTAATGCAAAGTGAGTACGTCTGTGCAGCACTTGCCTTAAGGCATCCAAAGACCAAGCTGTCTGTGTTTGCCCGCTGCATTAGAAAGAAAAAACGATTTTACGATTAACGATTTTATTGAAAAATAGCATTAGTTATCCAACTTATCGTTAGAACATAACGCAAATATACAACTTTACTGCTGATTCGAATGGAGAAAATTTTAAAATATACTTTAAATTAGTTAATTAATTCATTTAGCTAAGATGCTAATAAATACAAAGTAGTGTATAAAGTAGTGAAATTGTTTGAATAGCTTTTTTTGTAACATTTTATAGAAAATATATTTTATGAGTATTTTGAGTTTTATTTGTAAACTTTTTGGCATTTGTTGAAAATCGTGTTTGAAATTAAAAAAACGCGAAATATTTTAATATTTCTTATTCTTATCAATATCTAAAACATATGGAAAGCTTAAATATTAATCTTTTAAAGATGTGTTTGTGGATCAATGTGGTTCCATTTGCCAATATATAAGCCATACCAATTTAACGTTGTTTAGCTAATCGTTAATAAGATAAACATCATTAATAAATAAAATAATATTAAAAGTCGATTTAAAAAGTTCTGTAAATGTAAAATTTATAAATAAGTCCGAAAGGAGCTATTCAAGTTACATATGCAGGTGGTAATTCTAAATACTATAAGCTTAGCCTCTTGGCCACCAGGCTACTTAATATATTAAAGCTTTCTTATTGAACATTTTTACTCTTGATAGCTATTTATTTATTTATTATTATTTTTTTTTGTGTTTCATTATTTTTAATTGCTTTTGCATGAAGAAATTATAAATATGTTTTAGATAATATTGTATACTATATAAGGGCCTAAATGGCCGAGTGGCAAGCGCTCTGGTGCTCGGTGCCATGGATGTTTCTAATGGTTCGAGATCCACTTTAAACCGTAGGTCCCGGTCTAATAGGATCGTAGAGCGTTGCGGGGGCATTGTTACTCCGCGTTCGTGGCTTATCTTCGAGTGACACGCGCCCCCTGGGTAATGCAAAGTGAGTAACGTCTGTGCAACACTTGCCTTAAGGCATCCAAGACCAAGCTGTCTAAGTGTTTGCCAGCTGCCTTAGAAAGAAAAAAAATGTATGCTATATATATATATCAATACCGAACAATGATAAATTTCTTTTTGAATTTTTTTATAATATATTATTAGACGACAACAATGTCTTCTAAAAGAGGATTATTCTTAACACAGATCATATTTTATAGATGGATCAGCAGATTAATTTTTTCATGCATAAATTTAAGATAACCATCTTTTTAAAAATGAATTTAAGATAAATAATTAATAAATAACTATGAAAAAATTAATATATTCTAAACTACATTTGTTTTTTAATCTTTTTTTAAAAGAATTCCTATAATCCTTTTATAATTATAAGCAAGTCTTTTATTATTATTTTAACTAATAAACTTGTTCACCGTGATTAAAAATTTCTTATAAAACTTTTCTAAAAATAATATCTCTTAAATGAAAGTATTAAAAAAAGAAATTAAGTCAAAATGCTTTTATTTACTATTTTAATCCAGTTTATTGAATTAGAAAATTTTATTTTCTGTGGAACTTTTTCTTTTGATATATTTAGAAAGATTTAATAAAAATAAAGTAGCAGGGCGTAATTTTAGTTAAAGAGTTATTTATTATTTAATCAATAACTTTTTTGCAATGCGAAACCAGTAATAGTAGAGTATAATAGAAGAGAATTAAATAAAAAGAGTATAATCAAAGTTACACTATAAGTTGTGGGGGCCTGTAGGTGAATGTCTTGCGCTCAGTACCGCAGGTTTCGGGTTCGAGTCCCGGCGGTGGCATGGATGTTTTTTGGGAATACACTTTAAACAGTAGGTTCCAGTCTAATATGATCGTAGAGCGTTGTTGTGACTAATCTTCAGTGTCCTGCAGTGCGGGACGGACAATCCATGAGTAATCTACTCATGGATGGAGGGAAAGGGGGCAGCTTCTGTTGTGATGGAGAACCCGTAGGTAGAAGTCTGACTTGGTTCCGTGATGGTCTTTACAGTCAAATGAAACCGGGACCTACGGCTTAAAGTGGATTCCGAACCACTACAAACATCCATGGCACTGCCGAGATTCGAACCCGAAACATGTGGCACCGAGCGCTAGATACTCGGCCATTCAGGCCCTCGTAGAGCGTTGTGGGGGTAGTGTTACTCGCGTCCGTAACATGTCTTCAAGTTACACGGGCCGCCTGGGTAGTGCTAAACGAGTAACAGCTGTGCAACCCTTGCTTATGGCATAAAGATTAACTGTCTCTGCATTGCCAGCTGCATTAGAACAGCGGCATTCTAAGCTGTAAAACAATGTTTTAAATAAATTAGTTCAAAACAAAATATTTTTATATATTATAAGGGACGATCAAAAAGCTACCGTTTGAAAGCTATACAGTTCAGATTTGGTATGCCAGTCATGTGCCTTGATTATTTAGGCAATCGTACCACTTCTTCACCCTGTTGAATATACCCCTTTAGTACAAACTCCTCTTTCTGCAGCACTTCTACGTCAGACAAGAATCGTAGAACTTTCAAGGACTTTTTTAAGCGATAGAAGGCGGGAAAATCCTATTTGAAGACTGTATCAGGACTATAAGGTGGAGGATCGTGTGTCTCCGACTTTTTAGTGAGTGTTAATTCTGCGTTACAATATTTTCCATGCGGAGACTTGAGTTATTATGAAGCAGAATCACCGTAGTGTTCCTTAGCTGTTTACGAATCTCTCCAGCGTTTCGCAGTACCGTTCCCTGTGACGGAGTCACCTGGATCCTTAAAATCAATAAGCATTGAGATCTTGTTTGGACTCATTTGGTACTAACTTCGCCATTGTTAATGTTTTAGCATTTTCCACACACACTTCGAAAAGAAACGAATGCCACAAGGATACCATGCCTCAATGTCAACGCTAATTTGTATATAAGCGCAACTTTTTGACGCAAACGCAAACTTTTTGAACGCCTTATAGAACATATACGCTTTGGGTTCTTGAATCACAAAGCTTGTCGTCAACATATCAAAGTAATATGCAACATCGTGACAAACATTCTTAGGGATCATCATTGCTCCATGGTGCTACTGTAGTTTAAGGAGAATTTCTCCCTGGAAGAACCCCTGGTTGATTTACAAAATCCTCCATCTGCCTACTGGCAGATTTATAAACATAATTTTTTTTAACGAGGTAAGGTTGTTAGCCCTTCGCCTTCTACAGTCACATTAGGGCGGAATCTACAGTTTAGAGTGGATTAGGAACCATTACAAACATCCTTGGAACCGCATGGACTCGAACCTAAAACTTATGGCACCTAGCGCCAGAGCATATATGAAGAACATGTTTTCCTGATTAGAGTGGCAAAGCGCACCGCTGGCGAGCATTAGGGCGGAGGTCAATCCTCTGACTGTTTTGTTGTAGACACTGTTTCAAAAAAAACGAGGAGCCTCGACGGCGTTTGTGACTTTCAGCATTTTACCTAGTTCGTCGCACTACCTGGTAGGAGTTTACCGGGTTTTCTACCATACTATACGCAAAAAGTATTTCCCCACTAAATGCCCCTTCTTCAGCGTCACGGCGCCAAGTCAGATTTCTACCGACGGGTACTCCATCTCAACAGAAGCTGCCCAATCCTTTCCCTCCTTCCATGAGATCACATAGGTTTTTGGACGTGGTCTAAATAGTGTCTACAAAGTGGGATAAGAAACAACAACAAGATTTAAGCATTATAATAATTATGATGATGATCTAGATGGCGCTGTCTACCAGGCGGGATAAGAAAAAAATCATTTATATGTTTTATCTTTTTTTCCTGAATACTTTTATTTGATATAATGATACATGAAAAGAGCATGAATTGAAAATGTCATTAAAAAGCAAAAACTGTCTTTGGATATCCTATTAATAATTAAACTAATGTCAATCTTAAATTTTTTTCAAAATAACATCACATGCGCATTGACTTAAAGCATAAGCAAACAATTCATTTTAGATGTCCAATGAATTGTAAATGTAACAAAGTTGAAACATTAATAAATTTTCTTCCATACGATAAAAAAAAAAAAGGTAATTAAAAAAAACAGTTAAAAAAGGTATCGCCTTACATTCAGATCAAACGAAAGAAAAAAAGACTTCTAAGAAAGTTTTCCATTAACTGTAAAAGCAGTTAAAAATAAGGAATGAAAGTGAAAAAGGTTATTTGGAATGGTGAATTGGAATGAATGATTAATGAAAAGGAACTGAAATTGAAGAATGGCTTGATTGGACATTGTAATGAATTAGACTCAATATTTGGGAAGGGACGATTACTTATAGATTATGTCTATAAAACGTTAATTGAAAAGTAAAAGCAATTTTCAGTAATTATAACTAAAAATATTTGAAAATTTTAAAAATATGACTATATTTTAAAATGTCTCATTTGATTTCAAATATGTTTAAATTTTGTTATAAAATTATAAGTCTCCAATTTTCGATTTGGAAATGAAGTTTCCACTAAAATTGAAAACTTAACGGATATTTGATTTGAGCTTCTTTTCGTTATTTAATTTTAAAATATCATCTGTAGCAGTAGTTTATTTTAATAAACTAATAGAAATGTTAAATATACATACAAAAATTATAAATACATTTTTTAATTTTCGGAATGTGTTTGATTATTTAAAAAAATATTAACATCAATATTAGAAAAATAATTGCAAATTAAAAAATAATTCAAATTAAAAATAATTCAAAATAAAAAATAATTGCAAATTAAAAAATAATTCAAATTAAAAATAATTCAAAATAAAAAATAATTCAAAATAAAAAATAATTCAAAATAAAAAATAATTCAAAATAAAAAATAATTCAAAATAAAAAAATATATTTAAAAATTGCCTTGTAAACTTTAGATGTATGTTTAAAATTACTGGAAATAAATCTGGAATTCAAGATTAGAAATAAAGTCTCACAGAATACTATAAACTAGTTTCTGATGGCAGAGTGGTCCTTCGCTCTCTCCACATTCTGGCGCTCAGTGGCAAGACATGTTTACTGATGTTTTTTTTTTTTGCCATGGATGTTTTCAGTGGTTTGAAATCACCTTTAAACCAAGGTATAGGTAAAGGTACATTAAAATTTAATGTAAATAACTAAACACTGACATTGCATTCGTAAAAATGCCAACATAACATATAATGAAAAAATATTCATGTACTACTGGGCGTAAAAAGTAAAACCAATTATTTTTTTCTCAAATACTCTTTATTTATTCTTCCAAATTTATTTCATCGCCTTTAAAGTAATCCCCTCCGGACACAATGCACTTATGCCAACTTTTTTTCCAATCCTCAATCCATGATAAAAAGTCATCGTCAGGGATGGCCTTGAAAGCGCGCGGCAGTTCACGTTGAATCTCTTCCATCGACTGAAAACGGTGTCCCCAGAGTGGTCTTTTAAGTTTAGGGGATAGCCATATGTGATCGCACGGTGTGAATACGGTGGCTGTGGAACGATATGGGTATCATTTTTGGCGAAAAAGTCACGAAGAATCAATGCAGTGCGAGCTGGCGCATTCAGTGTTTTCCGTACTAATCGAGATTTGACGCGTTTGAGGCCCCAAATTGACCGATCCTTTTGAAATTCCAACATCATCAGCAAGGTCTCTAATTGTAAATCGACGGTTTGCAGGCACCAAATCTTTAATTTTTTGGACGTGAGCTTCGTCAGTTGAGACGGTCTAGAGGGCTCTTCTTCTTCAACGCGTTCTCTGCCTTGTTTGAACTGTTTATACCACTTGTAAACATTTCTTTCCGATATAGGAATGCTCACCGAATGCCTTCTGCAACATTCTATACGTTTCCGCAAACCAAATTTAATGCAAGTTCTTTGCTCAATTATTTCAGACACTTCAAAAATCGCCGGAATCAATTTTAGCGTCTCATAAAGCCAAGTGTAACTCAAACACTAATAAATATTTTAACGTCAAATTTCACACAGATATTAAGGACAGTAACTCACAATATTAATGTGAACTTTGGGACCTGATGCTAAGGACAGTTATGCTCTTTAGGGTTGCCAAAAGTTTGAAAAACATTTATTGACTTTCATAAGGGCAGCGCTGGAGGACAGAGCATACAGCGCTGCAAGAAAAGGAGGGCAAAACAAAATAGCGGAAGGAAAGAGTACATGAGAGGAAGTGACAGACGCGTATTGAGGCAGATTGTAATGTAATTGTAATGTCTAAAAAGAAAACTGCATCTAAATTGACCGCAGAACACAATCAGCATCTGGATTCTCCAGTGTCAATCATTATAATCAGAGGACATCTTCACAAACAGGACATTTACGACACAACAGCAATTTACAAGCCCCTTGTAACAGATGTTAATGCCAAACATAATCTACTGTGGTGTTAAAACCTCAAAATCTGGCCGATTGATAAGTGGAAAGCAGTTATATCAGGCGAATCATCTTTCAAATTTTTCCTTACAACAGGACGGGTGCACTTTTAGAGGATACCTGCACAAGCGTATGGTCATGGCTATCTTCTACCAATTGCCAAGCATGGAGGTGGATTTGTCATGGTATGGGCAGCCATGTGGTGGATTTTTGCTGGTCCAATCGTTACCCTGAAAGGAAGGATCATTGGGGAGAAATATACAGAAATTTTAGCTGACCAGGTCTATCCTGTGATGCAAACTTTGTTTCCTGCATGAGATGGAATTTTTCAGGATGATAATGCACCCATCCATGTAACGGGGCTTGTCCAATCATGGTTTGATGAACACGAGGATGAAGTGAAACATCTACCTAGACCAGCACAGTCCCCAGACCACAAGATCATCGAACTGTTATGATTCATTTTAGAGCGATCTATCCGGAATCGATATCCCTCACCGGAATCTCTCCCCAAAATTTCGCAATATCTCCATGTAGAATGGTTCAACATTCCTCTAAACAACATTCAGAGCATCGATTCCCAGGCGAATACAAGCTATATTACAGGCCAAAGACTGTCCTATACCATATTACTAAAGGATTCCGTATAACTCTAGGGTGCTTCCGTTATTTTGATAATCATATATATATATATATATATATATATACAGTCCAGTCACATTAATGTGACCACCTGTCAAAAGCTAGAATAGACACTCTTGTATATTTTGGCATTAAGTGGAGTGTGGAATGTGGTATTAAGTGTTATTAAGTGGAATTATTTATATACACTCCACTGAAATGTGCTGTCACCAGCCTTTTGTGGTTGGTTATTTCACGTTGACGTCGAAAGTAGGTGGTGGTCACATTAATGTGACTTTACTGTGTATATATACTGTGTACTGTGGAGGCCCATGCGCAGCAACGTTCGCTGACCCGTTGTCGAGGATACATTCTTGGTTCATCTGGGCGGTCAGTTGCTCAACAGTTGCACGCCTATTCGCCCGAACGCATATCCGTAGCCTTCGTTCGCCTCTATCATCTATAGCCCGTGGTGCACCACATGTGCAACGCCGCTCATTTTGGATAGTGCCATTTTGTCATGCACGGTATACTTTTACCACGGCGGCACGCGAATAGTTCACAAAATTAGCCGTTTCCGAAATGCTTCCACCCTTGGCCCGAAAGACAATAATCATGTCCTTTCGGACGTCGGATAAATCGATACATTTCTGCATTACGCCAACAATTGAAATGCTTTCCTATGCACTAGAACATCCTTTATATACACTCCACTGCAATGTGTTGCCACCAGCCTTTTATGATTGATTATTTCACGTTGACGTCGAAAGTAGGTGGTGGTCACATTAATGTGACTTAACTGTGTATATATATTTATCACCAGAGAGCTTCTGACACTTTCGCTACACGTAACTTATCATGCGATTCTTAGAAAATCATTCGAATGGTATAACGAAACCATCATAGCATTCGCGATATAAAAACCCTAGCTTACCACACATTCAAACCCTATCAATGAAAAGAAAGAAAGAAGTTACCAAAGATCCAAAATGAGAACCACTATATTATATATTATATAGTGACTGAACACCTGGAGCCCTATGTTCCCCAGACATGAAATAACGGATTCCTTCCGGGGGAGATTCCTTCCGGGCCATTGCCTTCCGGGAGCACTTTTAAAAATAACTACTTTGCATTTACGGGTTATGTGAGAACAAAACATAAAAAATATTCACACGATAGACTGTGAGATGATTTACATGCGTTGGCACAATCGCTGTAGAAACTCCTCGTTTTCGATCATAATTATACCGAGTTGAATTATTTTCACTTTTTAGTATGACCATATGTTAGAATTTCTTGATAAACTAATCTTAAAAGAAAAACACACGCGACAAGTTTACAAATTGTAAATTTGTAGCAAATCCTTCAAAATTAATTTTTAAACCCAGACAATAGATGATGATGTAAATATTAACGGACATGAATATAAAATTTAAATTTTAAAACTACTCACTTATATTAATTATTAAATTAAGAATAATTAATCAATATTTTCACCGTATGTTTGTGTATCGAGATTACTGTTTTTAATAAATTGTACAGAAAATTACTCAATTAACTCAACTAATCAGAGAAAAGCTCAACTGATTGTATAATTATAAAGCCCTTATCAAAGCCATAAAACTTATTGAAATGTCCTTAATTTAATGAACAGTTTTACTGAAATAATTACATATTTAACATTTAACTAAGTTAAGTTAAAATCACATTTAATTATCAGTACTCTATTGATTTATAATTACAAAACATAACCACAGACATCAAAGAACCTCATTAAAAGTAAAATTGATTTACACTTAAAGGATCAATAATTTTTATTTACCGTACGACAGTAAAAGCGAACGCCGTTAAATTAAAGCCCGTTTGCTTTATAAATTATTTAACAAAAAAGATAAAAATCGCTCTGAAGGGAAACCTTATCAGTCCCTTTTTAGTAGCCGGTGAAGCATCTTATCATGATGAGCATAATAGGATTTGTTTATTATCACCGTAAAAAGCGGAATTAATTAATACAAGATGGTGCATTGTTAAAAAGTTACAGGTATTGATTTTTACGACCGGCGAATAAAGGATGGTGGTACAAAGAAATTTAACCACGAAATTATCTATATTTCAAAGAGGAAATAAAAGTATGACATATATTAAGGATAAATGTACAAGAAATTTAGGATTTATGGAAGGTATTATTCGATAAATCAGCCTTCAAAAATTTTATTACTAATAAATATGGTTTGAAATATTGTTTTTTTATTTTTGAATAAATGAGAAAATAATTTTTGTTGGATTTATTCGTTATATTATAATTTAGAAAGCAAAAATCACAATTAATTATCATTATCTTATTAATTTATAAAGAAAAGGAAACTACATACAAGTGATAATTCGAATTACTATAAGTGAAACCAATAAAATAGCCAGATGTGAAAGAGCTTATTCAAGTAACATAATTTTTTTTTATTTGCGAAAGCATTTGTTGAAAATCGTGTTTAAAGTTAAAAAAACGCGAAATATTTTAATATTTCTTATTCTTATCAATATCTAAAACATATGGATAGTTTAAATATTTATCTTTTAAAAATGTGTTTGTAGATAAAGGTGGTTCCAGTTGCCAATATAACCAATATCGATTTAATGCTGTTTAGCTTATCGTTAAAAAGATAATATTAAAAGTAGATTTAAAAAGTTCTGTAAATGTAAAATTTGTAAATAAATCTGGAAGGAGCTATTCAGGTTAGATATGCAGGTGGTAATTCTAAATACTATAAGCCTACCCACCAGGTTGCTTAATATATTAAAGCTTTCTTATTGAACATTTTTATCTCTTGATAGCTATTTATTTATTTATTATTATTTTTTTTTGTGTTTCATTATTTTTAATTGCTTTTGCATGAGGAAATTCTAAATATATTTTAGATAATATTATATACTACTGTGTCCAAAAAGTAAGATCAAAAAGTCCAAAAGTAATTTAAATTTCCCGCTCATATGTTATTTCAATTTTTTCTTTTTTAGGTTGTTGGCACTGTCCTTGACATCTGTGGGAAATTTCATGTCAAAATATTCATTAGTTCTTGAGTTACGCTTGATTCTGTGAGATGCTGAAACTGATTCCGGCGATTTTTGAAATGTCTCTTCAGTCGACTCAAAACGGTGGTCTTTTGAGTTTAGGGAATATACAGAAGTAGCACGATACTAAATTAGGAGAATATAGTGGTTGTGGAACGATATGGGCTTCATTTTTGGCGAAATGGCCCGAAGAATCAATGCTGTGTAAGCTGGCGCATTCAGTATTTTCGGTACCAATCAAGATTTGATGCGTTTGAGGCCCAAAACATCTTTTAAAATGGAATTTCGAAATTCCAACATCCTGAGAAAGGTCTCTTATTGTAAACTGATGGTTTGCAAGCACCAAATCTTTAATTTTTTGGACGTGAGCTTCTTCGGTTGACGTTGGCCGTTGACCAGAGGGTCGGATCTTCAGCGCGTTCTCTGCCTTCTTTGAACTGTTTATACTTCTTGTAAACTTTTCTTTCCGATATAGGAATGCTCACCGAATGCGTTCTGCAACACTCTATATATTTCCGCAAACTAAATTTAATGCAAATTCTTTGCTCAATTAATTCAGACATTTCAAAAATCGCTGGAATCCGTTTTAGCGTCTCACAAAGCCAAGCGTAACGTAAACACTAATGAATATTTTGACGTGAAATTTCACACAGATGTCAAGGACAGTGCCAAGAACCTAAAAAAGAAAACAAAATTGAAATACGATATGCTCAGGAAATTTAAATTGAAAATTGGTCTTACTTTTTGGACACAGTAGTATATATGAATATATATCAATACCGAGAAATGATGAATCTTATTTTTTATAATATATTATTAGAGGACAATTTCTTCTAAAAGAGGATTATTCTTAACGCAGAGCATATTTTATAGATGGATCAATAGATTAATTTTTTCATGCATAAATTTATGATAACCATCTTTTCAAAAATGAATTTAAGAAAAATAATTAATAAATAAATTAATTGAAAAAATTAATATAGTCTAAACTACATTTGTTTTTTAATCTTTTTTTAAAGAATTCCTATAATCCTTTTATAATTATAAGTAAGTCTTTTATTATTATTTTAACTAATAAACTTATTCACTGTGATTAAAAATTTCTTATAAAATTTTTCTAAACATAATATCTCTTAAATGAAAGTATTAAAAAAAGAAATTAAATCAAAATGCTTTTGTTTACTATTTTAATCCAGCTTATTGAATTAGAAAATGTTTCGCTTTTCAAATATTTAGAAAGATTTAATAAAATAAAATAGCAGTGCATAACTTTAGTTAAAGAGTTATTTGTTATTTAATCAATAACTTTTTTTGCAATGCGAAAGCAGTAATAATAGAGTATAATAAAAAAAGAGAATTAAATAAAAAGAGTATAATCAAAGTTACATTGTAAGTCGTGGGGGTCTGTTGGCTGAGTGGCCAACGCTCTGGCGCAGAGTACCACAGGGTTTGAGTCTGTCCGGCTGAGCTATAGATGTTTATAGTGGTTCGGAATCCCCTTTAAACCGTTGGTCCAGGTCTAATAGCATCGTAGAGCGTTGTGGAGATAGTATTACTCGCGTCTGTCGGATATCTTCAAGCCCCCTGGGTAATGCTAAATGTGTAACATCGCTGAAGACCCTTCTAATGGCATAAATATTAGCTGTCTCTGTATTGTCAGCTGCATTAGAATAACAACATTCTAAGTTCCATGACAATGTTTCAAATAAATTAGTTCAAAACGAAGTCTTTTTCCACATTATAAGGAGCGAAAAGGGGAAAAAGCTCTACAGTACAGATTTGGTATGCCAGGCATGCGGCCTGATTATTTAGGCAATCGTACCATTGCTTCCCTAGGCTGTATATACACCTTTAGTAAAAATGTGTAAATACTAAAGGAGGGATATAAAGGAGTCAAGCGTATATATACTTACATGCATATATGGCCGGTTCAGTGGCAACACGCGTCGCTGGTGAGTATTAGAATTGAGGTTCAATTCGCTGGCGGCTTAGTTGTAGACATTGTTTCAAAAAACGAGGAGACTCAATGGTGTTTGTGATATTCAGCATCTTGCCTCGTGAGTCTAACTACTTGATGGGAGTTTTCCGTATTTTATCCCTACTATACGTAAATGCAAAATAGTTTCTCCCTAAAAGCTCTCCCGGAAGGCTCTGCCTTCCTTCTAAAGAGTCATGGAACCAAGTCAGACTTCTACCTACGGGTGCTCCATCACAACAAGCTACCCACCCATCTCTTTTCTTCTTCCATGAGACCACATGGGTTTTTGGATTTTGTCAACTTGGTCTAAATGTTGTTGTTGACCAAGTGAGATAAGAAAAAAAAACCATATTTATATTTTGTATTTTTTTTCTTGAGTTCTTTTATTTGGTAGAATGTAACATGAAAAAAACAATGAATTGAAAATGTCATTAAAAAACAAAAACAGCCTTTGGTTATCCTATTAATAATTAAACTATTGTCAATCTTAAATTTTTTTCAAAATAACATCACATGCACGTTGGCTTAAAACTCAAGCAAGCAATTTATTTTAGATGTCCAATGAATTGCAAACGTAACAAAGTAAATAAGTTAGAACACTAATAAATTTAAAAAAGAAAGAAAGAAAGAAATTAAACAAATTAAAAAAATCTCGCATGAATACATTCAGATCAAACGAAAGAAACAAAATATGAAGAAAGTTTTCAATTAGAGTAAAAGGAGTGTTAAAAAGAAGGAATGAAAGTGAAAAAGGTTATTTGAAATGGTGACGTAGAGTGAATGATTAATGAAAAGGAACTGAAATTGAAGAATTGCTTGATTGGACATTATAATGAATCAGACTCAATGTTTGGAGAACACTTATAGGATATGTCTATAAAGTATTAATTGAAAGATAAAAGCAATTTTCAGTAATTATAATTAAAAATGATTGAGAAAATTATTAAAGTAAGACTATATCAAAATGTCTGCTGTTTATTTCTGTCATAAATTACAATTTTGTTTTATTATAATTACACCAATTTTCTTCTGCGTTTCCACTAAAATTGAAATACTTATTTTTCTATGTAATTTTCGCTTCTTTTAGTTACTTACTTTTAAAAATAACTAACAATTTTTTTCTTTTATTTCTTTGATATATCTGTTAAAATTTATTTAATGTCCGACTTGTGCTTCAGCAGCACTGAGTGCCTCTGGGGAGTATTAGTTTGGTGGCTTTGTTGTAGACACTGCTTCAAAAACCGAGGAGATTCAATGGCGCTCGTGATGTTCAGTATCTTGCCTCGTGAGTCGGACTATCTGGTGGGAGCTTTTCGGGTTTTCTTCCATACGATACTCAAATGTGGGGTAATTTCCCCTAACAGTCCTCAAGGAAGGTACTGCCTTCCTTTTTCAGCGACACGGAGCCAAGACAGACTTCTAGCTGCGGGTGTTCCATCATAACTGAAGCTGCCCCTTTCCTTCCGTCCATGAGTTGATTACTCATGGAGTGCCAGCCCCGCACTGCAGGACAATGAGGATTAAACACACATTGATCTAACATTATGCTCCTTTTTAAATTTTCAAAATGCATTTGGTTATTTTAAGAATTCTATCTTTAATGTTATCAAAATATTTGTAAATACATAAAAATATTTGTAAATATTTGTAAAAATATTTGTTATATTTTACAAATGTGCATGTGAGTCTTAAAAGTATGTTTAAAAATTATGGAAAATAAGTCTGGAATTCGATATTGGAAATGGAGTGAACAGAATGCTGTAGAAACAAAACGGATATCTTGAAAAATATTCTTTATATCGGTAAATTTATCAAATATCATCTGTGAATTAGTAGTTTTTACTTTAATAAACTAATACGGAAAAGAAAAATACATACAAAAATTATAAATACATTTTTTTTAAAGAGAGAGAAATGTTCAGAAATTCAATTAAATTCAGATTGCATATTACAAATGTTAAGAAATGCAAAATTTCCTAAAAATTTAATAAATGAGTATTACAATAAGAATTGACATTCGATAGATTCTAATATAGAAATCTAAAATTTATTAGTAAATTAAGTGAGAATTTTATCGTAACATAACTTATATGCAAATCAGCTATAAATTCAACAACTCTAGAAAACTAGAAATATTTTGAAATGTCATCCTACTGTTCTATTATACTAATGAAATCCTACTGCCATGCTCTGAGTGACAGTTTCATTTCAGAAACTCATAAACTAGTTTATGTATTTCAGTTATAAAACAGTTGTCCTTCTCTCACACCTCGACAGAAAATGACACATTAATGAGAAAGACGTATACTGATGATCAATATTTTTGAAATTAAATCATGTTAAAAGGTAATATACAGGCGAAGGTATAGGTAAAGGAGCAAAAAGATATATAAAATTAACATTGAAATTTAATGTAGAATAACTAAACATCTATGATTGCATTTACTAAAAAGCCAACAGAACAAATAATGAAGAAATATATCATAATTTTTTTTCTAATAATGCTTGTCGAATAATAATACTTTTGTATGCCTTTTTCCTGTTATTTAAAGTTTTTCACCATGTTTTGTTGAAATGTAAATGCAAAGACGAATATACAATATAGTGATTGTGATGAATTATTATGCTATTTAGGGTTGCCAACACACAGCGCGGCAAGACAAGGACAGCAAAGCAAAATAGTGGAGGCAGGGAGAAGCTGAGCGGAAGAGACCGACGGGTATTGAGGCGGATTGTAATGTCTAAAAAGAAAACAACTGCAGCCAAAGTGACCGCAGAACTCAATCAGCATCTGGATTCTCCACTGTCAATAATTACAGTTAGGAGGCACCTTCATAAACAGGACATTTATTGCAGAGCAGTAATTCCCAAATCATTTGTCACATCTGTTAATATCAAGTGGTCTACAGTGGTGTTAAAACCACAAAACCTGGTCGATTGATAAGTGGAAGACAGTTATAGGGTCTGACGAATCAATTTTCAAACTTTCCCCCGCAAACAGGACGTGTGTACGTTTGGAGAATACTTGCACAAGCCTATGATCGTAATTGTCTCCTTCCAACTGTCAAGCATGGAGAGCACTGCCAAGCATGCATCTGTCATGATAAAGGGCAGCCATGTCTTGGTTTTCTTCTGGACCAATCGTAACCCTGAAAGGAAGGATCACTGGAGAGAAGTATAGATAAGTGTTAGCTGATCAGGTCATCCTATGAGGCAAACTTTGTTTCCTGCAGGAGAGATGGAATTTTCCAAGATGATAATGCTCTTATTCATGCAGACGGATTTATTCTAATCATGGTTTAGTGAACACGAGGATGAAGTGAAACATCTACCTTGACCTGCACAGTCCTCAGACCACAAGATCATCGAACCGTTATGGTCTATTTTAGAGCGATAAATCAGAAATAATATCTTCCACTGGCATCTCTTCCTTAAATTTCACAATATTTCCATGAAGATTGGTTCAATATTCCTTTAAACACTATTCAGCACTTGTATGATTTGAATTCCAGGTGAATCTAAGCTGTATTGCATGCTAAAAGCGGTCTTACGCTATATTAGTAAATGATTCCTTATAACTCTACTGTGTTTCTGTTATTTTGATAACCACTTGTATATGTATATCAAACAAATATCTCACCAGAGAGTTTGGGACAATTTCGCTACACATAAATTATCATGCGATTCTTAGAAAATCAGTTAAATGGTATAACAAAACCATCGTAACATTGGCAATATAAAAACTCGGACGCATCAAACATTCAGATCTCTCCAAGGAAAAGAAAGAAGTTGTTTGAACGCAAGCGGTAACATATATATATAACAGTTGGGCTGACATGTTCATAGGCTGACACATAGATGGCGCTACTAGTATTAAATCCATATGATTTTTAGTTAGCCCTAACCTTCAAAAGACACGTGTATAAATTTGACAGCTGTTGCACGATTAGTATGTGAGTTATAGCCTTTTTAGTGAAGTAACTTTAGTTAGTTTGAAAAAAATGGATGAAAAGGAATTTCGTGTGCTAATAAAGCATTGCTTTTTAGCGAAAAAAAATACAATTGAAGCCAAGGCTTGGCTTGATAAACATTATTAGGACTTTGAACCAGGAAGATCAACCGTAGAGAAGTGGTTTGCTAAATTTAAAAGAGGCGAACTGAGCACCGAGGACGATGCACGCAGTGGACGCCCCCAAAGAGGCTGTTACCGACGAAAACATCCAAAAAGTGCACAAAATTACTGATAACCGTAAAGTGAAGTTGATTGAGATAGCTGAGACCCTAAAAATATCAAGGGAACGTGTTGGACATATCGTGAATGAATATTTGGATATGCGAAAGCTCTGTTCAAAGTGGGTGCCGCGTAGAGCTCACAATCGACCCAAAACAACAACGAATTGATGATTCTAAGCAGTGTTTGCAGCTGTTCAATCGTAATAAATCCGAATTTTTGCGTTGATATGTGGATGAAACATGGCTCCATCATTTCACACCGGAGTCCAATCGACAGTCAGTCGAGTGGACTGCATGTGATGAACACTAAAAATGCTATAACTCACATACTAATAGTGCAACAGCTGTCAAATTTATACACGTGTCTTTTGAAGGTAAGGGCTAACTAAAAATCATATGGATTTAATACTAGTAGAGCCATCTATGTGTCAACCTATGAACATTTCAGTCCACCTGCTATATATAAATATATGGTAGCTGGGGGATTTTCCTGGAAAACTTTTAAAGATAACTTACCTTGCATTTGCGGGTTGTGTGGGAACAAACACAAAAAATTATCACACGCGATAGACTGCGAGATGATTACGCACAATCGCCATATAATCTCCTCGTTTTTAATTATAATTATCTTGAGTTGAATTATTTTTACTTTTTAATGTGGTCAAACATTCCATGTGTGGCCCTTAAAATTTAATTTGAAAAGAAAAACATATACGTCATGTTTGCAACTAATAATTCAAAATCGAATTTTAAACCCTGACAATGGTGATGTAAATATTAATGGGCATAAAAATTAAATTGAAAATTGAAATTTTAAAGCTACTACTTATATTAATTATTAAATTAAAAATAATTAAGGAATTTTCTGACCGTATGTCTTAGCGTTGAGATTTATTTTTTTTTAATTCAGACAATTACTCAATTAATTCAACTAATCAGAGTGAAGCTTCACTGATTGTATAATCATAAAACCTTTATGAAAGTCATAAAACATTAAAATGTGCTTAATTCAATAGAATATTTTACTAAAATAATTACATATTTAACATATAACTAATTTAAGTTAAAATATCATTTAATTATCAATACTCTATTGATTTATAATTACAAAGCATAACCACATACACACCAAAGCACCTCATTAAAAATATAATTGATTTACACTTAAAGGATCAATAATTTTTATTTACTACACAACAGTAAAAACGAAAGCCGTTAAATTAAAGCTTGTTTGCTTTATAAATTATTTAACAAAAAAGATAAAAATCGCTCTGAAGGGAAACCTTATCAGTCCCTTTTTAGTAGCCGGTGAAGCATCTTATCATGATGAGCATAATAGCATTTATTTATTATCCCCGTAAAAAGCGGAATTAATTAATACAAGATGGTGCATTGTTAAAAAGTTACAGGTATTGATTTTTACGACCAGCGAATAAAGGATGGTGGCACAAAGAAATTTAACCACGAAATGATCTATATTTCAAAGAGGAAATAAAAGTGTGACATCTATTAAGGATAAATACATAAAGAATGTAGGATTTATGGAAGATATTACTCAATAAATCAGCTTTCAAAAATTTTATTACTAATAAATATGGCTTGAAATATAGTTTTTTTTTTGTTTCTGAATAAATGAGAAAATAATTTTTGTTAGATTACTTCGTTATATTATAATTTAGAACGCTAAAATCACACTTAATTATCGTTATCTTATTAATATATAATTACAAAAAAAAAATTAAACTACATATACCAAAACAACTTAAGTTTACTTATCGATTTTCCATGTATTTTTTTCTGGTGTAAAATTATATTTGGATTTGTTAAATTGGCCTCTACCAGAATATATATGTGGCCAGCTGCCGATTGGCTAGTGCTCTGACCTTTGGTACCACAGGCTTCAGATTCGAGTCCTGGTGGTGGTATGGATGTTTGTTAGTAGTTCGGAATCCAAGTTAAACTGTAGGTCCCAGTCTAATTAACCTAAAGTGTGCAAAAAATGACCGTAGAGCGACTAATCAAATATATCAGAATATATAGGATTATATAGTTAAACCTGTTTTTATACCGTTTTTTTGTGCGATACCTAAAAAAATTTCATCAAATACATATTATGAATAAAAATTAATTAAAAAAATGTAATTAAAAAAAAAATAACAGATGGCTGTCAAAACAACATGCAAATAATAAAAAATTCAACAGATGGCCCGTTTCATGGTATATCATCCCATTACCACTAATGTTATTAGCGAATGAGTTAATTAGTTATTACCACAATAGTTGTTTTTTAGCTACTTATGAAATTTTAAGATATTTTTTATGCAATTTTTTTATGCTTTCCCTATCTCCCGTATAGAAACAGGTTTGACTGTAGATACTTTGAAAAAATAATATACATAGATAATTATTATACTCTCGGCCATAGGGAATTAAATATGTGGGAAAGAGGACCTTTTCATTAATGAGACAGTACAAACTCCTCGTACTGGTAGTACATACTTGTACTTCATTCCAGGCCCTTTTAATCCATTAGCATGCACTCCAAGATAGAATAAGGGTTGCCTTTTTTAAATAAAAGTCTAGAACCCTTCCACAACTGTTACGTTTAAATTTTTATTTTTAGAAGATTGTTCACTTTTTTCTTACACAAAATTTATTTATTTTTTTGGCAAAGAACATTTTTATGGGGATGCTTTACAGAATTGATTTTTATGAAACTTAAAAAAAAAATATGTTCACAGATCCTACTTTAATCCACACATGACATTGCAATGTTTAATCTTCGGATAAAAGAAGAAAAAGTATGGTACTTTTAGGAATCAAATTTCATAATGTAATTTACAAAATTTGAAAAATATTCTGGGGCCTGATGGCCGAGTGATCCCTCCTGGCGCTCGGTGCCCCAGTGTTTGAATCCCGGCCTGTGCCATGGATGTTCGTAGTGGTTTGGAATCCACTTTAAATCATAGGTCCCGGTCTAATATGACTGTAGAGCGTTGGGCGTAGAGTTGAAAACCCTACCCCGTGAAATGTCGGAATCCACTTTTAGTCGTAAAGGCTCGTGCTCACCAACGCGACAAGATGCAAGCGACCAAAATTTGACCTCACCGCGGTCGCCTGAAACCGGTTTGCAGTTCGCCGCGTGGAGTAGACCAACTTTCAACTTCAAGCGGTTTTTCACTATGCGTAATGCTATTTCTGACGTTTCGCTGTGAAGGGGTCGAAAAAATTTGGTCGCTTGCCTCTTGCATCTTCACGTCTCTCGCCTCGGTGGGAACGAGCCTTAAGTCCCGGTCTCATATGATTGTTGGGCGGTAGACCGACAACCCTAAGCTTAAAAAGAAAAAAAAAACATCGCCTGTCTCGATATCTTCCAGTAGGCAAATGGCCTTGACCCATCTTGGGGCTGTTGCACCAATGAGAAAGATGAAAAATATTGTCTTGATTATGTATTTGACGAATAGGTAAGCAACTCTCTGTCACCTAGACAAACAAAATTCTTTAATATAGGAATATTAATAGACTCACTCTACTATGTAACTTCATTATTTGGGGAAGTAAAGCAAAAATCAAATAAAAAAGGACCAAAATTCTGTAAAACAAAATTATTCAAATCATGACTAAGGTTTAGTGGTATGTATCCTGCAAGATCACAGGGTCCTAAAGATTGATTCAACCTGAAAATGTTATACAAATTCTGCGAAGAAATTATTTCACACCCTTGTAAATCTCTATTATTTTACAGTTCCATCTTAACATTCCAAGCCATGGTGATTGATTAAACAGAAGGCAAAATTTCTTGGACATCATATGTTCAAATTATTGGCACTTTCCACAAAAAAGACTAACTTGACTTTATTTTTACGTACTTAAAGATAAGTTAAGTATTTAAAGATAAAGTTAAGTTAGTATTTTTTATCGAAATTTTACTAACTTTATATTGAATTTGTAATTAGCATTTTCACTTCTGAATTGGTGATAACATTTGGACTTTTGAATTGGGAGAATTCAGTTTCGAAACCTGTAAAGGAAGTAAGCACCCATGTTTACTCCGGAAATAGGCATAATAAATCTGTAGACTGGAGGGTCCTTTCATTGGGTGAAAGGAAGAAAGAAGTGATATCTCATTAGTTTGTTCTAAAGGGAATAGTATGTTATAGTATTCCGATATGAATATTGTGCACTAGGTTCTTTAGAGCACCCTCGATAATGTTAAATCTGCTGTATATATGCCATATTAGTGGCGAACTATCTTAGTTCAAGTACCTGGCATTTAGCAGTAACATAAATATGTAAATAAATAACATTTTAAGAACTTAGATATCCGCTTAACAACATTTACTTATTTTAGGTGAATATTTTTAAATACAAACGAATCATTCGCTTGGATAAATTAGTGACAAGTTATTAAATTCCCTATTTCTACACTGTCCGTCATTTTTTTTATAGGATAGAGATACAGAGAGGTGAACTGACGTCGGTGGCAAAGATGTTCACTGTTTATGGCCTCGTAAATCAGAGTTAAGTGATGGCTGAGAGCGATTTGAACCACCTACGAAGGTTGGAGGAAATGGAGTGAGTTTCCTGCAGCACAGGTGTGGAAAGCAGTGACGATGGAGTCATTACAGTGAATTTTTCTTGGAGGAAAAATGTTCTGCGGGCGTAATGGTCGCGAAAGAAGAAACGAGTTTGAGTTTGTCGTAAAATTTTAAGCTGTTATAGAGCGAGGGTGTAAAGAGCGGAATGCTGAAGAGTCGTTTGCAAAAGTTGGTTTTGTGTTACGTGTAGTGAGGGTCTTTGTGGCTGCTGGAAATGGTGCGGGAATTTAAGTGGAGTTGAATAATCTTTTGAAACAATTTAGATGGGTAAAAAGTTTATGCTTTTAGCATTTTTAAGCTTTCAGGTTGTTCAAAATGCTATATAATGCAATATATATGAACGATTTTATAAGTAGCTAATTACAAGTTTCAGTAACATTCTTCTTTATTTATAAACATGTTCTATTTCATTTATTTCGTTGTAAATATTGTTTCATACTTCAATTATACAAGAGTAAGCACCCAGAGGGAAAGAAAGTCTTATTTCCTACTTGGAGAATCTTTAGATGTGATTATCACATGTGTTTGCAATGAGGTGTGGAAAATAAATTCCCACTTGGTAGTCTGCTTATCGTTGCTAGTACCTCACGCCTGTTGTCTGAAAGCAGTAATTGTAAGGTAGTAATGCAGTGGGTATACGCACATTGCCAATTTGCCAAGAGTAGAATTATATCGCTATATGTTTTAGAAATCAGTGAGACATGTATTCGTCATTTTTAATTTCTAATACTAGTGGAATACATATATTTTCCTCTGTTATAAAAATCCCGTTTTTCCGCTGTTATGCAGACAGCATAAACAGGTATGATAAATATGTAGACCAGGGGTGTGTTTCATTGTGTTCAAAGAAGAAAAGGAGAATTATGTCATCTTTGGAATAGTTTATTCTACATTTATCTAGCATTGATATGAATATTATGCAATAGATTCCTTAGCGCACCCTCGATAATGCTAAATCTGCTATTATGTGCTATATTAATGGTGAACTACCTTAGTTCAAGTGCGTAGCATTTAACAGTTACATAAATATGTAAATAAGTAACATTTTAAAACTTAGATTACCATTTAACAACATCTCTTAATATTTGAATCAAGGTTTTCAAATACAAACGAATCATTCACCTGGATTAAATTAGTGACAAGTTATTAAATTCCCAATTTTTACACTGTCGGTCATTTCTTTTTCTAGGTTAGAGATAGATAAGCTGACGTCGGTGGCAAAGATGTTTACTGTTTATGGCCCCGTAAATCAGAGTTAAGTGATGGTTGAGAGCGATTTGAACCAACTATGAAGTTTGGAGGAAATGGAGTGAGTTTCCTGCAGCACAGGTGTGGAGCTCCAAAGCAGTGACGATGGAAGCAGTGGTGCAAATTTTTCTTGGAGGGGAAAATGTTCTGCGGGCGTAATGGTCGTGAAAGAAGAAACGAGTTTTGAGTTCGTCGTAAAGTTTTAAGCTGTTATAGAGCAAGGGTGCTAAGAGCGAGGAATGCCGAAGTGTCGTTTGCAAAAGTTGGTTTTGTGTTACGTGTCGTGAGGGTCTTTGTGGCCGCTGGAAATGGTGCGGGAATTTAAGTGGAGTTGAATGATCTTTTGAAACAGTTTAAATGGGTAAAAAAGTTGCTGTATTTTTAAGCTTTCAGAAAATTAAATGTGTTATGTAATGTAATATATGTATTTATTCAGGAATATCTTTATTCCTGTAATATTGTTTAAATATTACAGGAATAAAGATATTAGAATAATAAATAATTATATTAAAGTATTAGAATATTAAGAGTATTACAGTATTTAAGAATTATAAAGAATAAAGATACACTCAAGAGCCAAAACATTATGACCACCTGTCAATAACGAGTTGGCCCACCTTTGGCGCGCAACACAGCTTCAACCCGCCTTGCCATGGATGCCACAAGTCCTTGGTAGATGGCCGGAGACAGATTGTACCAGATGTTTAAGCAACGGTCACGCAAATCCGAGATATTGCGAATTGGTGGTCTTTGAACTCTGAGCTGCCGTCCCAGGACATCCCAAATGTGTTCTATCGGATTGAGATCCAGTGAGTTAGGCGGCCAGGACATTAACTGGAATTCAGCATCATGTTCCTGGAACCACTCCATCACAATTTTAGTCTTGTGACAAGGGGCGTTGTCCTGTTGGAACATTCCATTTCAACTGGAAATGCAGGAGGCCATGTAAGGGTGCAACTGGTCCACAATGATGTTCAGATACCCTGTAGCATTCATGGTCTGCTCTACCACAACCACGGGTCCCAGAGACGCCCAAGAGAACTTCCCCAAAGCATAATACCGTCACCACCGGCCTATGTATGACGTACTGTACATTGAGAAGCAACTGTTCGCCTGGAAGATGACGTATCCTGACACGGCCATCGGCGTGATGAATGACAAACCGTGATTCATCTGACCAGGCAACTCTCTCCCACTGATCCATGGACCATCACGATGTTCCCGGCCCCAGCGCAGGCGCAGTTGACGATGACGCTTGGTCAGCAGAGGCACACGAGTGGGACGTTTGCTGAGTAACCCCATATCCAGCAGTGTCTGCTGAACAGTGTGTGCTCCGATACTATTCTACTTGGCCCTGCATTGTATTGGGCTGTCAGCTGAAAACTGTCTGGCCCCGATTTTTGCTTCACCATGCGAGACAGTCTCCGACGTTCTTTTTCTTTGATAGCGTGTGGACGTCCAACACCATGTCGTCTACTGCTGGTTTTCACCAAATCATTCATCCCACTTTGCATAAGTACTAACAACTGTAGATCGCGAACAACCCACGAGTCGTGCGGTTTCGGAAATACTTGTTCGAGCCTTCGAGCTATTTACAGTCTGCCCTCTATCAAAGTCGCTTAGATCCGCAGCCTTTCCCATCACACACAGAAGTAAGTGAAAGAATGATTCTTCAGACTCTCCAGCAGCAGTTAAATACCACTACTACCTGATTACGTGCCTTCCACGTCCTCCAGGCGCAGTTCATTGCAAAATGTAGGGGTGGTCATAATGCTTTGGCTCTTGAGTGTATATTATGTAATATTGCTGAAATTGTGATAATTTGATCAATATT